>OW203770.1:14912893-15063372 GCA_934045905.1 Leuctra nigra
CGCCGCGAAAAAATTACCTTATAGTACTAGAGATTTCCCGATAGAGGAAGAATACGGTTACCTGTTTTCACGTTTTATCTAATATCCAGTTTTGTGAAAATAATTTTTAGTCCTACTTCTGCCACCAATTGTATTTTCGCATAAATAAAAAGTACTATTGTTTTTGCAATGTTTTTATATTTATTGCCAATATATAGGTGTTTCATTGGTATTACCAATGCAGAATGTCATTTAGTCATTACGAGTTCTTTATGTGTTAAATATTATCTCTGACCTGCCACTGCCACCAATTGTATTTTCGCTAAAATTTAATTTTTATTTATTTATATGTATTACCAATACTATATAGGTAGATCAGTGGTATTGTAACTGCGGAATCTCATTACTAGTTATTTGTTTAACAAAAAATCATTTCGTTGACCTGCCACTGCCACCAATTGTACTATTGGTATATAATATATTTAAGTTTTGTCACTCATTGACAATATACAGGTATATTAGTGAAGGCATTGGGGTTCTTATTAATAGATATGTTATAATGTAAACATGTCTCGGTTTTAATTGTCCAAACGAAAAAGTAAATACAAAGTTTTTGGGAAATTGTAATTTTAGGACATTTATTGACAATGTTCATGTGCATCGATATACTTTCTTAAGGGATCTTTTATTATGTAAAAATAAAATATTTTTTTGGTCCTGCCACTGCCATCAATTGTATTAGTCACTAAATACAATTTTTGCGAGTCTTCTTTATTTTCATTATTTTTTTTATATCCCAACTAATATAAACATTGTTTTTGAGGATAAGTTGGGCACTGCACTCTAACTAAGGGGCCCGGGTCCACTGCGTTCCGACCTGGAGAGCTATTTGCAATCTGATTGGTCGCCTCGCAGCGATGCTGATTCTCATTAGCAGCGTTCATTAGTTCTCGCGTAATCTCAAAACCATCTTCCTTCATCTTCCTTCATCAACTTGAAGCTGTTCATCCGAAAGCGCGGTGAGCACGATTACAAACTATTGAGACGAACTCAACGTCTGTTATATGTTATTATTATTATTTATGTCACGTATTTTAAAATATTATTTTAATAATTTACCAGTAAAGGAAACACGCCGAAGGCTTAGGAAGAAAGAAGAATGAGTGTAATTATTGTTAAAAAGTTTATTTCTCGCTAATTGCATCTCTGGTATTCTGTCTGTCAAGTCGCATCAGGTCAGACGAAATAACGGATTATTCCAAGAAAAAACAATCACTTATTCCTACAAATAAGTGATACGTGATGGAGCCACTTCTGGCAAGATGGCTACTATCAGGTACACAGATTATTTTGTTTGTTTTTACATTTCGTGTTTCCATAAAGCAGTGAAAAAACAAAAAACAAATGAAATTGATATTTAGCTGTAAATTTACTTTCTTGGCCATAACAAACAACTATATCAAATATTTGTATTTATATTTATGCAAATGCGCCCTTGATAGCCGCCATTTACCTAGTACCACAAAATCCACCAGAGGTCAGTCGTGTTCCCTATTTTCTCGAATACCTACTTATTCACTCTTTTTTCGTGGAATTCCCTCAATTGATGCTGGGAAGATACTCTACTAATAGGCCACGACCGCCCTCTTCCATCCTATCTACTCTTCACCTCTTCCAGTCATCGTCATAATAATTAATGCGTCGCCATTAGCCTCGCTGCAGAACAGTGAGACGTTAAACATCCTAAATAAAAAAGAAAAACAGTTGTCATCTCTTCTCTGTGTGACTCACATTTTATGAAACTGTATTTTATTCGCATGCATCGATGGCTTTTTATCGACGTTTAAGAAAACTGATGCCGAGGAAATTTGATCATTGATCCATGTGTCGTGTGTATTAGCTGTTACACAAGAGTGACGGCATTTGCCAACCAATCCACTTATCTGGCTATCTTCAAGGAAGATGCTCCAGCAAGTTTTATTACCACACAACTTGAGGGTCGATAAGCTCGGACCTAAGTTCTGTTGAGATATCTTTCTTAGTACTTCGACGTATCGAAGTGATTTATTTTATGAGCTTACTTATATTTTGTATGAGGTTAATAGTAGTGCTGTTTCTACAAGGAGAGATGGAGAATGTAACCCGCGTAAAAGTACCGATTTCATCGATTATTTATTCCCTTGAACAGCTTTAAAGTTAACAAAAGTCAACTTGGATGCTCGACCATTCAAGTTGAGCTCGCTTTCATGTGGACATTTGTTGAGGAGCGACTCTTTACGCTCTTATGACACGGATGTATTGTTTCTGCTCCTGTCACTATTGAGGCTGCACCGTTTTCCGATAGCTGAAATGTTGCAGACATAATGACAAACATTTTACAAACATTTTACAAAATCTCTTATAATTGGTTAAAATGTATTTAAGGGTTGTTTTCACCTCTGACCTAGGTAGAATTTGAGAGTTCCTCATCGATATATATTTTGCATGTCCTGATACCTTTTCTATTGTTGTAATGTGCATCATCATTCACTTTTACAAGGTGTTTCAGAAGGGTCGTATGACGGTCGACTATTAAGGGTAGCTCTTGGTTTAAATGGTTTAGTACCTACTCTTTTATTGATTGTTTTGTAGATCATTTAGTAAATACCATTTTCATATGTTCAACTTCACAAAACAATTCCCAATAGAAATTAGATTGAAATCGCATTTGTATTTGTAAAATTCGGAATTTCTCATGACCTTCAGTTTTTGAACTGAATTATACTTGACCAGAATATATCGTCCATTTACAGAAAAAAGCATAATAAAGAAAGAAAAACAGACGTCCTAGCGGAAAGAAGTTGCTTGCTTCGCTCGCTAAATTATCTCAAATGATGAATTCTGCATCCACTCGTGTCTTCTTCTATTGTTTGTCTCTATTGTCTCTTGTTAGGATTTTGAAGCCGAGGATTCCAGTTAGTTCCTATAAACAATATACCGACTGCGATGAGATCTGAAGAGCTTTTGATTCATCTTGGAAAGATGTCAAGATTCATCTACACAGAGACTCACTAAATATTAAATAATATGGCTTCTGAACTTCATCATGGAGTCGTTCCTGGAACCCACGTGTGCGCAACGCACTTGGCTTCCACTCGTCGAACTCGAGTAGATTAGAACAGAAGCTCTTCAACGTAGCTTCTCCAGCGATCAACATCATTTCGGTACAGGCATTTCTCGTTTTGCCTCTCTCTCTCTTGAGGATATATTAACGGCGCACACTCCGCAATCATACATTTCTTAAGTTTCATACTTATACGAATACCTACTTAGGTGGGCTGAACTAATTAATCTTTGATTTGAATGATTCCATTTTTTTTTAATTTCATTACTTTCCACAATTTTTTATTTAGTGTAATGAACATTTATGAAATGTACAAAAAATTGCTTTTTGCAGTTGAAAAATGTAGCATCCATCGAATAGTATTTATGAAATTGCGTCAATGCAAAACGATAATACCAAAATTAAATGTTTAACTTTTGAAATCCTACGGAATTTGTATAGGCATGAACCATACTTTTGATTGGTGTTTGTCTGTTCATTTATTCCTGTAGAGTGAAATTCTAAATGCAGTTATATAATAGAGAACGTATCGACGTAGACATATTTTCCACTTGAGACTGACGTTCCCTGTTGGAAGTAATTTCCTTCTAATTAGCGCAAAGCATTATACAGTAATCAGCTAATCGGATCTAGTCCTTTAGACAGCGAGCAGATTTCCCGCCGTCTGTCGACCACAGCTATACCAATTATACTAGGAAAACGCTCAGTGTAACGCGTTGATGAGCGAGCATACGGGTACGTACAAATTCTCGAAGCGGAAATGCGTACGTACACAACTCACAGAAAACATACATCCATATTAAATTGAAATATGATCTATACTCAGTCAACATTAAAGTATCAGCTTTTCATTAAAAACTTTAAAATAGCATCTTAGCCCTCTGGATACCCTTACCTAATATCGCCAAATGGTAGCACGGTGCTAACTATCTTAATAACCCGTAGTAGCACCGACCTTGAACTCAGCACCATCGTAGCACAAACATTCCGCGATAAACAAAAATTGAACGTTCAATAAATCTGATAGGCTGATAATTGTAAGATCGCACCATCAGAAGTCAGTCTAAGCGATCTCATTGTCTCATTATAGTAGGTGACCTCACATTTCAATGATAATAACAAACTTTGATTGGTTATGGGACATGACCAGCAGTCATTCAAATTTGGTCAAAGATCAATTTTTGCTTTGCCGAGTGTACATAAGCAAATCAGATTCAGTTGCAGTGGAAAAACATTAATTTCGATACTTCATTTCTGACGCGATTAAATATGTCAATAAGTGTGAAACCTGCGGGAATTGGCTCAGAGGGTAGAACACAAAGAATCAGCAATATTATAATTTGTTTATTACAAAGAAAATAAATGTTCATTGATGTGAAAAGAGCAATCAAAAATTATGAAACAATATTACGTTCGATACGTCGGCAGTAGTGATGATGTCGTCTGGTTTGTTTACTTCCGCGTAAACAAGTGGATGGCGTTGACTCTTGCGTAGTGTGTCCCGTGAACTCCAGTCCACCAGCAGAATGAAATGACTGGATATGTCACCTCCTTCAGCTGCGATGCGATGATGTTGTCTAATAACCCCTTGGTTACCAGGACGTCCAGCAGTCCGTGCACAAGGAGTGACCTCCTCGAGCAGTTGGATCAAGTTGGCTCAGGCTGATGACGTTCGTGGCTGCAGACTCGTCGGTTTCTCCCGGAGTTGCAATTCACTAACTTTTATACTTTTAACATTTACTGACTTTAATGTTGAAACTGTTCAGTTGATCACTTGTAACTTGAAATTGTCTTAATGCGATATTATTTGCCTCAGCATTAGGCTTGAAGTTTGAATTTACTGGGTTGACGTTTATACAAAAATGTTATTTTAATGTTTACCTTCGATCACATCGGCACTGTCTCGCTGAAATTATACTATGTTGCGTGCACAAGGCTTCACGGTTCGCGAGGCAGGTCTCACTGCTCTGAGAAAACTCCGACTGATGAAGTTTGGCTGGTAGCCTGACGTTTTATACCCTCTGACATCGTTTTCCCTCCAAAGAATCTGATTGGTTGGTTTCGTACACGTGATAGCTAATTTTAGACATTCTGTCATTTCTAAAGCCCGCGAAACGACTTTCTTTCTGCACGTAGGCCCATGCTTTTCTAGGAATCACTGAAAACTAGTCTGGCTGACTGGTTTTGTAGCGTTATCACAATGACTGGTTCACTTGTTATTACGTGGTGACATCACAATTTAGGTAAGGTCACATACTTTTTATATGGATTCACTCACTTTCTTGATATAATTGCACATTGTTAAACTTATTTGATTGCTCGTTATATTTTTGTCTATATTTTGATTGCTGTTGAATTTTAAAGATTGTAAGTTTACATAATGATTCTAATTAATTACTTTGTGTTCAGTTAACCTTGACTCTAAGAATGCCATGCTACAAGCTTGTTCATTCTTTAAACCTATTTCAAGCAAACATTATTATTTTTAAAGTTAATTTTCTAACCTAGATAGGCCAACTTGTTACAGAGCCCCCTGAATTCTTGTTGTTCACCTTTTGACTGAAGTCAAATTTGAAATACATTGAAATTTTGAATGAGAAAATGGTGATAAAACAAGGATTCACATAGAGACTGGACTATCTAGCAGGAATAATCTCTTCCTTTTGACAAACAAAAAGTTTCCCTCAACAGATGCAAGTTTATTTCCCCTTACAGCTGTCTAATCAAAACCTGAATGAATGAACTCACCCCTCCACCTACCAAAACAAAAACAAACCTCATCCTACTTCCCGGAAACGATGCTCAACTCAACCCTCTCTCTTATCACAGTCCCGTTATTGGCCTAGTGACCTACTCTTGCTGGGTCATCATACTAAACATCAACATTACTTCTTGTTGTCACTGTGAGAATCAGCTGATCGATGTATTATATTTCTTCCGTCCACGATCATATGGGAATAAAACTTCTGCATCTTCGTGAACATCTTGCGTTGGCCCTATTGAAATTATCTCAACTAGGTGTGTCCAGAAGAATTCTTCACGCTTATTCCTTGCAGTGGTCGATGTATAAGTTTCATTTTCTTTCTTGACTTCCGTTTCAGTTTCTTCGTTACTTTCTTCATCTTGAAAGTCTTTATCTTCAATTTGTAGAGATTCTTGCATCAACGGACATGTAATCTTCATCATTTCTTCGTATGCAATTTCTTCGAGCATTTCCATGTTTGCTACGTAATCGAAGGGTTGTATTTTCTCGTCATAACTGGTTTCGGTCAACTCGTCGTTCAATGTTATTAATAACTCGTCATTCATTCGTTCAGCAATACTTGCGGCAGGAATCGAACTAAGCTCCGCACAAATGTTGAAATTCTCGCTCTTCTCAAATTCTTGGACAAAACTAGACTCGGATTTAACTAATTGTTCTTGATCTGCTGCTTTTTTTTCAATAACTATGGTTTCAGTAACCATCTCAATAATCTCAATAATCTCCTCAATATCTTCAAGATTCTCAATAATCTTCACATCTTCAGTACGACCTTTGCGTCTGAAATCAACAAATTCTTCCTCCTCCAAATTCAATTCAACAACAACATTACAGTTCAGATCCTCCACACAACAAACAGTCTCCATTTCATCGCCGTCAAACTCAATATTGACCAAGGCTTGTCTAGTCACCTCAAATTCTTCATTTTCATCTCGTGAATTGTTCACGGTTTCCTCTGCAACTCCCTGTACCAAACATTCTGGAATGACTTCATCTTCGAACGATTCGTTTTCTTGACTCTCTGCTTTCTTTACAGCGTCTTCTTTAACACCTTCAATGACAACTTCACATGTCTTCAGCTGGTCTAAATCTTTTTGCTCTTTCGTGATGACGTCGTTGTTCTGCAACTCAACTTTCTCAACTTCAAATTGTTCACTGGTTTCTTCGAAATTATCTTGTGGAAGTATAATCTCGGCATCTTCTTCAATTTTCTCTTGTACTGAAATATCGGCGATTTCAACACGATTCTGACTCTGAATCTTCGTTTCTTCTTCTTCCTTCTTCTGTGTCTTGGGCAGACAAAAATCTTGAACATCTTCTTGTGACGTTGTAACCTCATAAAAACTTTCTTCAACTTTGTCAGGCTGCTCACAGCTCTGCTCAGAATTCACATCTGATTGCAACCTATTGCAGACAACTTCTTCTTCTTCTTCTCTCGTTGAAACATCTGCTTCGAATGCAGCGTCTTTCTCCAGTTCATCCTTCCATTTTCTTGAAACTTCACGGACGTATTCTATGAGATTTACGCGTTCCCAATGCCACAATTGCTTCAAATCTTCACTTTCCGAATCTGCATAATCATCATAATATTCTGCTCCGTACACGTGGTCATCATATTCGGAACTTTGCTTGGAATACGTTTCCTCTGCTTCATATTTGTATTCCCTATATCTTCTCCAATTTTCGTCTTCTTTGTCGTATCTCCTAAGTAATTCTGCCCTTGCCCTTTTACTAATCTGCGCATTTTCTTCTGTCCTGTCGTGACAAATACTCATCAACTCTTCCTCATCCAATGTAGCAAATTCTTTCATCGTCCATTTTTCTTCTCTTCTTCTTTCAAATTCTATATAGATTCTTCTTGACAATTCATCAATTCGTTCTGTTCTCATTAAATGGTATAAATCCCGATTACTAAACTCGCAGAATTCTAATTTGACACTTCTATTTTCTTCTTGTTCTTCATATTCCTTCTTATTTAGCTCGACCCAGGATTTCCAATATTCTTCATCTTTTTCATCCATCGTAAAAGTTCTTTACGACTTATTCTTCAATTTTCTGAATCTTTACATCTTCTTCAGACGACTTCCGTCAACAATCATCAGCGACTGGGTTAGGTCATTTCTGTCGATGCCTAATCTGGTTCCCACGCTATCAATAACAACAAACTTGTTCCCATGACAATTAACTACACAGTTGATGTTTCTGCCCCCCTCTATCACCTGAATACTCGTGACCTCTGACTCACTAAGCTCTGCCCCCTCTACAGTATCATCTAAATTCACAGTTGACGATAAACTTGCATCTTGATCTGCCATCGTAACAGATGTAATGAACTAACATGCACAAATCTACAGTTGGCTTTATCTTTACGTTAACGGGTTGATTCTATGTAAAATTTCCAAATACATGAAAATTTTACGCAATGCCTGTGTCCACAAGTTTCAGAACAACTGAGTAACTCTTTCACAATCAAGAAAACAATTATTTCTTTCAAAACAATTGCTCCCAGGAATGTTATTCGAGCCCCACACGTTGAGCGCCACTGAAACCTGCGGGATTTGGCTCAGAGGGTAGAACACAAAGAATCAGCAATATTATAATTTGTTTATTACAAAGAAAATAAATGTTCATTGATGTGAAAAGAGCAATCAAAAATTATGAAACAATATTACGTTCGATACGTCGGCAGTAGTGATGATGTCGTCTGGTTTGTTTACTTCCGCGTAAACAAGTGGATGGCGTTGACTCTTGCGTAGTGTGTCCCGTGAACTCCAGTCCACCAGCAGAATGAAATGACTGGATATGTCACCTCCTTCAGCTGCGATGCGATGATGTTGTCTAATAACCCCTTGGTTACCAGGACGTCCAGCAGTCCGTGCACAAGGAGTGACCTCCTCGAGCAGTTGGATCAAGTTGGCTCAGGCTGATGACGTTCGTGGCTGCAGACTCGTCGGTTTCTCCCGGAGTTGCAATTCACTAACTTTTATACTTTTAACATTTACTGACTTTAATGTTGAAACTGTTCAGTTGATCACTTGTAACTTGAAATTGTCTTAATGCGATATTATTTGCCTCAGCATTAGGCTTGAAGTTTGAATTTACTGGGTTGACGTTTATACAAAAATGTTATTTTAATGTTTACCTTCGATCACATCGGCACTGTCTCGCTGAAATTATACTATGTTGCGTGCACAAGGCTTCACGGTTCGCGAGGCAGGTCTCACTGCTCTGAGAAAACTCCGACTGATGAAGTTTGGCTGGTAGCCTGACGTTTTATACCCTCTGACATCGTTTTCCCTCCAAAGAATCTGATTGGTTGGTTTCGTACACGTGATAGCTAATTTTAGACATTCTGTCATTTCTAAAGCCCGCGAAACGACTTTCTTTCTGCACGTAGGCCCATGCTTTTCTAGGAATCACTGAAAACTAGTCTGGCTGACTGGTTTTGTAGCGTTATCACAATGACTGGTTCACTTGTTATTACGTGGTGACATCACAATTTAGGTAAGGTCACATACTTTTTATATGGATTCACTCACTTTCTTGATATAATTGCACATTGTTAAACTTATTTGATTGCTCGTTATATTTTTGTCTATATTTTGATTGCTGTTGAATTTTAAAGATTGTAAGTTTACATAATGATTCTAATTAATTACTTTGTGTTCAGTTAACCTTGACTCTAAGAATGCCATGCTACAAGCTTGTTCATTCTTTAAACCTATTTCAAGCAAACATTATTATTTTTAAAGTTAATTTTCTAACCTAGATAGGCCAACTTGTTACAAGTGCATACGTTCTTAACTGACTGCGATGATTTTTTTTTTAAATAAGGTACAATGTTGGTACCAGGCAAAATATGAGTTTGGTCAGATTTATCAAAAGCATTTTCATTTTTTAGTCTATCAGGAGATATTTATTTAAATGTTAACCAATGAACGGATTTCAAAAAAATTATGGTCTGCAAACAGAGAAGGTTGTACTATGAATGATGGTGCGACATGTATTTACCCAGGTGGCAGAAAAAGAAAACAGAGGTCCGTGTCAAAAGAGTCAAAATGAGTCGCTCGCTCAATAATATGATTACTCCCCAGAAGACCGTAAAGGACTTAAATTCACCTAATCACAAGATAATGGGGACCGTCAAAGCTATAAGGTGACTCAAATTATTCTTTTATAACGGATCATATTTTTCTAATTGCCCGTTCCTTTGATGAAAATTTGTAACGGCGCTTCGCTAATGACATTAAATAATATCTTGGATCATTATTAAAAACTCCACCATTTCCACGCTATAGGTTATATATTCGTTAGGTTATTGTTTGTAAAATAGTCAAAACATGCATGTTGTTGATTGCAGTATATATACATGTTAGTTTTCTATGACATTTAGTACTTTGCCGTATCGAAGTGATTTATTTAAGGGCTTACTTATGTTTTGTATGAGGTTAATAGTAGTGCTATTTGTACAAGGAGAGATGGAGAATGTAACCTGCGTAAAAGTACCGATTTCATCGATTATTTATTCCCTTGAACAGCTTTAAAGTTAACAAAAGTCAACTTGGATGCTCGACCATTCAAGTTGAGCTCATTTTCATGTGGACATTCGTTGAGTGAGCGACTATCTTCGCTATGACACGGATGTATTTATTTTATTTTACTGCTCAGGTCGCACCGTTTTCCGATAGCTGAAATGTTGCAGACATAAATGACAAACTAGATGGTTTGCAGACTGAAATTTTTTACAAAATCCTCTTATAATTGGTTAAAATTCATAGGGGTTGTTTGACGCTTAAAAATTGACCAATTAAGTTGAAATTACGCACATGGGTCACTATAATACCAATACAGTGCAGGTTCAAGTGTAGAAAAAATGCTTTCCGCTCGATTGGAGTGCCGAAATTAATTTCTTCATAATTATCGATTGTTTACATCATTCTTAATATTACCTGACGTGCCTTCAATTTTTTTGCTGGCCTTCTTGGAAAATATGGCGGAACACGTAAATTTTACAAATTATTTAATTGTTGGTAGAGGAAAGGTTGAAAAATTATGAAATAATTCACTAAAACTAACTCAAATATGGGGACTTGAAAAAAATACGCCGTGAACGAATTTTATTTTGTCATTGTTGGGATTGACCAATCACGTTTCTGGTGTTTTTTTGCTCTCAATTTATTATGAAACGCATGGACTTAGACTAAAATATGTGAAATTAAAATTAAAATTTTTTGTTTACGGCGTTTTTTAAGTCACTATATTTAAGTTAGTTTTAGTGAATTATATCATAATTTTTCAATCTTTCCTCTACCAACAATTAAACAATTTGTAAAATTTACGTTTTTCGCTCGTTTTCCGCCATATTTTCCAACATGGCCACCAAAAAATGTAAACAATCGATAATTATGAAAAAATCAATTTCGGCACTCCAATCGAGCGGAATTACATTTGCTCCCCTACTAATGTGTCCATCATGTTTTCCAAATTTACATCCATATCCTCATATTGGTTAAAATTATATTATATTCATTAAAATGTTCTTGATATGGATATATCAACCTGTAGGTAGTTTATTTCTAGGTATTACATAGAACATTACCTAGAAATAAACAACCTAGGATGAAATATCCCTATCAAGAAGATTTTAATTACCTAGGTACCTATTCTAATCCTGAATCTTTCCAAAAAAAAATATATATACCTATTTAATTTGTCGAAAGTACAAATTATCACTGCTACATCGAGTTACTGAGAGAACAAAGCTGTCATTAATATTATTATATGATTAGTACTCCACAGAAGACCGTAATTACCTAATCAGAAGATAATGGGGACCGTCAAAGCTCTAAGGTGACTCAAACTTTTCTTTTATGACGGATCATATTTTTCTTTGTGCGTAATTTCAGGCTACAACTCTACGTATTTACTTACTTACTTATACGTACTTATTTAGCCCCATAAAGGTGCTGCAAGCGCGAGCGACTTTGCTGCGTTTTGTAGAGACTTTTGCAGATACGATTGGAGACGAAATGGGTAGACCAAATTATTTGAAATTTTAATCGTGATTAGATAAAAGACAAACTTAGGGTTATCCCTTGGTACATTTTTAATTTTTTGTTTCGTTAATTAGTAATAATTAGTGGATTTTGGGTGAAAATTTTGCTATTTTCTTGTCTCCCTGGGCGCCGTATAAAATTAAATTTCAAAAATGTGCCAAGAGATAACCCTAAGTTTGTCTTTCAACTAATCATGATTAAAATTTGAGATCAATTGGTTTACGGGTTTGGTCTCCAATCGTATCGCAAATTTCATCGTTTTGCGCGGGTTTGTTGAATAACCGGCGCCTAATTAACGATGCAATAAGCAAAAATTAAAAAGGGCTACTAATATACAATCAGACTGATCATGTCAACATCCTGTAAAAGTTACACTCACTTATGAAACAATTTTTCTCTCTCAATTTTCTAAAACGGCCGAGCGCTTGTATCACCCCCTGTTCCTTTGATGAAAATTTGTAACGGCGCTTCATTGCTAATAACATTAAATAATATCTTGGATCATTAGCACTCTAGGTTATATATTCGTTAGATTATTGTTTGTAAAATAGTCAAAACAAAGCATGTTGTTGATTGCAGTATATACCTACATGTTAGTTTTCTATGACATTTAAAATCTTGGTAAAATCATTCCATTCATTCGAAGAAATGGGGTTGTTTTTGTGGATTTTCTTATTCTTGTCTTTTGTTACAGAATTATCTACTGTCTATAAAAGCCTTAACATGTAACAGGATAGCATTTTAAATGATTTCACACATTTTTCATCATCCATAAAGCTCGTATGTTGATCTTGTTTCTGTCGTCTCATAACCATTAGTTCTCATACTCTTCAAAAGCGTGCATTATTTGTTGTTATCCCAATTAACTTACATCCTCTCTTGTGCCTCTCATCTTGGGTGGGTTTACGTGTCGGCGTCAACTTCACCCCCCCCCCCCCCCCCCCCCACGATCTTGCCACGAGGGGGGTTACAACACTTGGCAAGACGCCGGCCTATGCGTGTAATTGGGGTCGTCGAGATGGAACGCGGCGCTCTCTGCTTTCCTTCACGACGTCGGGGTAATTCCGGGGAGTAAATAAATGTGGACGTAGCAATTTACTGAGTGGGTGGGGTTTTATTTTTTGGCTCGGATTTTGAGACATCAGATCTCGTTTCTTTCAATTATTTAACCTCGTTGAATCCTTTTTACACGGTTACAAGCAGTTATTTGCAATGTGATGCGTGTTTCCTGATAATGTTGGGTTTGAAATAAATCGTGTTCTTTGGAGGCGAAGGTGACTACGTCTAATAATAAAAAGGGTGATGGAGACGTTACGCTAAGAGGCGTCATGCGGACATAACATACGCAAATGGGCTCGATATTCTATATAATTAGAAAATATTTAACACGTAAATATTTAATGTTCAATGTTAATTACCTTTTTGTTTGAATCTTTTGTAAACCTGATGTTATCCTCTAGCATGGGCTAAATAAAGAGTCAATCACAATGACAAAATGTGTAATTACGTGTCTCCTATGATTTGATTTAATGAATATAATTTATTTTCATAACACACTCCTGTTGGTTTTCAAGGCCTCGAAAATGTTGGTAATTCTGTTGACATCCTGGAGTGGAATCCTATAAAATGACAGCTTTGTTATCACGTGACATGTTCTCATCTCAATATTATTCACGGCCTTCCGGGTGAGATGAGAATATTGTCCCGCGCTGACAAACTTTTATTTATAAGATCCCACACCTCGAACTTTCTTACATTATAATACCCCTTCTACACGCTCACTTTAACATAGGACTTTAGTAGCCTCTCGTACACCGTGTAGATGATCAAGCTTCCCTTAAATGACACCGCACTTCAAGTTCGCGACGGACCTCCATTTAACCTATGTTTAACGCAAGACGCGAGATCTCACGAGATTATTTTTAAAAACGATTCGCTTTTGTTCTTCTTCAGTTCTAGATTTAATAGTAAAATTGTATACATATTCAAGTTAAAATGTTTAATTGAATTTGTAAGTGTGTTGCGTGCTATTTAATAATACTTTTTAACCTAACACAAAGGCTCAAAACAATTTTAAAATAATAAATAAGTGCTTATGAGTGCTAAAAGTGAGGCTATGCCATCCAAGAGTGATTTTGTTTTCAACTTGAATTGACAGCTGGAACATATTTTGGAAATAACTTCACTGGACCATTCATGTGAAATCTCCTAACTGTCATTAGAATAACACTGCACTGAATCGACAAATTAAGGTAATAATTACAGAATCGTCACCAGATAGTGCGTCAATAGATAAAGTGAGTGTGTAGACGTGCTAAAGTGAGACGTCATTTAAATGTATGTTTAACATACTATATTAAAGTGAGCGTGTAGAAGGGGTATAAAGGACTTCTTTCTAAACTGTCATAATGTATAAAACACGTTTTTGAAAATGGTGGACTTGAAACACATTCTCCCCCAGGACCATGAAGAAAGGAAAATGCCGAAAGCGTATAGGTAATTGAATTTAGTGGTTGTATTCTGTACTTTTTAGCTTGACTGTTTCTGTGAAGTACGCATAGGCATGCTCGTGACATTTCATTAATAAAGATTAATAAAGACCCGGGAAATTTTAGAATTTCACGAACAAATTTGTTGCCTTTCACATAATTTCAAACGAACCATTGAGGCAGGACAAAATATTCTCTTCCTTACCTGGCAGGCCCAAGCCGAGACCTGATCCTTGGTCGTACCAACCTCTGGGGAAATCACGCGCGCTTTCTCTACGTGGTGTCACGTTGCCGCCCACATCTGTTCTGTTGGCAACACTGCCGGGATTATTGCGTCCTGCAGACAAGTCCAGTGCCTTCGACCGGGCAGGGTCGTCGCTTTGGCAAATTAACACGGACATTGCGGACAAACGGTCTGCAATGACATTGATCAACTTGTATCCGTTCAGAATTCACCTAATCGGATTCAGGAAGCTGAATAACAAGGAAAACGCTCTGTGGCGCGTTGATGAGCGAGCCTTCGTATAGCATGCGTATTGATACGCGTTTGAAAGTATTTGCTCTACAGATCTTGGGAAATGCTAGATGATAAGACGGCAACATGCGTCAATAAGCTTTGATATCCATAACAGCATAAAATGTCAATTACTCTTGCGGGTCTTGTCGGATTATTGATGTGTCTGAAAATGATCAAACACACCGAATGTTTGTCCAAAATTTGAAGTTGATCGGTCAAACGGTTTCATTTTCAATGTTCAAACCATCACAAGATATTTTCAAAAACTATGCATGTGACCGCTCTTATGGGATTGGTGTGTTAGTGAAATTTCAGATCGATTAGTTGATCGGTGTGACGTGTCCAGTGCTGACAAAATGCACATAGAAACATCTGTGAGAGTTGGTAAAAAGCTAAGCTCGCTTGAAAATCCACTCCTTGAATTTCGACAAATATTGTTGAAGAGGTGGACATAATGCATACATTTTAGGGAATAATTCCATCATTTACCCTTGTAAACAACGAAATCCATAATACTTAGATTGATACTTATAAGATGAATCGAATCGAATGCCAAATCGTCTTCGCTTGCGTTTGTGTCTGTCGTTCCAAGTGCTGTCCCGCATGCTCTGGCATGAGTGGATCGATGTCGCGCAGCACACTGTTGTCCACGCTAAACCTTTCCAAAGATGAAGATAAGCGAGAGATCGTATTCCTTGGTCGCTCGATGTTTCAAGTCTAGCTCAAATAGAACGATGTCTATGTCTCTTCGTAGTGTCTCAACCTATAGTCGTGAAATATTGAACCTCGTAAGGATTTAATATTCAAAGAAAGTCTAGGTAACATATTGCAAATATTCTGTATATTTCAGTTCGAATTCACCACCTTTGTGTTGCTAAATCTCGAGTAGAACTGACAGTACATATATTGCGGCATGTAATCGGATTTGTCGTATGCTATGGAAAAGATTTGTACCAATATTATATTCTAACCTTTTCCTTTGGTATTACGCTGTAAGGATGAACTCCTAGTAGTTCTGTAGCTCTTCACTTGTAGTCGTAATCCAATCAAAGAACACCTTCTGCTATATAACATACGAGAGTGATTGTAGACGGGTATCTTATCTTCTTGTGTACCCCCTTAACATGTGGTAGATAATCTCATCTCTCATGACATTTTCCGAGAAAAGTGTTTAGTAAAACATGCTCGATTGCGATATCTGTTTGTAATATCACTCTCCGAACGCGGTCGTTTGTAGCACATCAAAGCAATTCAATGAAGGGAAACGAAGTAGCTCGGCGCCGTTTCCAACAAACACCCCGGCCCCTGGAGGGTAATTCGTTGCGCGGACGTTCCGAGTGCTCTGTTTGAATAGACCTCGAGCGGGTTTGCTTTGCCTTCTATAATGATGAGGTTGTGATGAGAGATCCACATGAGGAAATCATACATTTGAATAATATTTAGCACGATATTTGCTCTGTCATAAGCCGATTACAAATTGCTGCGTCAAATATATACAGGGTATACCATACTTTTCAAAATGTACACTCAACACATCATTAAACGGTATTTAAGCGAAACGGATTTGATGCTGGTCAGGTTCCTTGACAATTAATCCTTGTTATTATCAATGAAATCGCTATACCTACTCGAGTTAGATGGCAATAGACATCATGTCATTAAAATGTGTAACTCGAATATAAATGGACTGAGGAGACTTCAAACGCTTTTACACTATAGATCTAAATGACATTTGCGGCCTACTGGATCTTTATTAAAAGTGGGATATGTCACAATGTTGCGAAAGATTTTAATTCAGAGCTTTGGTCCACCCTACCATTCAAAGCTTATCAACTTTGGCCGAAGAGCCAAAGAACTTCTACAAGAACTTCCAACATGAAATTCCATCATGATTGAAACTCCAATGTTCTCAAGGGCGATCCGAGAAACTTTGGCTCAAGGTCATTCATTTAGGTACAATTTTGAATCGCAGTGTATAGCTATTTTGGGGAATTATAAATTAAAAAATATCCAAAAATTAGTCTAAGAGGGAATAGGTAAATTTATTGAACTCATAGGATAGTATGCAAGTCCGGGGCGCATAGCCCCGGAAATTTTTTGGAATTTTAACTCAATTCTAACCATTTTGGAACGTTTTTATCTATTTTTCAGTGTTTTTTCACATATTATTTTAAATGTTTAAATTATATTCTTAGATGAAATCCTGATTTCGGAGGGAGAGGGCATAGCCCCCTCGTCCCCCCCCCCCCTGAATACGCCCTTGAAAGCTTGCGACGAACGCACCTAAGTTCTTACTCGATCTTCTGTCCGTCGTTTCAGATGAGTTGACGACGCGCCCCGCCATGGACCACAGCGTGAAGGCGATGCACCATCGGAAGCTGCTGTCTCGGCTGCTCAACCGCCACCGCTTCGAGAACGACGAGCTGGAGGCGCTCTACCAGCGCTACATATTCAAGCTGCAGCACTCGTCGGTGGCGGGCGTGATCGCGTTGTTCGTGGTGCTGACGGGCGTGCTCGCTAACACGAGTCTCATATACGCGCACGCGCCGACCGTGCAGAATGTCTACCACAGTCTGCACTGCCTGCTGTTCGCGTTGCTCTTGGCGTTCCTCAACACGAGGTTCATGCAGGACAACTATCTGCTATGGGTGAGTTGCAATGCCGCGCATGTGCGTTCTTCAAAATAGGGAAGTCTACACAAAAAGTTGGATTCTAAATTTGTAAATATCAGCACAAAAAATAGTGACAAATACCCTTTTCAACCGAAAAAATTAAATATTTAATTCATAAAAATATCAAATTGAAATTTCATGTGACCAATAAACGTCAAATTACACTCAAACAAAGTGACATAAATAGTCGAAAACTGACTAAAATATGACTTTTCAATTAGCCATTTTTCCCAAACGATAAGATTTAAAGAAAAATTCTCTGATTTGTGTTCATTTAGGACGGTGAACAATTCTGCCAAGTTTCGTCAAAATCGGAGATACATGAAAAAAAGTATTTTTTCTTAAAAAGTGATTAAAAAGTACTTCCGGTGCACGGATTTTGGGCGATTTTGGATATGTTGTAGAGGGCATTTTTCTGAATCGATTCATGCATTGAAACCTTATGTTGCAATTAGTGGTGGGTATAATCACAAAATTACTTGACTATCAGTAAAACGTAAATCTAGATAATGGAAAAAGAATTAATGCCTTTTGCTTCTGTGGTACAGACATAATGCTAGGTACATACTGGAATAGCTTACGAAGTTGGGTTCCTCGGAAGCTTCAATAATATTAAAATTAAATATTTTTTTAATATCTACTATATTTTAAATTGTGTTGAGAGACTTGTAGACCGGAGGCTGCAATGTAATAACACAAGATTAAATTTTAATAATGTGATGACAGCGCAGAAAACGCTATTATCAACATTGTGCATCCACCGTTTTTCAAACCCCTATATATTCTCAACAATTATAACCCAACGGCTGGTGTGTTGGATACCTCGGTTCTCGTTAGATCACCGAGGTTAAGCAACATTGAGCGCGGTCAGCGATTGGATGGGTGACCATTCAACTCTGCCTTGCCAGGTTGCTGCCGTTGGGCCAGAGAGACTGGGGTGTTTGGGGGTTAGTGTGACGACCTCCCTCCACCTGTTATCAGTCTCTCGACGGCGCGGGTTGTGGAGGCCCGTGCTGTGAATGTCACACCGTCCTTCGGAAGGGACGTTAAGCCGTTGGCCCCCTTGGTATCTTTCGTCAGGAGTAGGCTACATGCCGGTACCGGGTTTCCTCTCCTCCCTTCTCTATTACATTCTCACTAGTGGAGCCTCGGCTCCGTTGAGAATATAGGCTTAATAATAATAATGAATATTTTTTTTCCGAGTTCCATTTTTCTTAATCGAAATATGATTTCTTGTTTTATCAGTAACAAGATGCCTGGATTGCGCTTTGAACCCCTTCAGCATTAGTCTGAAGCCGAAAATAAATATTAAATGTTCATTTACAAGGCCATCAATTTTAAACATATTTCTATGCAATCTTAATCATTTGTAAAATCTCGTCCAATCAACAGAGTTAAGGCCAATGCATATCACGTGACTTTATTTCTCTACATCCGATCAAAAGAAATAGTTACCTATGAGTACATACCTTACATTGTTCATGCTGAGTAATCCAAGGTGATTTATGAAGTTAATTCACTGCATACTGGAGCTTATCAATATTTTCAGTCAATAATATTTATTTTTGCAGTGATTTAAGAATAGAATAAATGAAAATCGTGTGTATCCGTACGCGTTTGAAAGCTGTCAAAACCCAGTGCTGTTATTTTAAATATTACATTCATAATAATGGATATAATTAATATCTCAACATTTCGTTGGAAAGATGAAGAAAGAGCGCCTGTTTTGTTGGCAAAATTGTGTCAGGTTTGTGATGCATATGTGCCCTTTTATTAGGTTAAAGTTTGCTGTTCTTGGCAACTCATAGGATTTCCTTAAACTTCAGGTCTTGATTTGAGAATATTTAGGTGCAAGGAAGTAAAATCATCTAATAAGTTATTTTCGCTGTTCTTTTCTGCGTAGATATGTTCCAACAGATGTGTCCTAACTTATCTGATGAGTGAGAAGTATTTGCTAAACTGAACCCTTCCAAATGAAAATGTGTAGCTTTTTGGTTGAAAAGTCACGTGATATGCAGCCACCTTAATACACATTAGTCACTCATTAGTAAACTATTTTTAGTGACATTTGTTATTATTTGTTGGAAATCCACGAAGTTACTATACGGTGGCGACTTAGAAAATGTTGACTTCACTTCACTCGCATAGCATTGTTGCATGTTATTATATCAGTGGTCAGGAATCAGGATCCATCCCTTAAGTTTTATGTCTGTTTACTTTGTTACATTGATGTTATTTTGCTAGTAATGATGTGTGGAATCGGAAGATATCCTGGGGCAGTATTCAATTTCAGTACATTGAGTGTTTTTGCTCTCAAACATCACAAATTGTCTTGAAATTGGGGACATAGAGGAGTAGCAAAATGTATAATATCACTTCCAGCATAACCTGAATTAAATATTTACTAAAATTCACGAGTTCACACCCCTAAACCCTCGCTCTATGCATCTCTATAATATGTCAGGTGTGCCTCACCATTTTCTGGTGACGCGGTAAGGGCCATTACGAGTTGGTCCAAACTAAGTACAGTTTAGGGTCGACCTAGTCCCATGCCCACCCCAAATTCGCGGGGCCCTCGGGCCGGCCTCCCCCCTCGAGATGGTGATCCCCCTGAAATCAGGTCCCACAAACCTGAAGCATTCCCCCACCCCGGTTTGTCCCCATTCTGAACTGGCTTTCCCACCAGTTTCTGACTCCCCCGGATCGGGCCCGTTAGGTGGACCCCTCCCTATATCCACCACTTATGATCAACAAAGTAAAAAGTGAAAATTAATGTACCTCGTCGTCGACGCGCCGTTAAACCCTAATGCTCTATTCCGTCAGGTGTGCTACGTGATCCTCTTCTTCTGCGCCACCTTCTCCGCCGTCGCGCTGCCCCTGGGCCGCGTGCCGTCCGACGTGACGACGTCGGCGAGCCTGCGCATGGATAGCCGGCGGGTGATGGTGGACGGCGTGTGGCAGGTGGTGTTCGTGGTGTTCGCCGCCTACGCCATGATGCCGCTCAAGACCTGGGTGGCGGCGGGGTTCGGCGTTCTCCTGCCGCTGGTCCACATGGCCGTGGCGCTGCTGTTCGCGCACGAGTTCCCGCATCTCTACTGGCAACAGGTGAGCCCGTCGTGCATGGCGGTGTGATCGCTCGAGGCATGGTCTCAGATCACTTATTGATGATCATGCCATACACATCCCTGATAGAACACTTCATGTCTAGTTTCTGAATTAAATTGAGTTGCCTCCCCCAACTGAATTGACCAACTTATGTGATGGCAGCCAAGTAAAATCGTGTCGTTTTGAAGCTATGTTTATATTTGAACACATACAAATTTTCTGGTAGATGGACAAACTGACAACAATACAAACTTGTGCTATTATAAAAGTTAAAAATCCAAAAACCTCCTGTGTTATAGTTTTGTTCATTCTCAGAAGGCTGATTGAGAGCTGATCATAAGACAGTGATTTGTGGAAACTGACGGCTAAGAAACATTTTCCCAAAATAAGGTCATATATGATCATTATTTACCTACTCCACTGTTATGCAACTTTGGGAGGTAGTTTTAGTACCCATTTTGACTAAATAAAACTTGTTTTCCTTTAATTACTTCTTAAATTTGATCAAAAGCATTCCCAGAAAATGTTTATCAAAACTACCTCCAAAGTTGCATAATAGCTTGGCAGTAGTCGACAATGAGCCTAGAGAATATATGTCCAAATTTTGTTAAAATTTGACGCAGCCGTCAGTTTCTACAGCGGCCCTCAAGACTCGGAAAAAATTATGCATGATGGTAATTTCAAAAATTAATATTAGTGTTTTCCATCGGTTGAGCCACGTTTGTTCTCGGTTTGCCTGAATATGTCCTGTGTGGAAGCTGTATTGTCGTGTGTGTGTGCTTCAGATCTCGGCGAACGCGATCGTGTTCCTGTGCGCGAACCTGGTCGGCGTGTTCCTGCACAACCTCATGGAGAGTGCGCAGCGGAAGGCGTTCCTCGACACGCGCAACTGCATCGCCGCGCGCCTCGACATGGAGGACGAGAACGAGCGTCTGGTGAGTTCAGTTTACGCACCCTCTTGCTGATAGACACAGGACTAGAGGTGAGCGCGTGAGTGATTTCTTACTCACGCGCGGTCACGTCACGGGTCACGTTTTTCACTCGCGCACGCGGGTTCTGCATTTCGCTCACGATCACGCACACTCACGCAGGAAATCTTATGGACTCATGCACGCTCACGAATTACAACTCGCGCACATTCACTCACGTTGATAACTACAAAATCATATGCTTTGTTCGGGTGAGGTCCCCTAGGTCAGATTCTAAGATTTTTGATTCTTTACTCTTTCTGTACAACAAACTGTTGAGTCAAAATGTGTAGTTTGAGAAATGTAACTGGCCACGGACTACCTTACATCTCTTTTCTTTTACCCGATACTAAATATGTACACCTATGGATTCATAAAATATTTTAATATTTCTCAAAAATTCTGAGAGAAAAAATAGAATGTTTTATCACTGCTTGTGATCACTGCAACAACAAAAAAACATTGCGATAAAATAAAAAAATAAAAGGAATCGTGTGCGAGCGGGCTAGATGTTAAGAAATAGGCCATCATGATAGACTAAATCGCACGCGGGACGCGAATCATGTCTCCATAAATCGCGACAACTTGCTATTTGACGCCATCTACCACCATTATAAACTACCCTTTCTAGTTTCTTAGGCCCTCTGAGTCGCACGACAATCGGGCGAATCCGACTCCCGCCCCTTTCTTGTTGTTTTCCAGTGATGCAATAGAGCCTTATTTTAGAGTAAATCCAAGGTCATCCTTTAAGACGCTGCAATATGCTGCAAACCTATGTGACGCATGGTTTGGAGGAACTGGAACAAGCCAAAATTACATTAGATGTTTTGAATCAAGACTCTTCATCGAGATTTGAGTCAAACCTTGAACAAAATAATATTCGCCCAAATAAACTTTCGATACGTGATGGAGCCACTTCATGGCTACTGTCAAGTTGACAGAGAAACAATTGAAATTGAAATTTAGTTATAAATTTACTTTTGTAGCCATAACAAACCACTAAAGCAAATATATTTATATACAAACGTGCCCCTGTCATCCGCCATTTACCTAGTGCCACATAGCCACCGGAGTGCAGTCGTGAGCATTGTTTTCTCGAATACCTAAACGAAATTATTATGTTGTTAGGTCATTCAATTATTTATTACTTTTAGTTAGTTTTATACTCCATGAAAACATTGATGCCTTGCAGGGCCGTAACAAGGGGTATGCGGGCAGTGCGGCAGCACAGAGCGCCGCCAACAAGGGGGCGCCAGGAAGCCAAATTTTTATGTAATGACTTTTTTGGACCCAAAATTAATTTTTGCGTATTAAAAACCCTTAAAACGCCCTGCGGGGCATGGCTGATGTCGGTGATGATTTTAGTCATACGTAGGAGGTCTAACCCCACCCCCTTCACAAATTTATGCGCCCTTAAAGGCGCAAAGATATTCTGCTGAAAAAAATTCAGTGAAATTGAACGTCAAAAATGATTAATATCCTATCAAAAAAATCAAAATTTTTCGTTTCAGGGCCCTGGACCCGCATATGGTTATAGGAGGTCTTCCCCCCCCCCCCCCCCCCCGGCCCCTCATTGCTGTCATTGTCAAGGGATTTGGAAATGTTTGACCAGTGTTTTGTATAATTATTTGTTTTGTGCACAACCAAAGTTTTGGTTTGTCCTAGTCTGAAATCATTGCTAGTTGGGTATAGCGTTTTCTGGGGTGGTTGCGTTTGGGGGGGGGGAGGGGGAGGGGAGCGCCAAAATTTAGATTTGCACCGTGCGCCGAAATCCCTAGTTACGGCACTGATGCCTTGTATTGGTAATGTGTTAGTTTCTGCCTTCAATGACCTTAATTCCTTAAACTTAGATAGCAATACTGTCAGAGAATTAAGTGTGTTTCTCTAAGATACTGTCGTGTTAGTGAAGTCGATACAGACAGGTAGGTACACCCACCTCCAAGTATTCCTACCGTTTTATATATTGTGCTCTTATGAGAAACACAGTACGAACACTTGGAGGGTTTTTTAATCGACTTTTATCAATATCTTTTACCAATGTATTTGTTAACAAAATAGGGCTTTGTACGAGTATTCAGAACAGTTCAATGAAAATAATTTCATAGTTTGGAATAAGTAAATAGTTTTATTTTATCCAACTGTTTAGTGCCATAATTTTACTAATTTTCGGGCACTAAACATCTGTAGGACAAGGTAAATCTAATAAACTATTACAAACTATGGAATTATTTTCATTGAGCTGTTCTGAATACTCGTACAAAGCCTTATTTTGTTAACAATTACATTGGTAAAAGATATTGATAAAAATCGATTAAAAAACTTTTCAAGGTCAAACTCACTACCCAACCGTCTTAATCACTGTTTTCAACAACTCACCTTGCGAGCTGTCACTTGACACCGCAAAAAGCATGAAATGGCGGAGCCAGCGTCAGCCAATAGCTGCCAAGTTGCTGCTACTTCTTCTGTCTAGAAGGCAGTGACATTTTGATTGATCGTTTCAAGGATCGTTTCACCGTGTTCAAGAGGGCCATTTACTTTCATTGTCTTTGATTCGTATCTTTGCGGAGAAACAATGGTTTATCTTCATCTTCTTTATCTCTTTGTCTGTGTGCGTTTTTACGCAAGCCTTACTGATAACGCGAGGGGGTATCGCGTTCGCTTTATACTGTTTCTTTTTGGAGGGTGGATTTGTGACCCTTTTGAAGTATGATTGATTTTTTCGGTCCATTTCTTGACAGATTTCCAGATGGTTTGTGCACGTCAGGTCCAAAAGAGCAAGGCTTCAGTTGACTGAAAAAGTATTAGTAATAATTTTACCCAATGAAACGTATTCAAATACGATATGTATTAATGTATTTGGTATTAGGATAAAGAGATATGACAGATGCACTCGATGCCACTGTTATTACAAAAAAATAAGCAAATTTTTTTCCATACACAATTTTCAATCAAAGAGAAGTAAAATTGAAAAGTCAGAGAATCTCATATTTGTAGTTTGTGAACATTTTGCGCTTTATGAGATTGTGACGTATTGTGAAAGAAGCCAATACATTTGTACCGCGAGAGAAGGTGAATAAATACAGACTCTTGTATACTATTTCCCTTATCAGGAGGTTCAGGATGAAGAGACCATTCATTCGTTATGGATTTTCTGTCAATCCGAATCGTAGAAGAGCCACTGCCATCTGAACGCTTGTTCGATTTACTGTTACTTACAGGACTTGATAAATAAATGTTGTGATCCATTTCTAACTTGACTTACGAACTTACTTGAAATGAGGTAGTACTAACTTGGCATGAGGTACTTTCTTGACATGAGGTACTTACTTGACATGAGGTATTACTTGACTTGAGATACTTACTTGGCATGAAGTACTTTTTGACATGAGGTACTTACTTGACATAAGGTTGTACTTGACATGAGGTACTTACTTGACATGAGGTTTTACTTACTTGCATGATGTAGTACTTAATTGACGTAAGGTACTTACTTGAAATGAGGTACTTACTTGACATGCGGTACTTTCTTGACATGAGGTATTACTTGACATGAGGTACTTTCTTGACATGAGGTACTTACTTGACATGAGGTACCTACTTAGCATGATGTAGTACTTGGCATGAGGTACTTTCTTGACATGAGGTACTTACTTGACATGAGGTACTTACTTGACATGAGGTACCTACTTACTTGACATGATGTAGTACTTTCTTGACATGAGGTACTTATTTGTCATGAATTACTTACTTGACATGGGGTAGTACTTCCTTGACATGAGGTACTTACTTTGAGGTGTAAGTACCAGATGTTCACGTCCGAACCTCGGCACACGAAACTTGCTCCGAAAAAAATAAATTAAGGTAGTTGTAAAACTGATTGAAAGCGGGAACAGACAGATGTGATTCTGAGGAAGAGAAATAATCAATCTTGAAGAGTATAATTGTTCAAATTCGACATGAAAAGGTGTTTGTGTTTAGTAATCATAATGCGCAAAGGAAAAGTGGTAAACGCTAACTAATTTTCAAGATTAGATTTTCAAGAATAGTTAAAATATTGGAAAACGTTTTTTGAACTTATAATTTCAAGAAAAAATATTTTTGTATCCTTAATATGGTTTTACCTTATGAAAAGTGCTGTTTTTTTTAAGTAAAATTGTGTCACCATGGTAAAACATTCTTCTAGAAACTCGTATTTCTTTGCAAATTGTGAAGAAAGTGAACTCTAAGTACAAGGAGTGCAGTGCTATCTGCATAGTTGTGTTTCTATGGCATCTCATCACATTCGCATGCCTGATCACCTGACAAGAACGTGAATACAAGCAGATAAGATGCGCCCCTCGAACACACTCGTGTTTCCCCACGCAGACATGAGTTGGCAGACAGAGAGACAGTCTTGCTTCCCCCTCGCTCTACCGGCAGTAGCGCGTGCTGTCTCTGTTTACCCGATACGATCACACTCAGCTGTTTTATGTGCACCCAGCCCCTGTGCTGCCAGCACCAGCACCAATGCTGTGCACCAGCATTCCGATTTATACCGGACATTGAAGTGTAGATATACCCCAAGAAATAGAGTATTTTAAACATATTACCCGTTCACTTGTATATTCTACGCGGTACAAAAGTAACTGATATACAACTAGCCCATTAATTTAAAGCAAAAAAAGAACTGAACCCACCACTAATTGCAACAGAAGGTTTCAATACATGAATCGATTCAGAAAAATGCCCTCTACAACATATCCAAAATACTCCCGAATCCGAGTGCCGGAAGTACTTTTTATCAATTTTTAAGTTAATTTCCCATGTTAATTCCATCTTCAAAAAAAAATCATGTAACTCCGATTTTGACGAAACTTGGCAGAATTGTTCACCATCCTAAATGAACACAAATAGCTCTCTTAGCGTTTTCCTCTAAATCTCATCGTTTGGGAAATATGGACCTCGCAAAACGTCAAATTACACTCAAAGTGACCTAAATCGTCGAAAACTGACTAAAATATTACTTTTCAATGGGCCATATTTCCCAAACGATGAGATAATTAGAGGAAAACGCTAAGAGAGCTATTTGTGTTCATTTAGAATGGTGAACAATTCTGCCAAGTTTCGTCAAAATCGGAGTTACATGAATTTTTTTATTTTTTTTTGGAAATTAACTTAAAAATTGATAAAAAGTACTTCCGGCACTCGGATTCGGGAGGATTTTGGATATGATGTAGAGGACATTTTTCTGAATCGATGCATGTATTGAAACCTTCTGTTTCAATTAGTGGTGGGTATAATCTCAAAATTACTGGACTAAACTGGACTAATTGGTGTGAATAAATGATAATGGAAATATATTGCAGACAATGATGAGAAAGGGGAAGGATGGAAGGAGGTGGTCGTAGTCTGTTAGTTTGCCTCTCGCGTGAGGAAAACAACGAGATCACCGGTGGACCTCGAGTATTATTTGTGTTTCATATACAGTTGAGTGTCTGACTCAAATAGTCACTTTCTGGTCAAGTCAAAGCTTTGAAATAGAGTAATTCAGAGTCCATGGTTATTCTTACCTCTGTGGTTATACGTTATAGACGGACATTTTAACAATAACGGCTGCCGTTCCCGCTCAGTCGGTTATCTGAAAGTTTTATACTGAAAGTAAAAGCTCTCAAAATAATAATTCGTTTCCAGTCGACCCATCATCAACGCGTTGAATTGAAAATCATTCGCATCGTGACAGGAGGCGGGGAGATCCATGCGATCTAGTGGAGCGGTCGCTCCACGCCAGCCAAGTCGTACGGCGCGCGCACACTCTCATATAAAGGCTGGAGCAAACCCACTTTTACTGTAGGCATCAAAGTGGCATTTTCGGCCTACTGGATCTTAAAATTGGGGAATCTCACATTGTTGGGAAATATCTCAATTTCGAGCAATGGCCCACCCTACAACATATACCAAATTTGGGAACAATAGGTTACGCCCTTTGCGAGCTAGAGGGCCGTGAAAACCGTGTTTTATGGCGGTTTTCATAATAATTGAGCGAGCGTAGCGAGCGTCACCACGGTACTCTTATGGCACTTTCTCTGTGTGTTTTTTTTTTTTTTTTTTTTTTTTTTGTGGTCACAGCCCAGGTCAAACCGCTCAAGCAATCGATCTGAAATTTTGTACACATACTAACGTACTCTATGCGGTCCCTGGGATCGTTTTTGAATGGGCTCCCGTGATTGGTTCAAATTTAAAAAAAAATATCTTTCGATTGGTTGCTTCGATCAATTTGAAATGTAGCAAAAACATTGCAACCAACATTGTACCCAATCATAAAAAGTTTCAGCCAAATCCTCCTATTGGTTCAAATTTAAACCCATTTTTCATGTGATTTTTTACATTTAAACTAGAACAGATTGACCGATCAACTTAAAACTTCGCGTGGTCATTGGTACCAACATTTTAGGTATTTTTGCCAATTTTCAGTCTAATCTGTCGTTATTTTTAAAAGTTTTGTCATTTTAAGGTCATTTTATTCCATAATCTTGAAAAATGTAGGTATACTAAATTGTCATCCCTGCCTTCTTTAAGCTTCTGTTCCAAGGCAAGGCCTGTAGAGCAGCCAAGCTATCCACAATGTACAGTAAAATGAAAGCATTTTTGAGCTAGCGCATAAAATCGGATGCAGTACGAAGGCCAAATCCTCTAATTGGTTTAAGTTTAAATAATGTCTTCTGATTGGTCGACAATAAAAATGTTCAAATTAAGTTCAAATTTTGCATGGTGATCAAGACCAACTTTATATTAAATTTTACATATTGTAAGCCCAATCAGTCAAGTAATAATTGTAATTTTACGAGTTTAGTAGGGGATGTCACAAGAGATTTCTGGAGAAGGTATGTAGGTAAGACTTCACGACACAATGGATCTGTTATTCATCCAGAGTATTATGGAGGTTGAAAAATTGCAGAGAAAATCGTCTTGTGCCGTGTCGTGCATCGTTACTATGGGGATGTTGCATGTTCTGTGCTCGCTCATCAACGCGTTACACTGAGCGTTTTCCTAGTAATAATCTCAGTAGTAGTAGTATCCTGGAATTCAAATCCGGTAAACAGGCCACAGCCTAAACGGCTGAACCGATTGATCTCACATTTTTACCACGTGTGCACTTTTGGCGTCTGATTTGCCCTCCCCCCCTTGACTTTTTTTGTGCCGCCATTTTGAAACCGGAAGTGACATCATATCTCAACAACGGCTGAGCTGATTGGAACGAAAATAGCGCCAAACGATTCGGACGGTCAACTATATGGAATATAAATAGCAACAGACTAAAATTTATGTTAACGAAACCGGAAATGACGTCATGAAATTTGAAATACCTACATCGATTGGCATTTCGGCAACAAATTTGATCCGATTATTTTGATATTTATGTAACGTATGTACTTTTCATATCTCATTTGACTTGTTATTAAACCAACCGGAAGCCGCCATTTTGAAACCGGAAGTGACATCATATATCAATAACGGCTAAATAGATTTGAACGAAACCAGCGCTAAACAATTTAGACGGTCAACTTTATGTATTATCATCAATAATATTTGCAGTTTTCCATACCAAAACTGGAAATGACGTCACACTTTTTAAGAATCTCACAAATTTACATGTTGATGCAATAAATATACTATTTCAGACAGCTTATAATAAAATGTAATCATGTTTTAATTATAATTCAAGGAGTCAGTGATTTCAGCAGCCATTTTGAAACCGGAAGAAACGCCATATCTCGAAAACTGGTTGACAGATCGGTATGAAACTAGCGCGAAACGATTCGGAAGGCCATCTCTATGGAATAGGAACAGTCAAACTAGAATGTTCCTATTTATGAGACCGGAAATGACGTCATTCAAATTTATAAATTATTATAATCCCCTCCTATACAATAAATACATATTCAGAAAGCTTAAAATGATACACATCATTTATAGTTATAAATTCTATGTGGCAGTGCAGAAAGTTCAGCAGCCATTTTGACAACGGATATGTCGGAACTTGGTTGACCGATTGGAATGAAACCTTTGCTATTCTTCATGAAAATAACCAAATTGTAAAGGGTGATTTTTTTTAAGGATATAGTAATTGTTCATTCGATTGTCACAAGTTGTAAGAATAAACTAAAAAAAGTAGTGATATCCCATTAAAAAACACTTAGTGTAAAAATAACAGCCAAGTCTCTTCAACTAAAAAAAAATATGAAATCTAAAAATTCTGCACTGAAAAGTAGTGATATCAAAAAATGAGCCAAGTCAAAACTTTATTTGAAAATCAAAAAATACTTGGCGCATCGTTTTTTTAGGGCATTATAGGTGTACTATGTATTAGGATATTTTATGTATATTTTATAATTGGCCTATACTTCCAAGCTTTTTATATACACGATGCGTTTTTTTAGGGCATTATAGGTGTACTATGTATTAGGATATTTTATGTATATTTTATAATTGGCCTATACTTCCAAGCTTTTTATATACACGATGCGCCAAGTATTTTTTGATTTTCAAATAAAGTTTTGACTTGGCTCATTTTTTGATATCACTACTTTTCAGTGCAGAATTTTTAGATATCATATTTTTTTTTAGTTGAAGAGACTTGGCTGTTATTTTTACACGAAGTGTTTTTTAATGGTTGTGTTTACACGAATTAATTAATAAATATGTTTGTGTGAGATGGCTACGAGATCTGTCAAACTCAGGTTCCCGTCGAAGCTAAACTCACAACACAACACAATAATAAAACTTGATTCCAACAGAACTCTTCAACTCACCTACTCGCTTCAAAGTTCTGGCGTCAACAAACTACAAAGTCAAAGGAAATTCACTCAAAACACTCGATTTTAAAACAAAGACATTTTACAATCAATATCCAATATCCAATCATGATAATACTTGCAAATCCACATCAAAATGTGTATATTTTGTTTGCTCTCGTCTCGTCCTTAGTTCAAATCGTCCATGGTTCAACGTAATATTATTGTTTTCAAAAAACATTCCATTTTTTACTGTTTGAAATTTGAATGCAACCCTTGAGATGGCATAGATATTTTACATATTCACGTCTCCCGCTCCAAAACATCTCTCTTCAATATTAATATTATTTAAGCATATTTTACTTTCAAAATTAATTTAAAATAACTTGAAATAATAAATCAGTCTCTCATATTTGCCTCTTCATAATCTCGTAAGGCATCTCTCCCGCTGTGGCGCATGCAAGACTTTGTATCGACCGAGCCGGCGTCGCCGCCACGCGCCTGCCGCGCTAGGCAACTAATCCGACAGCCGTGCGCGGCGGGCGGGTATCGGATCGCACTCAAGGGGCAACGGGAATAATCGCTCGCAGCGGGACGACGGTGTCAGTTCAATCATTGTTCATGAGTTTGAGCAAGCTAGTCAGAGTTCGTATGATTGATGGCTGCTGTGAAGATGTGGAATAATACTGTACCTCAGAGGTAGAAGGCCGGAAGTCCGTTTTCTCGGTTTTGCGTTACACACTTTCACAGTGGTGTAGTCGGAGTCCTAATATTTTTGGGGGGAATACGCTACCATGGGCGTCCGCAGGATTTCTGCCAGGGGGGGGGGGGGGGGGGACAAGGCAAGGAAAAAAATCTTTAACTTGTTGTGCTAACTCCAAAAAATTTAAGTTTTGTCATTCTCCTGGCATCGTCTTTCGTCATTTTTCGTCATTCTCCTGGCCTATTTGCCATTTCATGTTGGAAGTGCAAGTTCAGGCACATATATCGTTGTTTAAAATGATGTGCTGGCTACAATGACATATAACAATATGTCACACAACAATATTCTCTTTGGTCTAGCCCTACTAGTAGCTTTATATGTCATTGGCTGGCTATCAAGTACCAGTCAGAATGTCTCAAAGTACATGTCAATTTTATGTGATTTATTTAATATTAAATCTTATTTTTGTTCAAATATACCTACCTATTTGCTTAGAATTTCACCCAAAATACATCGATGTTTACTCAAACCAATAAAAATCGGTACTCGAAAAAAAATGATTGGCTGATTAAGGTTTGATGGCATCGTCTCATGAAGGCTGTGTTAACGCATCATCTACCTCTAGTAGGTGAGCTCTTATTTCATTGATGATAACAAAGATTGATTGTCAAGGAACCTTACCAGTGGCCAATCCTTTTCATTTTGAGTACCAATTTGTATTGGTTTGAGTGTGCCTCCATTTATAAGTTAAATCCGACCCATCTACGTGCCAACATAATATCCGTCCTCGGAGGTAAGAGCTTGCTTGCTAAGTGATTGCTAGAGCTGCTAAGTGTCCATCGAGTGGAGATTCAACATGTAGAATTCAGAGGCTCAACTTCCGCTGACGATACAGATTCCACGAAACAAAATAAGAATTAATCTTTAATTTCAAAATCCAATATGTAACAAGCGGCTTTTCGCAGAACTACTTACCGTTCATTTTTTCAGAGTTCAAAAATCTCCATATATGAGAGCTTTGTATTTATTGAGCAATTTGATGTGGAAGATATTGCCGTATTCCGAATTGGCGTGGGATGGGGAGTTAACGGTAAATTATGAAAACGCTCTGAATAACGCGTTGATGAGTGAGCCTTCGTAATTCGTGTGAAAGTTGCTGTTCTACAAACCTAGGAAACAGCTGTGAAGCAATCTAATCAAATGTGTCAGAAGAGCAGTGATAATTTCTGTGATTATTTGACAAATATTTCAAACCAAGCATAATGTCAGTAAAATGTTAATAACTCTTTACCTATGCTGTTCACCAATATGTCTGAAATTTATAAAATTACCCAAAAAAATTTGTCCCAAGAGCACGCAAAATTTTAAGTTGATCGGTCAATATGTTTCATTTTCAATGTTCACACCAATCGCAGGATCTTGTTCAAAATCTAGACATGTGACTAATCGTATGACTTATAAAAAATACAAAATCAATGAAGAGTACATTAATGTAATGTATTTTTGGTGTTTATTTTGTTAGTCTTATTTATAGCTAATTAGTGTGTATAGCCTCGCAGACAAGCCAACCTATTAGTGAAGCAGGGTAATAACAAGTTATTTGTATTTCGGAAAATAAAAAAACATGTACACTCCTGGACACGTAAACTGGTCCGCAGTCAATTTTCACTCGATTCCACGGCTAGTATTTATTATTTATTTAAAGTAATTTTTCGGCCCGTAACTCACACTAGCCTTCCGGTCTTTGTGCCAAAAAATTAAATTAAAATAAAAATGTTAAATACAAGCCGTATTGCCACTGGAAAATTGACCGCGGACCAATTTCAGTGTCCAGGAGTGTACATCCTGACATGTCGCATGTTGCGTTGAAGGCTGATGTCGTGTTGATGTTGCAGGAGCGCCTGTTGCTGTCGGTGCTGCCGCAACACGTTGCCATGGAGATGAAGGCCGACATCATGTCGCCGGTGGAGGGGCAATTCCACAAGATCTACATCCAGAGACACGAGAACGTCAGGTAAGAGACATCGTTTCGATCGAGGAAATTGGATTTGTGAATAGAACAACCCTGCTTCCGAGAAGATGACAGATTGTCTGATACAAAGGCGGCGCTTGTCGCGTATAGCTAGTGTATGAAGCTGATCTTCCATGAACGTGAATCGCCGGACAGTGGCGTAAATCCTGATCCCCCCCCCCCCCCTCCCCCCCGCAGGATATTTTTCAGGGCTCTCCTACTTTTTTAATTGCATATATATTTTGTTATAATAATATGTGCATCTTTGTGTGGTAATTTGTAATATTATGACCTTTTTTGCGATTTTGTATCCATGTTGCGTGATAAAAGCATTTTTGTAGTATAATTATAGGTAGGAAATAGGGGGCGGTATTGCCAAATGTTATAAAATTAGGTAAGATTTGGGTCTGGGAAGGCCTCAAAACAATAGGCCCGGAAAAAATTCGAATTTTACTAGGTATAGAATTTAGTGCATTTTAACACGATTTAAACATAAATTATCGTCAATTTAATATTTAAAATTATTTTTTAAATTACTATTTTCTCTACTAGGTATCGACTGTTGATATAGTGCGAAGAGTTCTTAAGTTATCCTAAGATTTCCAAGATTTCTTTGATTTCCAAATATTTAAGATTGCCAAAGATTTTTAAAGATTTTTTAAGATTTCAAAGATTTCCGAAGATTTCCAAAGATTTCTAGGCTAGTATACACCAGATTTCCTGAGTTGTTAACCCCTCGGCGTGGAAGACGAACTTTCCACTGGTTTTTACTTTTTACACAGCAGAGGACAGTTTCCACACTCGAACATTTTCACACAATGCATGGTATATCATATGTTTTATGTACTACATTACAGATTATTAAACATCATCGTTCTGTTTTTATTGTTCAAATTAGATTAAACACTGGAGCACAAAAGGTAAAGCCAAACACCATTTAACTTTGGTGATAAAGCGCGATGCTGTTTTACCGTCTGTTGTAAACACTGCTGAAACTGTATTATGTTTCACGTGTTGGAACGCATTGTCGGGTCGTAACTCACTTTGCGTTTGTCTTATCTTCCGACTCAAGTTTCCGATGTCTTCTGCTGACATTTCCTTTACCTGCTTTGTCTTCAATCAAATCCCCCTGTGCAAATGAGAAAAGGTCATTGAGACTGAAGATAGACTACTAAGATATTTCCTAGGCGTACCGGAAATATAGGGCGGTGAAATATTTGTATATCACATATTTAAAATACATAAATGTAATTGAAAACAACACTTTCCATCTCAAATTGTGATGAAGGAAAAATTAAAAATATTGATTGATACGAGTAATTCCAGGCCAACTCAACCAAAAAAACGCCGAAATATAATTTCATCTCACGAAATTTGCTAATAATTTGTAAGGGTACTACCAAGAACAAAGCAACACACACCTCTTTCAGGATTTTTCCATATTATTTATACTTTTTACCTACAGGGCGCCAAAAAAGACTAAAAAACTTACTTTTGGGATAATTGAGCATGAGACAACATTTAATATCTTTTTACTCGTTCCACATAGAACGATGATTTTTTTAGATATGATAGCTCTTGGAACAGACTTTTAAAATATTTATGGCCGTTTTTTTTTTTAATTTTTTTTGACAAAATTTTTATGTAAATTTTTTTTAAATGCTTCTAGACAAAAATAATCAATTTTTATTATTTTTTTTTTCATCTTTAAGACCTCTGATATGTTTTTGACATGCTCAGAAAGTTTCAGGATGGGCCTCCTTTCAGTCTGGACTCCTATCCAAAAAAACTTACTTTTTTAATAATTTAGCGTTAGACAACATTTAATATATTTTTACTCGTTCCACTTACAGTCCGTGTCACACGGAGTTGTCCGCCAGACGTGGCCCCTAATGTTGCAAATAACCGTTTTTTTGTCCATCCCTCAGTCGCTGTGTGCGATCGCGCGGTCTTCCTAGACCATCCCTCTCTCTCGGACAAGGGGTATTCAAAATATCTTACCGGACAATTCCGTGTGACACGGACTGTAGAACGTTGATTTTTTTAGATTTGATAGCTCTTGAAACAGACTTTTAAAATATTTATGTCGGGGAAAAAAATTAAATTTTTTTGACAATTTTTTTTGTATTTTTTTAAAATTATTTCTAGACAAAAATATTAATTTTTTTATTTTGTCATTTTTTTTGTAAGACCTCTGATATGGTTTTGACATGCTCAGAAAGTTTCCGGATGGGCCTCTTATCTGTCTGAGAAATAAAAATTATTTTATCCGAATTTCGGATATGACATTTGTAAATAATTTATATTTCCCAGACAGATAGGAGGCCCAGCCTGAAACTTTCTGAGCATGTCAAAAACATATCAGAGGTGAGTCTTACAGAAAAAAAATATACAAAAATACAAAAATTATTATTTTTGTCTAGAGGTAATTAAAAAAAAATAAAATAAAAAAAAATTGTCAAAAAAATTTATTTTTTTTCCCGACAAAAATATTTTAAAAGTCTGTTTCAAGAGCTATCAAATCTAAAAAAAATCAACGTTCTAAGTGGAACGAGTAAAAATATATTAAATGTTGTCTAACGCTAAATTATCAAAAAAGTAAGTTTTTTTGGATAGGAGTCCAGACCGATAGGAGGCCCATCCTGAAACTTTCTGAGCATGTCAAAAACATATCAGAGGTCTTAAAGATGAAAAAATAAAAATAATAAAAATTGATAATTTTTGTCTAGAAGCAATTAAAAAATAATTACATAAAAAAAATTTCAAAAAAAAATCAAAAAAAATCCGATAATAAATATTTTAAAAGTCTGTTCCAAGAGCTATCATATCTAAAAAAATCATTGTTCTAGGTGAAATGAGTAAAAAGATATTAAATGTTGTCTCACGCTCAATTATCCAAAAAGTAAGTTTTTTAGTCTTTTTTGGCGCCCTGTAGGTAAAAAAGTATAAAAATATGGAAAAATCCTGAAAGAGGTGTGTGTTGCTTTGTTCTTGGTAGTATTGTCCCAAATTTTGAGAAGAATCAGAGAGGTTGCCGAAAAGTCATTGGTTGAGTTTATACGGAACGACTCATACGCGGATATTTTATTATTTACCTATTGTAAGTCTATTATTATCGGGATTTCAGTTTGCACTGATGTTCTTTGTTGCTCAAACTCGTGCCAATTCTCTGCCACTACAAGACAAAATATTTTTTTGATCATTTGGTAGTTAAAAATTTAAACATGTATTCTCTTTTTTAAACCTTTTGTTATGCTATAACATTTAATATAACACATCATAACACATCTAGTATAATACACTAGTATATTCTGTATCAAGAAGAGAGCCCACCAGGGCTTTACCTGAAAAGCAGAATTCTCAACCTCTGCGATTACATTAAAGTGAAAAGGGGAAAATAAAATGATTGATTAAAAAATGCAAAAGCCTTCTATCGACGCTATTTTTCTTGTTGGCTTTTCATGGAAAGAACAATGGGAGATACGTATTATAGAATTTTCGTACATAATATTTCTTGGTGATTTCTTTTAATAACGATGTTCATTCATTGAAAGGTAGACTCTTGGTCTGAGTATGATGTCCTTGTAATAATATTATTATTGAGCGAGCGTAGCGAGCGTCACCACGGTACTCTTATGGCACTTTCTCTGTGTGTTTTTTTTTTTTTTTTTTTTTTGCCTGCACTGCCCAGGTCAAACCGCACAACCAATCGATCTGAAATTTTGTACACATACTAACGTAATCTATGCGATCCCTGGGATCTTTTCTGAACGGTATCCTGTGATTGGTTCAAATTTTATAAAAATTATCTTTCGATTGGTTGGTTTGATCAATTTGAAATTTAGCAAAGTCATTGCAACCAACATTTTACCCAATCAAAAAAAATTTCAGCCAAATCCTCCAATTGGTTCAAATTTAAAACCATTTTTCCTGTGATTTTTTGAAATTTAAACTGGAACCGATTGACCGACCAGCTAAAAACTTCGCATGGTCATTGGTACCAACATTTAAAGTATTTTTGCCAATTTTCACTCTAATCTGTCGTTATTTTCAAAAGTTTTTGTCATTTTAGGGACATTTTGCGTGTTGGCTGTCAAATTCACGGCGACTTCGAATCTACAGTTCAAGGCAAGGTAGTTAGAGCAGAAAGTTTTAAACGATATGAAACTTATAATGACCGTTCAACAGATTGATCTGATATTGTGTACACACACTACATATCATATCATATGGGTGGTCCCAGGTATATTTTTTGAACGAGATCCTGTGATTTTTGAAAATTAACAAGGAACCGTTCAATCATAAAGGTTTAATCGATCAACTTAAAACTTAGCAAGGATTGGCACCAATATTTTTGGAGATTTTGGAGATTTTTATACAAGTATGTGACGAAACTAAAGAATTAATGGCTTTTAATGACATTCGATAGACATAATTTCGGTTCGAGGTGTTGCGTGTATCCGAATATCCCAGAAAAAACACTCCGTGTAAAAATACCAGCCAAGTCTCTTTAACTATAAAAAAAAATAGAAGAAATCTAAAAATTCAGCACTGAAAAGGAGTGATATCAAAAAAGGAGCCAAGTCAACGAATTTTCCAAATTTTAATCGTACCATTGAAATAAAAATATCAACCCCCGAGAAATACTTAAAAAAAGGACTTGGCGCATCGTTTTTTTAAAGACACTTTTCTATCCTAAAAGTATAGGAAGAACTCTACAAGTATATTTTCCTGAGTATATCACATTCATTATCGACGAATCATACTACGTTTTAATATAACTAGTACTCTTACCTACTGGCAGTTTTGGTATTTTGTCAATATTCAGAGGAAATAAACGGATAAACGAATAACGAATAAACGGAAGCGGCCTAGTCTATTCGTTATTGCCACTATTTCTAGGCTCATATTAATCAATCATACTTCTCAATATCGTGACTGAGGGAAATAGCGAAAGCGCTCATTACAAGAAGGCCGTCAATGAGATTTGTATAAGTGACTAGTGCACTGAGCCATGCTGCTCAAATAATTACTGACTAGATTTTTATCTAAAGTAATACGTTATGTAATTTATGAATTTTTTTGGTATAAAATGTTAATTAATAGCAATTAATTACACGGCGAGAAGGTTCAAAGTATAATGCTGTAGTAGGTATGTTGATGTACCCACAAAACTATAGGTACCTACCAATCACAAACACAACTGTTCTGTATTTATTGCTTGTAAGACAATGCTATGTTTCTTTGCGTACTTATATTTAAATTTAAAATATTTTACAGAATGTTCAATATTTAATTTGAAAGTTTTGTCCCAATTTTTCTAGGCATTTCTGAACTACGTAGTATGTGAGTGGCATAAGCTTAAGAATAGAAAAATGTCTTTAAAAAAACGATGCGCCAAGTCCTTTTTTTAAGTATTTCTCGGGGGTTGATATTTTTATTTCAATGGTACGATTAAAATTTGGAAAATTCGTTGACTTGGCTCCTATTTTGATATCACTCCTTTTCAGTGCTGAATTTTTAGATTTCTTCTATTTTTTTTTATAGTTAAAGAGACTTGGCTGGTATTTTTACACGGAGTGTTTTTTCTGGGATATCACTTCTTTTGTTAGTTTATTCATACAGCTTGTAGCACATGTCCGAGCAGGGACTAATTTCTTTAAAAAAATACGCCTCAACCGATTTGGTTACTATGAAAAGTTGCGTTTGGTATAAGATGAAAATGATTATCCAAGAAGAATAGCTTAAGTTTCGTTATAATCGATCCAGCCGTTTTCGATACATGACGTCACTTCCGGTTTTGAAATAGCGGCCGAATTCCGGTATAGGTAATAAGAAAACAATCTAGTTTTATCTAGTTGATACCTTCATGAACGACCATCTGAATTCCTAATCCCTATATTTCCGTAAAATCGGTCATGCCGTTTGTAATATATGACGTCACTTCCGGTTTCATTTAGTGGTTCCTGCCGCCATTTCCGGTACCATTAATTTATTTATTCATTTTTCACAATTGATTTTTCAAATAAATAGCAGAATGAATACGCAGGAGCTAGTTCAGTTGCAATCGGTACAGGCGTTTTAGATATATGACGTCACTTCCGGTTTCAGGAATGGCGGCCGAGAACACTGCTACCTTGAATATATAAATTGTATTGTCTATGTTACAATGTAAGTTAATTATGTACGTATTTTAAGTATAATTTGTTGAAATAAGTTAAATATTGCGTATTTATGACGTCACTTCCGGTTTAGAAAATAAGAAAATAATATTTTTTTTTTGATACTTCATATAGATGACCATCTAAATCGAATGGCGCTAATTTCGTTCTAATCGGTCCAGACGTTTTTGAGTTATGACGTCACTTCCGGTTTCAAAATGGCGGCTTCCGGTTGGTTTTATAAAAAGGCACCTCAGACGCCAAAAGTGCACATGTGGTAAAAATTTCAGGTCGATCGGTTCAGCCGTTTAGGCTGTGGCGGTGATAGCGACGTTTCGTGATATCATCAGAATCATCATCATCTTCAGAATCAGAAAGTGGTGTAATTTCACTGTTTTCTCGGTCCTCTAGCGCGCAAATGGCATAACCTATTGTTCCCAAATTTGGTATATGTAGTGGGGTGGGCCATAGCTCGAAATTAAGATATTTCGCAACAATGTGAGATTTACCAATTTTGAGATCCAGTAGGCCGAAAATGCCATGTTGTTGCTTACAGTAAAAGTGTTTGGTCTGCTCCTCAGTTTATAGACCACATTTTAAATTATCTAGTTAGCTCTGCTTTTTAAAAAATTTCATATGCAGTACCGTGATCCAAGTATCTATTCATGTTATTATCCATTGTTGAAAAACACTAATAGATATGAGGATCACGGTACTGCATATGAAATTTTTTGAAAAGCAGAGCTAACTAGATAATTTAAAATGTGGTCTATTAGGCATTTACGGTATGTTGAGTGACTGTGAGTGTATAGTACGACTTGGCTGGGTGGAGCGACCGCTCCACTAGATCTGTCAGTAATGAAGTATCGAAATGAATGTTTTCCAGTGCCAATTGAAAATTGATTCTGATTTGCTTTATGAACCAGGTGCTTAGATGCTATTTTAAAGTTTCGATGAAAAGCATACACTTTTAAGTTGATATCATAATCAATTCAATATGGATGTATATGTTTTCTGTGCGTTGTGTACGCATTTCCGGTTCGAGAATTTGCGCGTATCCGTGCTCGCTCATCAACGCGTTACACTGAGCGTTTTCCTAGTTAGGTATAATACTAAAAGATTGTAAAATTTCGTCTCTGCTAGATAGGTAGGCAAAAAATACAATATTGGACACGTGATGATGATTAAAATTTCCCAAATGAATTCAAACCGTTTCTAACTATGATATTTAATTAAAAGTCCTTCAACAGAACTTAGTTATTTTTTGCAGAACTTTACTTTTTTTATAGTAGATTCACAAGTTGCATACGTTTTGGGGAACTGATTGTTACGAGCATTACACTGGGCTTGGTGGGGGCAAAAACACCCCCTTCCCCCCTCAACTCATCCTGGAACGTATGACAATGATGCATGCAATCCAGTGCCGGAATGCAACTAGCTGCTGATCACTTTCCGATATAACTCATGCGCCAGTTAATTGGCTGAGCCAATTAGTGACTGTAATTCGCTTACCTGCATCACGATGGCATCATATTAATTGACAAATTGCTCTGTCAGAGTCATTTGACCATGGCTCTTGACCGAGCTGCAGTCTCAAGTTCTAATTGCATTGACTCATTAGCCTCTGTGTAGGTACACTCCTGGACACGGAAAATGGTCCGCAGTCAATATTCACTCGACTCCTAGGCTAGTTATTATTTATTTAAAGTAATTTTTCGGCCCTAAACTCACACTAGCCGTCCGGTCTTAGTGCCAAAAAATTACATTAAAGTGACACTTGAACAATGACCGCGGACCAATTTCAGTATCCAGGAGTGAACATACAGTTTCATAGCGACCATTGTGCAATTACGAGGGTCTGTTTTTCGAAACATACTTTGCATGACGCCACTTCGACATCGTTTTTCATGAGGTCGGTTGCAACCGTGTTCAAAATGACATTTTTGTTTTTTTAATATTACCATGATGGTAGACTCATATTGCTTCGAAAACGATGAGTAAGCGCGTTGATAAGCAATGCATGGAGCATTGACCACGGTTGTTTCTTAGTTCATAAAACGTTTGAGGTAATTTCGCTCAATACAGACAGGTAGGTAATGACTGTTTAGATAATTACAATTTTTAAAAATTATTTTTGCTCATACATTTGTCTACTTGCCTATTTTGTATGATAGAAATTACTAAATTTTGTATTTTTTTTTTAACTTTTCAAAATTATTTTATTTTGTTTAATATTTTTGAGTGTGGAATTTGCTAAGTTGCATTGAAACTATTCTTTATCATCATAATAATCATTCATACGTCACCATCATGGTCGCCATCATGACATCAGATCATGAGATTATGGTCGCCATTAGCATAGTTGCAGAAAAGTGCGACGCACGCTAAACTTTGATTTACTTGCACGAGTACCTACAGTTAAAGCGGGCTGCCATATAAATGGATTTAAAATGTTAATTTGGCATTTCTGGGTCTCAATGTAATGTATACGTACTCTCAATATTGCATTTGAATTTTCACCAAAATCCCTACGAGTTTAAATGTATTAAAGTATTAATTAGTGTGGTTAGTAAACTTACTGTGGTAACAGGATTTTATACAAATGGATGATTTTACACACTGTTGTTTTGAATAAAAACAAGTTATTGATTTGTATTGGATTTGACAAGTTGGAAAACGTCAGTTTTTGAAAATCGTTCCATGTTTCAAAATTGCCGCTTGAAAACTGATGTTTTCGGAAAGAGTAGTATTTTCGATCTTCCGATCGTCAATGATAAATTCTTCATAAGACGTCTTCGTCCGGGTGTTCGCGGGTATGCCGACCGTCTCATCCTCTCATTGACGCTCGGTGGTCCAATTTCACTGCCTTCTACATGAACAAGTTATTGATTTCAAGTTATTGAACTTGTATTCCGGAGGCCCGGGTTCGATTCCCACGGCCGTCCTTCCTGACTGGGTTTTTTTCGTGGTTTGCCCTCAGTCGACAGGCAAATGCTGGGAAGGTACCCTACTAATAGGCCACGACCGCCTCCTTCCCACCCTCCATCCTTACCTACTCTTCACCATCATCTCCCAATCATCATCATGATCATTCATCCGGCCATTAGCCTCGCTGCAGAAAAGTGCGACGTTAAGCCCCAGACAAAAAAAACAAGTTGGAAAACGTCAGTTTTTGAATATCGTTCCTTATTTCAAAATTGCCGCTCGAAAACTGATGTTTTCGGAAAGAGTAGTATTTTCGATCTTCCGATCGTCAATGATAAATTCTTCATAAGACGTCTTCGTCCGGGTGTTCGCGGGTATGCCGACCGTCTCATCCACTCATTGACGCTCGGCGGTCCGATTTCACTGCCTCCTACATGACTGGTCACTGACTGCATGTTCAGCTTGGTTCCGCGGACTGACATCCACCAGGCCGATGTCCAAGATGGCCAGTGTAAACAAACAAAGAACTGTCAGAAAGTGTTTTAAATTGATATTTTACGCGAATTTTCACTAAAATACATGTGTTTATGAATTTGAAACATATTAAAAGTGTTGCAAGTGTTTTATTCAATATAAATCAATGTAAATAATGATATAATCGTGTTGATAATAACAAAACAATTGAGAAAGTGAGAGAAGTTGTGGCCGTCATGCATTTTCAAGGCTCTGCAATGGGAAGGCTCGCTTATCAACGCGTTACACAGAGCGTTTTCCTAGTTTATATAGCTATGACACATAATTCCTTTCCTCCTTACAGCCTCCATTTCAATGCAAGGTCATACCTCATTCTGGGCGGCTTTACGCAAGGGATGTGCAAGGGAAAATATCAAACACAAACTCTATCTCCGTATTCTTGGAAGTTTTCTCGATGCTACTTGAATCATAGTTGGAATGCAAATATATGCATCCCGGCTTCTTCCGCTCTTCAAATTGTCATGTCATTTCCCAGTTCGCGCCGACATCTTGGCCTCGTGCCGTTGTTGATTTTCTTGTCACAAGTTCGAGTTCTCGTTAATGGAACTTTGTTTGGCGCTAGTTTTAATGAAGTTTGCTTCTCTTAGCTCCTTATTAACTGCAGCTAGAATATACACGTTCCTCGGCCGCTCTGAGAAGTCAATTGTTCAGTTTGATTAAGGATTGTGCTCGTTTTAATTATATTTTATTATTGTGTTGACATTGTTGACATTGTGTAGACATTGTATGGCCTTGGAAGGCTATACAATGTCTATTCGATCAAATAAGCGATACGTGATGGAGCCACTTCTGACAGAAAACTTTTTAGATGCACTTTTTTATTTTGATGTTCGTGTTTCCATAGGGCAGTGAAAAAGGAGAAACAAATGAAATGTAGATTTAGTTACAAGTTTACTTTTTCAGCCATAACAAACAACTAAAGCAAATTTTATATCATTTATTTACATAAATAAACACTTTATATCCTCCATTATCATAGTACCAAAGAATCCACCAGAGGTCAGTCGTGTTCCTTATTTTCTCGAATGGTACGGCCTTTTAACTTACATTTTTATACTAGGAAAACGCTCAGTGTAACGCGTTGATGAGCGAGCACAAAACATGCAACATCCCCATTGTAACGATGCACGACACGACACAAGACGATTTTCTCTGCAATTTTTCAATCTCCATAATACTCTGGATGAATAACAGATCCATTGTGTCGTGAAGTCTTACCTACATACCTTCTCCAGTTAACTCGTAAAATTACAATAAATACTTGACTGATTGGGCTAACAATATGTAAAATTTAATATTAAGTTGGTCTTGATCACCATGCAAAATTTGAACTTAATGTGAACATTTTGATTGTCGACCAATCAGAAGATATTATTTAAACTTAAACCAATTAGAGGATTTGGCCTTCGTACTGCATCCGATTTTATGCGCTAGCTCAAAAATGCTTTCATTTTACTGTACATTGTGGATAGCTTGGCTGCTCTACAGGCCTTGCCTTGGAACAGAAGCTTAAAGAAGGCAGGGATGACAATTTAGTATACATTTTTCAAGATTACGGAATAAAATGACCTTTAAATGACAAAACTTTTGAAAATAACGACAGATTAGACTGAAAATTGGCAAAAATACCAAAAATGTTGGTACCAATGACCACGCGAAGTTTTAAGTTGATCGGTCAATCTGTTCTAGTTTAAATGTCAAAAATCACATGAAAAATGGTTTTAAATTTGAACCAATAGGAGGATTTGGCTGAAACTTTTTATGATTGGGTACAATGTTGGTTGCAATGTTTTTGCTACATTTCAAATTGATCAAAGCAACCAATCAAAAGATAATTTTTTAAAAATTTGAACCAATCACAGGATCCCGTTCAAAAACGATCCCAGAGACCGCACAGATTACGTGAGTATGTGTGCAAAATTTCAGATCGATTGGTTGTGAGGTTTGACCTGGGCAGTGCAGGCAAAAAAACAAAAAAACAAAAAAAACAAAAACACACAGAGAAAGTGCCATAAGAGTACCGTGGTGACGCTCGCTACGCTCGCTCAATAATCATTGACGTAATGATATCTAGTGGAGCGGTCGCTCCACCCAGCCAGGTCGTACTGTACACTCACACTCACTCAACATACCGAAAATGCCTAATAAACTGAGGAGCAGACCACACTTTTAATGTAAGCAATAACATAGCATTTTCGGCACTGGATCTCAAAATTGGGAAATCTCACATTGTTGCGAAATAACTTAATTTCGAGCTATGGCCCACCTGACAACATATACCAAATTTGGGAACAATACGTGTTGCCGTTTGCGAGCTAGAGGGCCGTGAAAACAGTGAAATTACACCCCTTTTAAAAGCTATCTGATGATGATGATTCAGATATCAGGAAACGTTGCTATCACCGCCACAGCCTAAACGGCTGAACCGATCGATATGAAAATTTTACCACATGTGCACTTCTGCTGATACCTCTGATGACTGATGACTGGCGTCTGATGATACCTTTGTTCTTATAAATTTTTTGTGCCGCCATTTTTAAACCGGAAGTGACGTCATATATCAAAAACGGCTAGACCGATTAGAACGAAATTAGCGCCATTCGATTTAGAAGGTCATCTTCAAGGAATACCAATAGTGAAAGAAGAAATGTTCTATAACCTAAACCGGAAATGACGTCATAAAAATGACAAATCTGACTAAAATCATCTCTTATATCAATAACTATATATTCAGAAGGCTTATAATGTTACATAACATTTATAGATACAAATTTTAGGTGGCAGTGATGTCAACCGCCATTTTGAAAACCGGAAGTGATGCCATAACTCGAGAACGGCTGGACCGATTGGAACGAAACTTTCGCTATACTTTATATCATATTATTTATAGCATAAACACAGTAACAAGCACAACTTTTCTTAGCAACCTAATCACAAAATCTTATTTTTTTAAAAGAATTATAATCTTTGGTGCCACAATATGTTACAAGTTGTAATAATAAACTGAAAAAAGGAGTGATATCCCCATAAAAAAACACTCCGTGTAAAAATACCAGCCAAGTCTCTTCAATAAAAAAAAAAATAGCAGAAATCTAAAAATTCAGCACTGAAAAGTAGTGATATCAAAAAATTGGCCAAGTCAAAACTTTTCAAAAAAAAATGTTGCATCGTTTTTTTAGGACATGTGTAGATGAGTACATTTCATTTCCTGCCTACTTCTATACTAATTATATGCACGATGCGCCAAGTATTTTTTGAAAAGTTTTGACTTGGCCAATTTTTTGATATCACTACTTTTCAGTGCTGAATTTTTAGATTTCTTCTATTTTTTTTATTGAAGAGACTTGGCTGGTATTTTTACACGGAGTGTTTTTTTATGGGGATAATATAATACGACAATGCTTATATACAATGGTCAAATTGTGAAAAAAAACTGCAGTGCATACAAAACAATACGATTTACTATACTGGGGCTGAACAAAATAAAAATATATTTCTTGAAAGATGGACCTAATATGTGTATTATTTATTTATGAAATACGTCTTATTATAGGATAATCTCTTTTCTAGTTCATATAATATAGGAATTGTTGTTAATTCAATGGGCTTCCACGCTGCCATTTGTTCTCACTACGCAGCGCTAGGGAGAATTGTACCTTTTTCCTTCCACGCATGTCTGTACAGAATTACAGATAGATGACAGCTCACTTTAAACTTCTTGTTTTGAAATATAATGCCAAACTGTTGTGTTCGGAGTGAAGGTAATTGTTTTAAAATGTAATATACTATTTAAATGTATAGAAATAGTTTCAATTACTTACTTTTTATACTAGAAGATCACTTTATATTAAACAACTTTTCTTTTCAATTCAGAAAAATCTAGCAAATGTCATCAACATTTGATCTGTTGCCATAGCAACGGGGAACAATCGCACCTAGCTCACTCTATTCTAAGCTTGGAGTTTAGAAGCCCATTGATTCTAGCTGTGAATTGTTCTATTGAGTTGTATTAGTATTTTACGTGCGTATAGACGGCGAATAATTACTAGATTTATTCAGTCAAGCACTCTTCAAGCGTTCAGCGTTTTTTCAAGCGTTCAAGCACTTTTTTTTTATAAAAATCGAATAGGCGGAAAATAAGCATTTGCTGTCCCATATTCCCACAAATAAGTGATACGTGATGGAGCCACTGCTGGCAAGATGGCTACTATCAGGTCCACATATTAATTTGTTTGTTTTTACATTTCGTGTTTCCATAAAGCAGTGAAAAAACAAAAAACAAATGAAATTGATATTAAGCTATTAATTTACTTTCTTGGCCATAACAAACAACTATATCAAATATTTGATTTTCTATTTATGCAAATGCGCCCTTGATAGCCGCCATTTACCTAGTACCACAAAATCCACCAGAGGTCAGTTGTGTTCCTTATTTTCTCGAATACTCAATAAGGACACTATTTATTATTGATATTCGAGAATGAAATTGTCCCTGCTTCTAGATCCGTTTGATTTGGTTGTAGAATATACAAACACGAAAAGGCTCAGTTTATTGAGAAAACGTATGCATTTTTATTAGGTTTTCATGTGTCGATTGGTGTCCCGCTAAAATCAAGTTCCTGTAAGAACTAAAATGCTCCATTAATTCGGAAATATGGTGCGTTTTTCGATGCTCGTTTACAAGTAGCTTGCATGTTGTATTCGATATTCTTCACTCTTGATTCAGATAGAACAACATTGGCATTCTACCATCGCTTTCATCGCAATTCCATTTCTATCTCTTATATTACTTCAACAGTTTCGCTTATTAGCTACGCATTTTATTCTCTCAATAAAATGATGACATAACGTTATTTATTCAGAGCTCGTTTTTCCTAGAATCTGAATCCAATTTGGTTTATTTAGATGATTGGGAAATCTACATTTCAGTTGCTCTCTGGCGATATTGATTTTCTCGCTTTTCCATTCCAACAAGCTGTTTAATAACCCCCCCCCCCCCCCCCCCCTCCTGCTCAGTAATGACGTCACTCTTTGACACGTGACATGTAATTGCGCCAACAGGGAGTGTAAATAGCAGCGGATTTGATTGAGTTTCGTGTTAATATAATATATTGAACACGGCTCGATGCAATCAGAACTACTTTTATTACATTTTAGTGACATTTCATTGGGTTTCAAATAATTTATTCCTCCGTGTTTCACGCTCATCTAATGAATAGTTCAAATAATCTTATTAGTTTTTTTACTATCATTTTTAAAGAAAAACGTTTATACTTACTTTACTGCTACCATGCAATCAATATTGCATTATTTTTTTATTTAAATACAATTCCATATAATTCCAATTGAGAATATGGATAGAATTCACACGAATAGGCTCCATTTAAGGCCGTTTTTTTTGTTCAAGTCAAAAACCTCAAGAAATTGTTATCAAGTGGACTTTTTACAGTTCTTCAGAACGCCTCTCAAGAAATGGAGCCTTTTGTTGTGTGTTTGTGTTTTAATTCCTCACTTGGATTTCATACTAGAGTTATTTTTATTACTAATTTCCGTATATTTTCTTCTTTAGTAAAACTTTTATAATTGATATACCTACTTCTCAGTTCTTTAGTTGTGACAATTTGAATCATGAATTGAATGATATTGTACTTTTGTTAAAGAAATGGAAAAATCAATTAAACTGAGAAAACTGCGAGAAAAAATATGAACCCAAACAATCTTCCCTCTTTTTATAGATTCTACACATGTTCTGGCATACCCTATTATAATACAATCAATCTCATTGGGTGTTGCCACAGCAATATGGTCCTTATCAATTTATTACAATTTTGCAGAGTATTGGGAATTCTGTTATTATTTGATATTATTAATATTTAATAGTAATACATTTAACAGGCTTTTATTAATGAAATGTCAATGAAATGTCAAATCCCGAGGTAAGGTACTTGGCCTGGAACAGTATTGGTTCTGTACACTCATACAGAAAATGGATCAGAGAATTTTCTGACCCGCATCTCTGCTAGGAATTGGAGCTATTTATTGTAATTGAGCGAACATCACCACGGTACTCTTATGGCTCTTTCTCTGTGTGTTTTTTGTTTATTTGTTTTTTGTGTTTACTGCCCAAAACAGTGTTTGCTGTTTACTGACCAGTCGATCTGAAATTTTGCACACGTACTTATGTAATCCATGAGGTTTGTGGGATCGTTTTTGAACAGGATCCTGTGATTGGTTGATACAATGAAAATGGCCGGTAGCTCACACCGAATTGACCTATCAAATCAACTTTGATAAATCTGATCAAACTCATATTTTGCATGGTCGTTAAGGTGATACTAGCGCTCGGCCGTTTTAGAAAATTGAGAGAGAAAAATTGTTTCATAAGTGAGTGTAACTTTTACAGGATGTTCACATGATCAGTCTGATTGTATATAAGTAGCCCTTTTTAATTTTTGCTTATTGCATCGTTAATTAGGCGCCGGTTATTCAACAAAACCGCGCAAAACGATGAAATTTGCGATACGATTGGAGACAAAACCCGTTAACCAATTGATCTCAAATTTTAATCATGATTAGATAAGAGACAAACTTAGGGTTATCCCTTGGCACATTTTTGAAATTTAATTTTATACGGCGCCCAGGGAGACGAGAAAATAGCTAATTTTCACCAAAAATCCACTAATTATTTCTAATTAACGAAACAAAAAATTAAAAATGTACCAAGGGATAACCCTAAGTTTGTCTTTTATCTAATCACGATTAAAATTTCAAATAATTTGGTCGACCCATTTCGTCTCCAATCGTATCGCAAAAAGTGTCTACAAAAAACAGCAAAATCGCTCGCGCTTGCTGCACCTTAAGACCAACATTGTATCTTATTTTACAAATTTTTAGCCCAATCAGTCAAGAGTGTATGCATTTATTGGCAGTTTTAATAACTTTCAGAAATGAAGTATCGAAATGAATGTTTTTCCACTGCAACTGAATCTTATTTGCTTTATGTACCAAAGTCTATAGATTGCTATTCTTAAGTTTCAATAGAAAGCATATTTTATGTTGATTATGTTAATCATATTTCAATTCAATATGGAAGTATATGTTTCTGTGCGTTTGGTACGGAATTCCTTTTGGAGAATTTGCACGTAACGGTGCTCGCTCATCAACGCGTTACACTGAGCGTTTTCCTATTGATAATAATATTGTATAGTTATAATGCTACTTAGTTTCTGGATAGTGTGCATCGCCACTCTGTCTCCTCATCTCACGTTCTCTGTTCCAGCATCTTATTTGCGGACATCGTTGGCTTCACAGTGCTCGCTTCACAGTGCACCGCACAGGAGCTGGTCCGCTTGCTCAACGAACTCTTCGGCCGCTTCGATCAGCTGGCCAATGTGAGTTGAAACATCGTCTCTAAATATCACGCTATTGTTCCGGAGAAGCCTTCATTTGTACCAACCATTTATTAATTAACACATTTGTAGCTGGTTTACCAGCATATTAGTTTTATAGAGTAGTCTAGTACCCGTAGAGTAGTTCATATATTAGTTTTAGTTACCGTTCTAATACTAAATTATAGACTAAATTGATAATTACGGAGCTAATTGGTTTGATCTGCAATGCTCTAGACTTGCATTCCGGATATCCTGGAGGTCTTGCATTAAAGCTCGAGTCAATTTACATTGTAATCAGTTATCAATTTAATCTATAGTTTAGTATAGAACGATAGCTTAAGATAATACTAGCGCTCGGCCGTTTTAGAAAATTGAGAAAGAAAATAATTGTTTCATGAGTGGGTGTAACTTTTACAGGATGTTCACATGATAAGTCTGATTGTATATTAGTAGCACTATTTCATTTTTAATAGGTGCTTTATTAATTAGGCGCCGATTATTCAACAAAACCGCGCAAAACGATCAAATTTCCGATACGATTGGAGACCAAACCCATTAACCAATTGATCTCTAATTTTATTCAGGATTAGATGAAAGACAAACTTAGGGTTATCACTTGGCACAATTTTCAAATTTAATTTTATACGGCACCCAGCGAGACAAGAAAATAGCTAATTTTTAACCAAAAATCCCCTAATTATTACTAATTAGCAAAACAAAAAATTAAAAAATTTACCAGGGGATAACCCTTAGTTTGTCTTTTATCTATAATCAAAATTAAAATTTCAAATCATTTCGTCAACCCATTTTGTCTCAAATCGTATCCAAAAATGTGTCTACAAAATGCAGCAAAATCGCTCGCGCTTGCAGCACCATAATATTTAATATCTAAAATTATTATGCTGATTCACGTTCTGCTATTTCCTGTCCTTTCAACTGAGTTAATATTGTGACTCCCTCAATCCAAATGCTGGGAGCGGTTTCTACTAATAGGCCACGACTGTCCCCTTCCAACTGTCTATCTTGACCTAATCTATCATCTCCCTAGAATCATCTTTGTCAGTCATCCATCTCCATTAGTCTAGTTTCAGAAAAATCACTAAAATATCGTTTCAAGTGTTGTGTAGTCAAATGTTTTAATTTAGATAGTCCAATTCTGTACCTCAGAAGTAGAAGGCCCTAAGTCTATTTCAATGATTCTGAGGTGAGCTCATAAACCAGTAATTCCGTCTTCATCCAATCATGAGTATTTTTGTTAGAGAATACTTCAATGACGGTGTTTGTTCACATCAGTCAAAATGGCATTGATGGAGCGTAATGCATAATTACAAAAATGTGAAGCACTAATCAAGAAAATTGACGTCTGGCCTACCTCTGAGGTTCATATATTATTTGGTGCATGGAACAATATTATATTAAAATTCATTTATGATTATAATTTACATTGCACTCCACTGAATGCATTTATTTTAAATAAATAAATATGAATAAATACCATTTGCAAAGACGGTGAGTTATCAAAATCTAGTGGAGCGGTCGCTCCACCCAGCCAAGTCGTACCGTACACTCACACTCACTCAACATACCGTAAATGCCTAATAAACTGAGGAGCACACCAACCACTTTTACTGTAAGCAACAACATGGCATTTTCGGCCTACTGGATCATAAAATTGGAAAATCTCACATTGTTGTGAAATATCTTAATTTCGAGCTATGGCCCACCCCACTCCATATACTAAATTTGGGAACAATAGGTTATGCCATTTGCGTGCTAGAGGGCCGTGAAAACAGTGAAATTACACCCCTTTTAAAACCTATCTGATGATATCAGGAAACACCGCTATCACCGCCACAGCCTAAACGGCTTAGCCGATCGATCTGAAATTTTTACCACATGTGCACTTTTGGCGTCTGAGGTGCCTTTTTATAAAACCATCCGGTAGTCGCCATTTTGAAACCGGAAGTGACGTCATATCTCGAAAACGGCTCAACCGATCGGAATGAAACTAGCGCCAAATGATTCAGACGGTCGTCTATATGGAATATCAATAGTTAAAGTAGAGATGTACTATTACCAAAACCGGAAATGACGTCATGAAAATGAAGAACTAGATTTTAATGACCTCTTACTACAATAACCACATATTCAGATGGCTTATAATGATACATATCATTTATAGAAATTAATTCTAGGTGGCAGTTATTTCAGTCGCCATTTTGAAAACCGGAAGTGATACCATATCTCGAAAACGGCTGGACTGATTGGAACGAAGCTTTCGCAATTCTTCATGGAATATCACTTTAAGCTTAGGTATATTGAGCACCAAACACAATTTTTCGTATTAACCAATTCGGAAATGGCGTATTTTTTAAAAGTATTTAGTCATTGTTGCTCCGATGTGTGTTACAAGTTGTGTAAATAAACTAAAAAAATAAGTGATATCCCCATAAAAAAACACTCCGTGTAAAAATACCAGCCAAGTCTCTTCAACTATAAAAAAATAGAAGAAATCTTAAAATTCAGCACTGAAAAGTAGTGATATCAAAAAATGAGCCAAGTCAAAACTTAATTTTAAAAACCAAAATATACTTGGCGCATCGTTTTTAAGGGCATTATAGGTATATTATATATATTTAGGCACATTTGATTTTTGGCATATGCTTCTATACTATTTATATACACGATGCGCCAAGTATATTTTGGTTTTTAAAATTAAGTTTTGACTTGGCTCATTTTTTGATATCACTACTTTTCAGTGCTGAATTTTTAGATTTCTTCTATTTTTTTTATAGTTGAAGAGACTTGGCTGGTATTTTTACACGGAGTGTTTTTTTATGGTAGTTTTTACTGCAGAACATCTACATTTTTTAATAATCTACCAGCTAATATTAGGGAACAGAATGATTTTCATATTTTCAAATCTTTATTGCGGAATTTGTTATCAAATTAGTTTTTCTTTTGTTGTTTTTACGTTCGGAGTTTATGTTACTTTATAGTTCCATTACAATGCCTACTTTTATTTTAATTTATATCGTATATTTATTTTACAGCTGGTAGTGGGGCACTTGTGCTATGGGGATTGTCCTAATCCCACTACCAGCAAAACACTGTATTTATTTTTTTTTGTTGAAATAAATAATAATATGAAAAGATTTTTCTCCTCTGGGATTCGAAACCGGCTCCTCTGAATGTCTAGTCCAGTGCTCTACCAACTGATCTAAGGAGCCAGTTCAAATTGCATAAATCTCGACTGCTAACGCAGTTTATTTTGGAACACAGCCGCTGCCATTTGAACTGCCTCCTTAGCTCAGTTGGTAGAGCACTGGAGTAGACGTTTAGAGGAGCCGGGTTCGAATTCCGATGGAGGAAAATCTTGCAGTTGGTATTTATTCACATCACCTATCCTAGCTCATATAAAGGAAAAGCCATGTTTCATACCTACACATAGTATACAATATTAGATCATTGTAGCTAGGGATGGAGCGAACCTGGATTTTGATATCGACTATCGATATCATTTATATATCGATATATATCAATATCGCGATATATCGATATATTGAAATATTGAAATATCGAAATATCGATATATTGAAGTATCGATATATTGAAATATCGATATATTGAAATATTGAAATATCGAAATATCGTTATATTGAAATATCGAAATATCGAAATATTGAAATATCGAAATATCGATATATTGAACAGAAATATCGAAATATTGATATATGACAATATTATATTTCGCTGTAGGTATGGAAATATTTATATATCGCATAAATGCCTTAAATTGCTCCTAAAACTGATAGGAAATTCAAAAGAAAATTTAAATAGAAATAACACAGCCTTTCCAAAATATAGGGTCACCGGCCAGATAAGAAAGAAATGTGAATAATCTGAGAAATTGTCCTAAAATCTGATGAAAGCTGCACTGCAAATATGAATTATTTTGCCATTGTAGGTATAAACTTCAATTAAGAATATAGTTGTATCATACGGTAACGCTTCGATATATCGATATTTCAATAGATCGATATTTCAATATTTCGATATTTCAATATTTCAATATTTCGATATTTCAATATTTCAATATTTCAATATATCGATATTTCAATATTTTGATATATCGATATTTCAATATATCGATATTCAATATATTCAGGTATCGATATTTCGATATTTTTTTGATATCGATATATATCGATATATCGATATTTTCTCCATCCCTAATTGTAGCTATTATTGTCAAATGGAAATCTCTAAAGTGACCAGCAACCAATCCGTGGATTTCACTTTTCTTCAAAAAACAGTATTTTGTGACCCCCTGTGTGAGCCCAACCCAAGAGAAGGCTCGGCATAACAATGGGGCATGGTGCGCACGCAGGTAAAGTAGGGGACAGGAAAGTATAATGACCCTTATCCAATCCACAGATCGGGTGCTGGTCACTGTAGATCATGATTAAGACAGCTGGGTAGTGAGTTTGACCTTAAAGAGTTTTTTAATCGATTTTTATCAATATCTTTTACCAATGTAATTGTTAATAAAATAGGGCTTTGTACGCGTCTTCAGAACTGTTCAATGAAAATTATTTTTTATTGTTTGGAATAAGTATTAGTTTTATTTTGTCCAACGGATGTTTAGTGCCTGAAAATTAGTACAAATATGGCACTAAACATCTGTTGGACAAAATAACACTAATAACCCATTCCAAACTATGAAATTATTTTCATTAAACTGTTCTGAATACTCGTACAAAGCCCTATTTTGTTAACAATTACATTGGTAAAAGATATTGATAAAAATCCCTTAAAAAAACACTTGAAGATCAAACTCACTACCCAGCCGTCTTAATACTCGATTCCAAGTGTCCTTCTGACTGCGATGTACGTGTTTGCAGGACAACCACTGCCTGCGGATCAAGATCCTGGGAGACTGCTACTACTGCGTGTCGGGATTGCCCGAGCCGCGGTCCGACCACGCTCATTGCACCGTGGAGATGGGGCTGGACATGATCGACGCCATCGCGTGAGTCACGGCATTCATCCCTCCTGTAGCATGTGCAGAGCTGATACGAAAGACAATTGTCCGGCCGAACCGTGGCTCAAACCCAGGGCATCGCACTTGCCGGGCGAGATCTGTACACACTGAGCTACCCAGATGGGCCAACAGATATTAGACACTTGTTGTATTCAACATTTTATGCAGTTAGTTTTATTTGTAATTCAATTGCCTGTCCTAGTTCAAAATCCTTTCTAGAACCTCATTGAATTCCTACAATTTTCATTTTACTTTTTGCTATTTACTTATTGTTGTTTCCTACTTTCTATTCTATTTTATATTTTGACATACGTTTGTCTTGATTATGTGATATTATTTTGACAATACTGCTTATTGATGTTTCTAATTGAATTGATATGAACATTTCTACAAAATGTCCATGAGACATTTTGTTCCAAATGCATAATTTTCCTTGATTGCTGAAATTAGTTTATACAGTTTTTGAATACCTGTCACTGTGTGTGTATTCTTCCCTTGAGTGTATTATAAATGTATTTTTAGTGTATTTAGTGTTTTTAATTGTATGTATAATTAGTGTGTAGCCCCGCAGACAAGCCATCCTATTGGCTTAGCGGGGCTACAATAACATGTAATTTGTACTTTTCTAAATAAATAAAATAAATAAAAAAATATATATAATAAATGCAAATGCAACCGATTCATTTGACATTTTCAGCTAGCATGCTGAATATTGCAACAAGCAATGTTTTTTCATGGCTTCAAGTTCAACATAAATTTACCAATCATTTAGCATTTTCATAATTTTCCCGACACTTTTCCAGCTAAATATGTGGCAAAACAAAAGCCGCGCCTGTTTTAAACAAGTGCGTTGTACTGACTGGTGTTTGTTTCCAGTTCTGTGGTGGAGGCAACGGACGTGCAGCTGAACATGCGCGTGGGGATCCACTCGGGCCGCGTGCTGTGCGGCGTGCTCGGCCTGCGCAAGTGGCAGTACGACGTCTGGTCCAACGACGTCACCATGGCCAACAACATGGAGGCCGGAGGAGAGCCGGGGTGGGTTCACTCATCTCTCTCACATCATGACATCATTCAGACCTAAACCATTTCTAAACAGACAATGAGGATACCAGCAAGTAATTGAGTGAGGGACACCTGTTGGCTCTTTTATCACGGACTGAGGTTACTGAGACTATACAGGTCACAGTTTTTATTTGTTCGATCTGATATTTTGCACGCATATACGTTACGTACCATTTCTGGGCGTTGCAGACCCTAATTTTTTTGAAATCTGCTGATTGGTTCAAATTTAAAAAACTATCTTTTGATTGTTTGGTCCGATCAATTTGAAATTTTGGCAAGTCATTAGGACCCACATTGTCCCCAATCTTACAAAGTTTCAACCAAATCTTCCTCTTGGTTAAAATTTAATCTGATTTTTTAAATTTAAACTAGAACCATGGTCAATTTTCAGACTAATCTGTCGTTATTTTCAAAAGTTATTGTCAGTTTAAAGACATTTTATTTTATAATCCTGAAATATTTGAAAAATGTATACTAAAATTGTTCATCATTGCCTTTTTGATGCTTCAGTTCCAAGACCTGTAGAGCAGAGACTTACAAACGCAATTTATCAAATCGCATGCAGTACGAAGGCTCGCTCCCCAATGTGTTATACAGAGCTTTTTCCTAGTACTAAATCATTTATCTATTACTTTCTCATTATTTTAAAGTTAACCTTCCTTATTATGACGATGGCTGTGACATGATTTGTTTTGTATGGCAATGTAGTGGTCCTGAATAGAACATTCGGATGATGTGTTGCCTTCATCCTCAGGCTGCAACTGATGATTTGGAGGTGATTTGCACTCGCTCCTGAAAGTTGGTATTTGCTCATTGGTCCAGGGCGGAGCATTTTACCAGCTACACGATCGGAGCGCGTCTTCGGCTGCAGGAGAAAGCAATATCGTCTTCGAAATGTCACGAGAACGACACTTTTCAGTACCAACCAGTTAGCCAAATGGAACAAACTTTAAATCACTTTTCATTAGTAGATTTTGTCATTATGCACTATTTTGCTACAGAATGTGCCGAACTGTATGCGTGTACAATGCAAGGTTTGAACATCTCTGACAAAGTCCCTTGTGTTTCAGCCGAGTGCATATAACGCAGGCAACTCTGGACTGCCTCGGAGGGGAGTACGAGGTGGAAGCGGGGCACGGATGTACGAGGAACCAATACCTTCGAGACAACAGCGTCAGCACATACTTTATAGTACCACCCTCGAGGAGGAGAAAGGTAACCCACCGCACTTCTGTAATGATCTTAAATACTACCCCCTTTCAGACAAATTGTTTACAATAAGACATTGAAGTAGAGGTCGGATTCGGGTAATGTTTTGTACCCGGGTACCCGCTTTAATTACCCGGGTAATTACCCGAGTAATAAATAACAAAATTTTTTTTTTGGAAAATGTTTTGAAATTTGTTGCATTGAGCCCGCCGCCCTATCCGTGTCCTTGGGGAGAGATGCACAACGTCCATACAATGGAAGGTTGAACACAATGCATCCCCTCCATCAAAAATCCATCCTCAACTCACCAGCATTCTCATGTAATTACTAACAATGAATTTACAAACCAATTATTGGTTGGGATTGTTGAGATTTGGGAAATATGAATAAATATTAAATTCAGTTTATATAACTATAAACAATGCAGATGGTGATTAAGTGGCAGCATTCGCAAATAATGCAAACAAACCTAATAACTAAAAAAAAAAAAAAAAAAAAAATTTTTTTTTTGATACCCGAGTACCCGCCATTGTACCCGGGTAATGGCGTACCCGGGTACCCTAACTGACCTCTACATTGAAGGCTGGGCGTCCGAAGACGAAGTGGATGGACGGCATTGAAGAGGATGTGGCGGAGAGAGGCGAAGATTGGAGGAGAGTGGAAGGAGAGAAGTGGTGGGAAGATGTAGAAAGTTGGAATGAGTTGGTGGAGCGGCAGGTGGAGGATTCGGACGATGATGAAGACGATAAGGAGGAGGACAACGGGGAAGAAGTTGGAATGGCCAGCTGGCTGCGGCATCCCAGGAGGCCCTAGAGGACGGTGGAGTTACCTCCACCCCCCCAACCCGACATTAGTTGGATGGGGAAAAGAGATACAATAAAAAGACATTGATTGACACATGGGTCTAATTCGAATGCAAACCTGATTTCAAGTTTCCTCAGGTGGCTGCTCCTGGTTGCAATCAATGAATTATAATTTACTGATAATTTACTCTTTTTGTAATATTTGTTTTGTCACCGTGTTCCTTTAGTTCGCACTATGACTTGCTATGCAGAAGTTTTTGTGTTCATAATTGTAATTGTCACTGTAATTGCCTACACAGAACTAAAATATGATTAAAACTTCCTGAGACAGAATAAAAGTATTCAATCTCTGAGCGTGGGTTCATTTGAGTTACTGTTCAGGTGCGGTCAGCGGTCGGCCAGGCGCAGCGACGGAAGCTGAGCTTCAAGAACGTGTCCAGCGTGGTGGTACAACTGCTCCACTCGATCAAGTACTCCGTGGAGGTGCCGTTCAGCAACATCGCCGTGCCGCCCGGCGACCACAAGGCCAATACTGCCAGGAAGGTCGGTGTCATTGCTCGTTACCCTTACCCTCGTTCGTACATACGTTGCCTTCAAGTACGAGCACTTCTTAGGACAATTGTTTTTTAAACCATTGCTGTGCACTAAGCAGAGGTGCTAAGAATGCACTTCAAAGATACACTCTTGTTTTATTTGAAATAACTCTGTAATGGTTCAGTTCCTTTTTTTGAGGATTATTTTCGTTTAAAAAGTGTTCTCCAGTAAGCTACCTAGGTATGCAGGTTGCTACATATCAGATCACTAATATAATATTTTTCGAATGAAGTCGCATTCCTCCAGATGAAATTTAAAATGAATCTCAAACCAATTCATATGTTGTCACCTCACTATTGAGACAGATTTCATAATGTTCCAATATATTACAATATACATTTGGTACAATATAAAGCTGATGATCAGTAATTTTTAAATAGAGTACTTTATAGAGATGCCTTCTTTTTCATTTGCTTTTCTACCATAAGTCATTGTACCAAAGGGTGTAATTCTCCAAATCATTACAAGTAAAATAGAAATGTTGGGGCTACATCTCGTATGAAGCCAGATTATTGGGAAGCGCAACGGAAACGCACATGACAGGAAGTGGCCGAGTTTAGTGGATCAGTTTCTGTCACGTGTTTGCACAGTGCTATTCTCCTACCCTTTCTGCCAGGTTTACCTGTTATTCGGGGACGTTTAGTTACATATTTTTAGACGGAATTCAAAAACTTTTACGTCTAATTGATAGTTATCACGTGTACTATATGTGTGCACACATATTTCGGGTGTTATCGATGACATGGCACTTAAAAAATTGAATTATTATCGGATCTCTCAGACTGACTTTCCAATTGCAACAACGGCACATTCTTCCTTAATTGTACCAAAAATCAAAGTATGTATAGGTACCTAAATTATATTTTCCACATGTATTAACAAAACCACACATCATGAAAATTATTTATTGTATTATGGACCCACCTAGTTAATTTTTATTCAGTTCTTTATTTCAACAAACTATGATAGCCTGATCGGTATATAGGATCTATTGACAATATCTTTGAGGGCTGTCAGTTGAATTATTCAAATCGAATTCACTTTTAAGTTTTAATAGATTAATTGTTTATTGCGTCTTACAGTATGAAGCTCCAAAATGTATATTTGTTTCTGAATAGATATTTATTTAATTATTTGATTTCATCTGATCTGTGACTCGTTTCGCGGGCAAGGGAGATAGTTATTTAATTTATCCTCGGAGTGAATATCATGTTCTTGGTGCATCATTCAAACATAGTACCTACACATTTTTAAATATTTATTAATTTAAGCGAATAGATAAAGATATTTAAGTAATAGCAAAATATGCTTGGAGAACAATAGTAAATAGAAGTAACTATCTATGCATTTTATTGCTTTGCATGACTGTTTAATTCTCCACTGGAATAAATCAGTAATGAAAGCAAAAATAAAAATGAAGTTCTGATGAATGGGTTAAAATTGAAGGTTTCTTAAATAATAATTGTGGTGTAGTTCAATCAATAACGGCAATTGAGAATGTCAACACTCGAAGTGGTACAAAAATATGTCTTTGAATATTCCGTCCCGTTGGCAAATAGGAGCCGTCTTTTCACCCCATCGCATATTCTTATGAAAGGTACGGTCTACTATCGTTTTTATACGTCTTTGTATATCGCATAAATTTAGTTATCAGCTCTAGATGTATAGTACAGCACTTTTATACTCACAAAATACCTAAATAGGTGCGAAATTCACTGAAACTCGCAATGTATGGCAGCTAAGACTAGAAGATATGATCAGTAAAACACATGGAAATAACGCTATCATGTAATATATTTAAATCTAATTGAACTAAATAAATAGTATAATATGTCAAACATTTGTGTGGATGAAGGTGCGAGCAAATCAAATCATCAAATAACCGAAAGAAATACTAAAATAATATCGGTTTAGTTGCACTTAGTTAGCCCGTGTAGGCGGCCCGAAGTGAATGCTGATCCACCAAAGTCAAGTTCAAAAATCTACCACCAGATAGCGTATTCGAGCGCTGCGCGTCCCAATAGTTTGCTATTATAGTTAACTGTTGCTAAAACTGTTGGTTGTGCGTAGGTGTTAGACTTGCAGCGCGCGCTCCACGCTGACCCGAACACCTCGGGCAGAGCAACATTCCCCGGCGCGGAGCACATCGACCTGCGCAACATCACGGGCAAGGTGAGATACACTTTGTTCACGCCGTTCAAGACTTGGCTAGCAAACAAGCTCTGTTTTTACATATCTTCTATAATCTCTTGATATAAGGCCGGGTAGGACCAACTCTGGATTAAGTTAACTCTCGATGATTAGTGGAAATTAGTGAATCTTATTGGCTATGGAATTCGCGCCAACTTGTTTCATTGGTTAACCCTCGAGAGTTAACTTAATCAAGAGTTGGTCCTACCCGGCCTAAGTAGACTAGGTAGTACCATTTTATTTGTTTCCTCAAATGTCACACAAATGCTGTTTAAAACTTTCCTACATTTATTTATTTTTTTAAAAGGGTGCACCTTCGTTTTAAAAGTGACGTATTATAAAGTAATAAAATCTAGGTATGACAGCAGGTGCATACCGTATTGTCCTAGATACGTGTCGTGACTAATTGTGTTTCCCCGCAGACGAAGGTGACGGAGAAGTTCAAGCGACCGTTCAAGAAGCGCCACTCCAGCGTCTACCATCAGCCGTCGAACCGCGTGAACAAGTTTCTGGCCCAAGCCATCGAAGCCCGCAGCGTGGACAGAGAGAAGGCGATGCACGTCAACTTGTTCACGCTCTGTTTCAAGGACAGGGACAAGGAGAACAGGGTGAGTGGCCTGCAGCATCAACGATTACGGAGGAGGCGGAAACAATCGGGACACTCTCAGTTACTTTGTGTAGATTCCAGAGTAAAAGTTTATTTCTTCACTACGGCCGGGTTGGACCAACTTTGGATAAGCTAACTAATCACCAAATTCCACTAACCATCGACAGTTAACTTAACGTGGCGCAATCACTCGAATAGCACATACCTATTTATTTATTTTTGAAATTACCATTTCAAAAGACTTTAACAACAGTTCAACTATGTATACTGAAGTATAAAATACTCATTTATTGTCCTGTAGTTTGCATCTCCCGCCCAGTAATGAGTTTTCAATTTTATATCATTTGAGAATGAACAAAACTTTAAAATGGAAGGTACAGGAAAATCATTTCGAATTTGGTTATGTAATAACTTTAAAAATAGCACACATTGGTATTGTTTTTAATTTTTTTCCTGATAGTATGTCCATAAGTCTACCAGAAAAACAAATCCAAACGAGATTTGTTTGTAGACATAACAAAACACCAGTCGTCGTTTTCCCAAAAATTATTTTATTTCTTCCGAGCTTGAATATTGGCCAAATAACATGATGACACAAAATAATAAATTTTCTAAAATTGCTGAAAGTGCCGCCTATCCTATGTGCTCATCTACTAGAAATAGATGTCAAGTAAGCATAGACTCCCTCGGATGATGCCATCACATTTTTTTCACATTTAAATTTTTTTTCAAATAGGTACCATTTTATGGATTGTCGAGTGAACCTATTTTAGCTATTATTATTTTAGAAGACAGTAGGGCCTAGGGAGAGAGGTTTTGGATTAATTTACAAGTTGTAAACTTCGAGAGAAAGAAGTCCCTAGAAGAATTAGTAAAACTGAAAACAGGGCTGTTTTATGCATGTTGTTTTCTTTGAAAAGGCTATGTTCTCGTGCAACTATTGTACTGATCCATGTTTGTCCTGGGCTGCAGTACCACTGCGACACCGACCTGGGCTACGGCAGCTCGCTGGCGTTCTCGCTGCTGCTGCTGCTGCTTATCGGAGGGCTGCAGGCGGTGGTGCTGCCGCGCACCATCATCCTCCTCCTGCTGTTCGTCACCGCCTTCGTGTGGATCTCCGTCGTGCTGATGCTGCTGTTGGCCGTCAGGCTGCGCTGGATTCTCTGGGACATCTCGCAGAGCTTCGTGCTGCGGGTCGCCATCACCGTGTTCACGATCATTCTCATCTACACCGTGGCCCAAGTCAACGTGGTGGGTCACACTTGCTTGCGCGCTTCACTTGCACTGATCAGTCAAGTCTTTAGAGAACATTTTATTGAATCAAGCTAATCCAATATTATTCTGGGTCGAAGGTTTACAAATTTAAAAAAAAAATCGTCATCTGGAGCCACTGATCAGCGCATGAATTCCAGATTTGATGATTCTTATTTCCTCCATTTTCATGTGTCATTCAACCTCCACTTCTCTTCATCATTCCATTTATTTCTCTGTACTTCTTTCCTTATATTCCTCTTCTCTGTTCTACATAGGTAGTACTCTAATATTTAACCATTAATAATAATGATATTCCTAATCCGTAGGGTTAGGCGTAGTGATGCCCAGCGGGAATATTCCCGAGCAAATTTGGGGAATATTCCCGACACTCGGGAATTTACTTTTTCATTATAAATTAAAATATGTAATATTCTTATTTTGTGGTACGTCATTGACTCATTACTCATATAGCTTTTAGTTTTCATTTTTGTCACTTATTTTCTTTATAGGTATCTTATGACAGGGGCCGGAAACCTTTTTTGGTGAAGGAGCCAGTTTCCGAAAAATTAATAAATTAAATATTAATGGGAGCTGCAGCAGGCAATCAAATATAATACACCGAAAATAATCATTATTTAATCAATTGAATTACTAGTTTATTCTGCTATTTTGGCGAAGGCCCCCCCCCCCTCCCGTTGTTGCCCCCAGGGCGTTTTTTGTTGCCTCGCAGGAAGTATTTTTTTTTCTTCGAATTTTCAAATTTTTCGATTCCAGATCTTTATTTATATTATAATGAGCCATTCAAAAACCACCAAGGAGCCGCAGGTTGCCAACCCTGTCTTATGACATCTCATAACATAAACATGCTTTAATAATGTTTTCTCTTAAGAGTCGACAGGACTCGCAAAAAATTTCGATTCGGATATGAAAAAAAACCAAAAAATGCACGAAAATGCATTAGCTCTGGGTTGTACGTGACATTTGTGACATTTAATCATTGTGTTGCATGTTGCATATACTGCTGTGAAGTAAGTTATTTTAATTCAAACATTGAAAACCACAAAAAACCATAAAAAGGCGGCCCCTACTTTTTTCTTTATGGCTTGACCAATTGTCTCCAAATTTTTACAGCATAGAGATAAAGAGTAAATCTGTGCCTCTAGTGATTCAAAAAAATAATAACAAATGTTATTACTCGTGTTGAGGAGGTGCCAAAATGGGCAATATATGGGTATTTTGGCACCTGTGCCCTAAAATTACTGAACAAAAAATAACACTTTTGGCCCACTAGAGGCACAGATTTATTATTTATCTATAATCTGTGAAAATTTGAAGACAATCGGTAGAGCCGTTTAGAAAAAAGTAGGGGCCGCCTTTTTGAGCTTCATGAAACATGGATTTCATCAAGTATCGTAGACTCTTAATGTTTACTCATTCCTGTAGTAAATTCCCAATAAATTCCCGGTTTGGGGAATATTCCCGGGAAAATTCCCGGGAATATTACATCACTAGGCGTTAATACTGTCAGTGTCGTATATCCTGTTAGTACTTGGTCAGTTTCATATTTTAAATTTTAAAACTTAAATTTTAAGAATGGACTCCTTACACTTTCCTTCACTGCCTGACTTCATGTGTGTAGAATGCAGCTTGTAAACATATAACCACGAACAACACATCGCTAACAGCCACGTTCTCCGCAGTTCACGTGTCGCATGGACGTGGCCTGCGCGCAGAACACGACGCTCCTCCTCTTGGACTCGGACCATCGGGCCTGTCCGCTGCCGCACTACATTGTGCTCTCGTCCACGCTCGGCTACCTCGCCGTCGCCATCTTCCTGCGTATGCCCATCGTCGTCAAGGCCGCCTTGCTGGTCACCATGGCGACCATATACATACTCATGATCGAGCTGTCGCACGTGCAGATCTTCGCCTGCTACGATCTCAGAGTCAGGTACGAGGAAATGACTTAGAAGATATCTACGTTAAGGTGATACTAGCGCTCGGCCGTTTTAGAAAATTGAGAGAGAAAAATTGTTTCATCAGTGTGTCTAACTTTGATAGAATGTTCACATGATCAGTCATATTGTATATAAGTAGCACTTTTTAATTTTTGCTTCTTGCATCATTGTTAATTAGGCGCCGGTTTTTCAGTAAAACCGCTCAAAACTATGAAATTTCCGATACGATTGGAGACCATACCCGTGAACCAATTGATCTCAAATCTTAATCATGATTAGATAAAAGACAAACTTAGGGTTATCACTTGGCATATTTTTGAAATTAAATTCCATACGGCACCCAGCAAGACAAGAAAATATACCATTTTTCACCAGAAATCAACTTATTATTACTAATTAACGAAGCAAAAAATTAAAATGTACCAAGGGATAACCCTAAGTTTGTCATTTATCTAATCATGATTAAAATTTCAAATAATTTCGTCAACCCAATTTGTCTTCAATCGTATCCAAAGAAGTGTATACAACAAGCGGCATAATCGCTATGGAATGTCAAAATAAGTTGATCTGCTTCAAAATGGGATACCTAGCCCCAAATAGAATTAGCATACTGTTAAAATTTGTGGTACTGTTACAAATAATTTTATTAGATTCGTAATGTAATATTTCTCCTAGTATTGAGCTTCCTCAGGCAATTAATTAACCAACCATAGCAGATGTTTAAATGACATAGTTTTTTTTTGTTATCTATGTTGATCTCAATACTGGAAGAATAATGGCGTTAAAAATTTCATAAAACACATTCCTAATTTAGACTATTTACTTAAATTTATATCTAGGAAGATTAATGTAATTGAATTCACTTTTCTCATTATTAGTCAATTCTCAATAGTCATACAATAGTCATAGATCAATTTACTCAATAATCATTGCCCAACGGCTGGTGTATTGGATACCTCGGTTCTCGTTAGATCACCGAGGTTAAGCAACATTGAGCGGGGTCAGCGGTTGGATGGGTGACCATTCAACTCTGCCTTGCCAGTTTCTGCCGTTGGGCCAGAGAGACTGGGGTGTTTGGGGGTCAGTGTGACAACCTCCCTCCACCTGTTATCAGTCTCTCGACGGCGCGGGTTGTGGAGGCCAGTGCTGTGAATGTCACACCGTCCTTCGGAAGGGACGTTAAGCCGTTGGCCCCCTTGGTATCTTTCGTCAGGAGTAGGCTATATGCCGGTACCGGGTTTCCCCTCCTCCTTTCTCTATTACATTCTCACTTGTGGAGCCTCGGCTTCGTTGAGAATATAGGCTTAATAATAATATTATAATAATCAATAATTAAATCAACTTGATTAGGAAGTAGCTAAGAAAACTACCTAGAACTTGCATTCCATGTACATATACCTATCTAGAAATAAAATTAAAAATGCAATCGGTAGGTCTTTTAAATACAAAAGACATTTCATTAACTCTCTTTTCTTTTACATTCAATAATGCAGCTATAGTAAACTATTCAAAGTTTTCTCTCATGAAAGGAACTATCCACTTTCAAAAGACCTGACCCACATTTTACAATCCAAAAACAGCGAATTTAGATGAATTTACTCTTGAATCAATGCCATGACGTATCGCGCAGAAGAACCGCACGTTGTAAAGTATGTGAATGGAAGAGAGGGTGCTAGAGAGGGAAGTGATGGTCGCAGTAGCAGTCACTGTAGACCTGGGCACAGGGCCAGGGGTTGACGGGACCGAACACGCGCATGTAGGGCACCGGGATCGCGATGGGGAAGGCGGACAACGGCGGGTTCAGCGGCAGGAGGTACTTGGCTCCGTGGGCGATGTCCCGGGGGATCCTTGCCGGCGGCGGGTCTGCACTCAAGCCCGGAGTGATGCCTGGAAGATGGGGGACTTGCGTTAGTCCAGAGGATGCGACTGCATCGCAGATTTCTTCACAGTTTTCCCTATTGGGCCGGATCTAATAGCGGGGAAAGAAGGAGTTGTTCTACAGTAAAACCTCGTTTTTTAAGTAAAATCGAAGGAACCCAAAAAAAGCACTTCGACTCAAGAATTTTGACATGTTTTTTTTTTTTTTAAGAATATGTTTTCCAAATGTGTAGTAAAGATAAGCTCGTGAACACCAGTAACTTTCTCCCCCCCCCCCCCCTCCCCTCTTCCTTAAGCAAGTCAAATGGCATTTAATGGGTTGTTTGTTTACTACATATTACCAAACTGGGGCAGAAATGCTTTGTGTATCTGAGCCCTGCAGTAAAATCAAAATGCAATAATTTGTGAGTGATCAGGGAGCAGTAGGTACATTTACTTTATCGACCGTTAGAAATATTTCGAGACTATGTCAAAACATGAAAATTCTTGACCACTAATATAAAATATAATAGGATAAATAGTTGGTGTCGATAATCATGCAAAATTCAGCTTGATCGGACAAACGGTTTATTTAACTTTTCAGCCAATATGAGTTGTTATGTTTCAAACTATACTGCTCTCCGCTGGTATGACATTGCAGACTTTGTGGTAGATCGGTGTGACCTGGGCAGTTCAGGCAACAGAATGAAACCTAAGAGTAAGTACGAGTCCTATAACACTCGCGATGACGGACTCTGTGCTTCACTGCTGAATATGATTTCCCGTCACGTACCCTCACCGCCTACCTGGGAGGAGCGGCAAGTCCTTGGGCCTGCTCTTGGACAGCTTCATGTAGCGGAGCGAACGCAAGAAGTCGACGTCGTACTTGATGCGACCGGCGTCCCCAGCGCCAGTGTTGTTGGCCGGGGTCGCGTTGGTCGGCGTGGAGGTCGCTGTCTTGGTCGCACTGTCGCCCGTGCTGTCGTCACTTCGGAAGTCTGTCATCCGTTCCCATTGGGACAGCGCCTCGTTCACCTTCACCTGGTGGCGGGAAAACTGAAATGTTTCCAAACATGTGGGATCCTCAGGGTCAGTAGATTGTTGTGGACAGTTGCCGATTTTTCAGTTAGGTACATTTGGCCATAGTAAAATCGGTATTGGCTGGTGGTCAGGTTCCTTGACAATATATCCTTGTTATTATCAATGAAATCACTCATCCACTGGAGTTAGGTGACGAGTTAGTGCAGACTTATTTATCGGTTGATGTCATCCGATGATTGATGTTTTTACTAAATGGCGTTTTTAAATGGTCCTCCTCCAAAGTTATTTTTTGGTATGTCTTTTACACCAAAGTAATTAATCTACTAGTAGGTACCTAGTGCCAAACTAAAATACTAGTACTGGGATTATTGATAATAGGTTCTCTGTTGTCATTCTTACCCACATTACTCTAGGTGTCTAATCTCTGTAGGCAGAACAGCTCGATGTGTCTTCTTTCCGACGTGGTTGGCCTTGAATGCAAAAGGAACATCATTTCACTGAGCTGTGCTAATTCTAAAGGAAATTTCACCTGACTGAGAAGCACTGGCACACTACCTATAATACTTTTTATTTATCATTGAATAGGTACTAGGTACCTACATGTCACAGAAATTGCTTACAAAATTCTAAGTCTTACTCAAAACTTGTTTAAAACTAGATTAAAACACAGGTAAACGCAGTTTTCGAGCATGTAGGGTTGGAGGGTTTGATTATAAGAACCATTCAAACACCTCATAGGTACCTACATAATAATTATTTCTCCGTTCAACAAATATTGACGGTAATTCGAGCTCCAACTTTGCAGTTTACTGTCAATTTTTCAGACTGCAGGTGTACCTTCCAATAAGAAAGTGGTAGTATGTATAGTTTAGTTCATGTTGGCGAAATTCAAAATGGCCGTAGTTACCTACATTATTTTACAGTGACAGATTTAGAATTCATCTTTAGAAATTCGTTTGACATTTTACTTTAAAAAAACACTATTAAACTATTTTCAATCATCCTCCCCCGCAGGGAAACATGGAACCACGAAGTGAGTCGCAAGGATATTCATCAATTATTTAAATGTTTTGACGCTTTCTATTGCGGCGGAACAATGCACACTTACCTACCGCTTTAACCCTATTGTGCTTGTTCCAAAAATCCAATTGAAAATCGCAGTAGCATTAGTTATTAAATTCAGCGAAACCATACCATGTACCTTTAACAAGAAAATGACTTCCAATGGAAATAAAAAATGGATATCTGGAGGGTGATTCTAAATTTCCTTGTCGTCTCGTATCAATTGATACGGCATCACTGCCATGTTAAATAGATAGAACTCCAGTGTGCAGTGAGCCCGTATCACGTGAAACGAGACGACAAGGGAATTTAGAATAACACCCCTGCTGTAGTTCTGCGTGTCTTGGCAGATTTTAAAACCACCCCTAATATGTGTTGCCATGCACTGTAGCTATGCAATTAATTCTATCCATTAATACTTATTTGTATGTACGTACCTACTAGGTATGTAAATATTACCGTCTAGTACAATTCCCTCCACGAAATCTCTATGATATAAGTAATAATCGTGGTGAAATGTCCGACAAAATTAATCAATAACTTGTACTCATGAAGAAGCAAAATGAGCTGCTGACTTGACCATTTGTCAAACAAATGTCACTTATCATTTATTTCAGAGACAATAAATTATTTATTCACTTTATTTTCAGTAGGCAGTGAAAATGAATGTGTTTCAATCAAGGTGTATAGAGTTACTTTTCTTAATGAAAAATAATAAAAATAATAATACCTATACTTTATTAAATGCAAATATATATTGCGAATAAATCACAATTTTAAGTTTCAATTTCCAATTTCTTCATCATATAATATAGTGACGCCAATTTTAATACATGCCGATTATTTTTGATATCTTTCAATAATATTATATTATACTTATTTAAATCTACATGCTTTGGGACAAGGGTCTTGACCTACCACTGCAGAGCAAATGTAGATCCAGGGTTGGGTAGTAACTTAACAAAAGTAACGCGTTACCAGTAACGCATTACTTTTTCAGTAACTTTTATGGTAACTCAATACTTTTTAAACCTGGTAACTTAATTACGCCTAAGTTCCTTTTTTTACGGGAACTTTTTGATTTTTAAAAGTTACCAAGAAAGTTACTTTAGAACACGTTATATCTTCTCTCCTGAGAGAAAACTTGACATTGTAAACCAAACATTTTACCTGAATCTAAATTTAGCACGCATCAAATCATTTCATTTCCTGCCTACCTGAGTACGCGCGACCCTAACCAGCCCTTCCCCTCCCCCTCCTTTGGTCTTAGCTTGCTCTACATGTAAAATGAAATGGTCATCTATCCGTTCACCCCCCCCCCCCCCCCCCCCCAGCGCATTGATACATCACCAGTCAACATAATGTCACGTGGTTACTGCCAGCCAACCCGTTGTCAAGTTTTCCCTCAAAATTATCAATTTTTATCAGAGTAACTTTCATAGTAACTTTCACTGAAAATGTAACTTTCAGTTACCTATATTTTCTCAGTAACTTTAACTTTAACTAGTTACTTTTTTGGAGAAAGTAACGTAACTTTCTCAAGTTACTTTATTTTTGGTAACTTACCCAACCCTGTGTAGATCTACTAAGGCTGCATTTCACGAAGATTCCAAACCCGGGTTAGAGGCGGTAAACCTGGTTTAGAGGCTCCGAAACCAGGTTTACCGCCTCGGGTTTGGAACCCGGGTTTGGAATCTTGGTGAAACGCAGCCTTACTTTACCAATTAGTACATTTTTTTGGTTTACCACTAGAGTAGGGGAAATAGGGAAGAAGTCTCATAAATTAGATTTCAGAATAATGCATTATGAAAGTTAAGATGTTATTTTTTTGTGCCTTACTACTTAAGGTATAGGTACTAGGTACTAGTAAAATCTTGACTTCTGACCAAGAAGCAACTATGCCAGAGAAATTTACCATGTTTTTTGTTTTTTAAATTAAGTGTTGTCTTCGCACATTTTTTAATAAAACTACTTCTCAGTGTTGAATATTTAGATTTCTGATATTGTTTTAGTTGAAGAACTTGTCTGGCATGTTGCACTGAAGTATATATACTACGTGGACGGCCTTTGATAGATACGAAAATGTTGCCAACACGGAGGATCAAGATTGTCGTCGCAAAACCATCTGATTGGTCAATTCAAGTCACGTGCCTACTATGCCCCTCCTACTTTGCAAATGAAAATATAATTGATTAAAGGATATTAAACATATAAATTAATAAATCAATACATTATTCATTTAATAAATAAATAAAACAATTGAACATTAAACATTCTCTTCTTTGCAACGTATAAGTTTGTTTTCATCAATGTGGCGGAAGGAAAAAACAAATGACGGCGTTTGAATGTCTGATTTGCTGTTAAACCCCATAAGAGACGCCAAAACCTAATGGCGGCTAGTGGTGTTATCATAGGGAACCTCTATCCAGTGTTACATGTCAGTGGTATGTTGCAGTGCCGTCGTGCCCGGCCACGTTCTCGCCATCATCTACCTGTTGATCTTCATGGTCGCGGTGCTGCTACACGGACGGCAGGTGGAGTGGACGGCGCGCCTCGACTTCCTGTGGCAGCTGCAGGCCAGCAATGAGAAGCTGGAGATGGACGCGTTGCAGCACAGCAACAAGCGGATACTCTTCAACCTGCTGCCCGCGCACGTGGCGACTCACTTCCTCGACAACCAGTTCAGGTCCAACATGGTGAGACGATCTTCATGTGCGCCATTGTTTGACCGATGTTTAATACTAAAACCCTCGTTAATTCGAATTCAAGGGGACCCAAAAAATCCCAATACAAATTAAAAAAATAAAATAAAAAAAATTGTACATATTGTATGGATCTGAAATTCTGAATATAATGCGATGTTTTTTTCATTGTTTTTTGCTTTCAAAAGTTAACTTACACGCCGTCAAATTCTTTCAAAAATTTATGAAGGTTGAATATTCCCTAAATTGTTCCAGGGTTGGCAATCATGTATAAAGAGAGCAGTTTGTTTGGCCTACGATCACCACACTTTACAGGGATTGGAAACTGTCTGACTAGCTGGCCATGGGTTTGGTCCCCTTGAACACAACAAGCATAGAACAGGCGGCTGTGATGTCGCTCACGTGACACATGTCTTTTTCTCCCGCCAGAACAGAATTCAAATATTCGACAATGCGCTATCATTTTTAGCAGCAGCAAGTTCAAGAAGCTCTTTCAAACCTGGCGGCAATTGTGTGAATCAAATTAAAACACTCCAAGTAATCAGGTGCAAATCGACGGCCCAGACCCTGGGCCACCTTCATTTAGCATGGGTCTTATGGGGGTGACGTCATAATGTGCAGACTGTTTCCAAACCCTGTAAAGTGTGGTGATTGTAGGTTTGGCAGTTGGCTACTCTCTAGTCTCTTTGTGACATGACGGACGCCATTGGAAACAATGGAAAATGCGTAGTTTGTGCATAGAGATTCATAGTTTGTGTTTGTTTTTTTCTAGCTTGTTCGCGCAATTATTTTATCAATCCTTTTGCAAAGTTTGAATTAAATCAACTGTATGCAAGTAATAACATGGGCTGGGACCAAAATTCAGTTTGAATTTTGAAATAACCTAAAATTCGATTTAAAATTCGAATGATTTAGCATGGTAAAACCTATATTGATGATTGGGACCACACAACTAGTTCGAATTTACCCCTAAATTTAAATTATCCGAGTTCGTAATAACAAGGGTTTACTATGGAGATGTGAGTCGGAAAATTTCCCGTTCTTTTTCTTCTTTCCTTTTTTTAAATAAATGTTTGGAAAGTTCATTATAGTAATTTGTAGGAGTACAACTGAGTGTCTACATCAGCATAAATACCTAAGCAAAAGGCAGAATTATCTCAATTATTCAAAATAATAGTGTTTTCTGCCAATACTGTTCGAGGGCAAGTTGGGCCCTGCAGTTTTTAATACTATTTTGTGACCTTTCAATCATTAAATCCTTTGGTAAATGTATGGCTAATTCACATAATAAGGAATATGCATGAATTTATTATTAAAACACTATAATTCAAAATAACAATATATTTCTCGGTAAATCACACTATTTTCACACTCAAATGTGTAAATTTTCATTCATTATGAAATTAAAAACCAGTATAAATTTTGGCAGGCTATCCTGGCCAGTGATTATATTTTATAGAGTACTAGAGTGCCACGCCCACTAGGCACTTCCGGAGGCTTTCTGGAATTCTTCTTATGGAAAATAACATGGGGGCTTACTTCGATTGCTGGTCATTTATAAACAAAACAGAGTTAAGAAAATCTCAATACACCACCATTAAATTCAATCTTTCTTTATAATATTATGTCAACACGTCTCTTCAAATATATACCAAATTTAATCTGTTTAAGTTATTAAACAGCTCCAAAGTACGACGTTGCAATCTACATCAATAATATATTGTAACACGGCGCAGCGCGATGTCCTGGGTAGCGAGCTGGCAACTGCGACTTTATACAAATGAAAAACAAATGAAACAATTTTCAACAATTATGCCAGACCTTGCACGTCAATTTTCGATTGTTGATAAAAAGTAAACAAAACTGAAGTATTTCTGTATTCCTCGAGTTTATACACTGAATCAAGTTCATATTAGAGTTATTTTAATTTCAAGATACCATAAAACGAGCTGTAATGAGATGTTGAAATGCAGACTGACAGTTCATTGAAATTACATCTTGCACCAGTGTACATTTTCGTGACGTCATACCCTGTGTAGTGTGTTGTTTAACTTGTATCAGTTTAAACTTGGTATATATTTGAAAAGATGTGTTGACATAATATTATAAATGAAATATTGTAGTTAATGGTGGTGCATTGCGATTATCTTAACTCTGTTTTGTTTATAAATGACCAGCAATCGAAGTAAGTCCCCATGTTATTTTCCATAAGAAGAATTCCAGAAAGCCTCCGGAAGTGCCTAGTGGGAATGGCACTCTAGTACTCTATTGTAACCATGGCAACATCATTGTTGGTTGAAATAAATGACATCACTCACCAAGATGGCGTTTTCCCATCAAAATTTACACTTTATTTTAATTTCATATTTATTAATGAAAATTTGCTCTTTTTAGTGGGACAATAGTGCATTTACCAACAAATATGTTGTTATTATGAAAATATTGGATTTTAACTGCATTAAAAATCTTTGCATATTCCCTAAAGTAACCAATGACCATGCAAAACAATTGCAGAAAGTATTAAAAAAGCGGAAAATTTTCAGATTTAGATTTTTCCGTACCAGCAAAGTCTGTGGTACCAGTAACAACATTCGCACTTCTCTTCCTAACATCCTAACTCCCCTGGAAGTTTTCCAATGCATAGAAAGAACCAATGCAGTTTATATTTATGGTTTTAGGGCCAGTTTTTCTGCAGTTTTTCTTCTCAGTAGGTACCTACATGGTTAAGGCCAATACATATCACGTGACTTTATTTCTCTACATCCGATCAAAATAAATAGTTACCTATGAGTACATACCTTACATCGTTCATGTTGAGTAATCCAAGGTGATTTATGAAGGAAATTCACTGCATACTGGAGCTTATCAATATTTGCAGTCAATATTATTTAATTTTGCAGTGGTTTTATAATAAAAACAACACAAATATCGTGTATACGTACGCGTGTGAAGACTGTCAAAACCAAGTGCTGTTCGTTTAAACATTACATTCATAATAGTGGATATAATTAATATCTCAACATTTCGTTGGAAAGATGAAAAAAGAGCGCATGTTTTGTTGGCAAAATTGTGTCAGGTTTGTGATGCATATGTGCCCTTTTATTAGATTAAAGTTTGCTGTTCTTGGCAACTCATAGGATTTCCTTAAACTTCAGGTCTTGATTTGAGAATATTTAGGTGCAAGGAAGTAAAATCATCTAATAAGTTATTTTCGCAGTTCTTTTCTGCGTAGATTTGTTCCAACAGATGTGTCCTAACTTATCTGATGAGTGAGAAGTATTTGCTAAACTGAACCCTTCCAAATGAAAATGTGTAGCTTTTTGGTTGAAAAGTCACGTGATATGCAGCCACCTTAAGTTTAAACGGTTACTCAAGGAACGTCATTGGTTTTTGCCATGAAATATACCTAGTATTCATAATCAACAGTTTAACATATTGCAGGGTTGGTATTGAAAAACTGACCCTAAATTTGATTGTTCACAGTTTCTAACTTTCTAGAGATCGCCTGAAGTTTACTTCTGCTTTGTCTTCCCAGAGGGTGTGCATCACAACAATCTGTTACTTTATTAAATGGTGGAGCACTTTAAAAATTGTTTCTTGTAATTAAGAGATTTTTATTTCTTTTAGATATTTCACCAGGACCAGCCAAATTTAAATGAATGATGTTTTATTTTTGTAGCAGAAACTATTATGTTATTTGAAGCTGGGAAACTACCTACTTTGTCTCTGTTAGTACTTTTAAAAGTTTGAACATTGGTGATGATATCTCATTCAGCAAAATTGCCATCTTATTGTTCTCGAATGTAGCTCTCTTGCACCGACGGCTTAGTCATTGTTAGCGAATTCATCACGTGAACAAAATCAACATCCCTTTACTTCCAGCACTTGGTCAACTGACATGTGAATTGAAAGGGATGGAGGTTGACATTATGTCCTTCTGTAAGGTGTTGGATAATGCTATGTAGTTAAGGCAGCGTTGCGAGCATTACTACGGTACTCTCACGCCTATTCCTCTGTTTGTTTGTTTGTTATGTTTGTTTGTTTGTTTTGTTGTTTTTTGTTTGCACCATCGATCAACATATCGATCTGAAATGTTACTTACGCGCTTATATCATTATCACTTGGACATGTATAGTTATTGTGCAAGATCCGTTTATAATTTAAAATGTTTGATATTCCACATAAGACGAATACCAAGCCTCTCTACCCCACCCCCTCGACTTCAGACCAGCCTGACTCCAAGGCTGACAAAAAGCTTGATTTCTTTTCACTCCTGTGACACAGAGTATTGCAAGCATTGTGATTTTGATTTTTTTGACGTCATAAATGAATGCCAAATTAAAACTTCATGAAAAGAAAAACACTTTTTGATATTTGATTTTTGGGGAATATTTGCCTAAGTATTACTCTAGCTGTAGGTACAGTGTGGCGCAAAAGTATTTTTCCTATTGGTTTTCTTTATAACTGCTGAAATCAACAGATTATAGAAACAAACTAAATCTTATATTGGTATATTTCTTATGCTTCTAACTTTTGTTGACATTAGGTGTGGAAAACAAATCAATTTTTTCTTGATCAAAAGAATGTACTATGTTTAAATAATTTTTCACAACTTCTTGGCTTATTATGGATATTTGACGAACGTTAATTTTGAGCTGAAGTATTTTTATCATCAAAAATATTTTGGTTCACAACTACAGGAAAAGTAGAAGTAGATTTTGTTTCAGGAGGTTGAAGAACCATAGAGCCAGGGCCACAACATTGTGACTATTAGGAACTTTTCCCCTGTCAGATATTTTCTCGAAACAAGGTAATTGATGATTGCCCCCCACCACGATCCCCTTATATAAGTGCATTAATCTGGGTGTGAACAAGCCGCAAACACTTAACTATCTCAAAATTTGCGTTCGTCAAGAAATTGACGCAATAGGAAAGCCCGAAAGCAGTAACACTAGAAAATGTTGTAAATAATTTCCAAACAGAGCACATTTTTTAGCAAGATAATGACAGCTATTTAACCAATTTGTTTTTCCACAGCTAATGTCAATCAAATTTTGAAGCTTCAGGAATATATTAAAAGATTTAGATACATAGTTTGTTTATACTTTATATATTATTTTTTTCAGAAGTTAAAGCAATAGGAAAGTTACTTTTGCACCACCATCTATAAAAATATTCCAATTTATTTCAGAACATTGCCGATAAGTCTACCGGTGCTCACTTATCACTGCGTTACACAGAGCGGCTTCCTAATCTCTAATATGTGTACCTTGTGTTCTGTATAAATGTGTCCCATGTGTTGGTGAACGGACTACCTTACTCAATGCATTAGAAAATAATACTCCTACAAAAGTAGATTTGTTGTTAATGGCTACTTTTTGTATTTGATTCATAATTTTCTTCAAAATGTCAACAGAACCAACTGCTAAAATTAGTTTGTACTCGGTGTATTCTTGCGTGTAGAATAATACCTGATTCATGTGATACATATGATTTATTTTTGGACTCTGTAAATTCTTAGTTTGTGGAAGTAACGCCAGATGTATGTTACATTGCACCTGAGTGTAGATAGGTTTCCTATGTGTTGGTGCTGGCGATGCTATTAAAATGTTGCATTTCCCTTGCACATGTCCGCAGATTGTTGCCATGACTGCATGCTCGATGTACGTGTCTGTATGGGCTTGTTGGTTACTCATGACCTCCCCCTCCTCCCCCGCTCCCTCCCCACTAGAACACTTTGTCGCAGGACCTCTACCATCAGAGCTACTCGCGCGTCGGCGTCGTCTTCGCCTCCATCACCAATTACCATGAGTTCTACATGGAGCTGGATGGCAACAACCAGGGCGTCGAGTGCTTGCGTCTTCTTAACGAGATCATCGCGGACTTCGACGAGGTTAGAACCTTCATTATTGGTGTTTACCATCATCTGTACTTGATTGTAAAATCATTAGCTTTCTTTGTATTCTCAACCTTTTATTTCCCATCCCTTGTTCGAGGTCGCTTGTAGGCTTAACTACTTGTAGCACTTACTTGCTACGGGTTCTTAAGAATAATTCTAATAATAAGGACCTCTCCCACTTCACAATTTTTTTTATTATAAGTAGTCACATTTGTTGGCCTATAGCGCACTGGCCAATCTTTCTCCCCGCTTGGATGGCGCTACCATCGAGACGCGTCAACTGAAAACTAAAACGCGCAAAACATTTTTGACGGGCATAAGAAAATTTACTTTGCTTAGATACAACCATTTTTTACTCTAGTATTATAAAATATTATAAAATAAGATGATATTGCAATTTCTAAATCAAAATCCATGACCCAAGACGGCACTCCCTCAGTTGTTTCATTGTTTCCATTACGCAGTAGCTCTTCAAGAGAGCCTTGGAAACAAAAAAACATACTGACAGCTGTCATTTCACTATCAAAATATTATTATTACACTACAATTACTAACAATTATCCACTCTTTCGGTAAATAACCAAACATCAACATCAATTCTTATAATATAACATGAAAATACGGACTGTGTCTCAAGAAATACTTTGCTTTGAAATTGACCTCCCTCGACGCTAGCGCCAACTTGTGACCTGCCTGTCGTCCTTATTAGCTTTGTGACTAGGGATGTCGGCGGGTCCAAAAATCACAGGAATCGGGTACCCGTCATAAATACTCGGGTCGAAATCGGGTAATTAAATCCCCCCTAAAAAAAAAAAAAAAAAATGGTGGAGGGTGGCTAGGTAAGGGGGTAGGGGTTTAGGTAAATAAACCTGTGGCACTTAGCTGCGTGAGAGGAGAAAATGACCCTCTCTCAGGGCCATCTGTGTGCTTGTCCTTGAAAAGAATTTGAGAAAACAGGACAGGACATGATAACATTCTTTGATAACTGACAACTTCAATCATAAGAAAACACGAATTTGTGCACCTTTCTACCCAAGACTCAACTTTTTCACTGTGCTACAGTGTGATTGAAAAAAAAATACAGACGCATTTTTCCCATGCTTCCTACTCTCGACACATGATTTCACCCCTCCTTCCCATTCCTCTCTCACCACCCAGAGAAAGCAAGGTCGTTGAGCTTGCTACAGTCTAAAAAAAAAAAAAAAAAAAAAAAAAAATTGGTACCCGCGATTTTTATTTATTACCTGAGTAATTGATTACCCGGAACCGCCCGGGTACCCGCCGACATCCCTATTTGTGACAGACCTTATAATGGATTTAGTTCCTGAGACTGATGTATATTGGGACACATTTTGGTTCTTACTAATGGGATCTGGTTCTGAAAGAAATCAATGTCTGTTTCTGCAGGTTAGACAGAGTTGAGGAATGAGTGATCGTGATGATGATAGGGAGATGATGCAGAAGAATATGGATGGTGGGTGGAAAGAGGTCGTTTGATCAAAAGTTTGATGAAACGAGAATCAAACTGGGGACTTCAAGAATACAATTCTAGCCTGAGCTAAGTTGCTCTTTAACCTTGGCTACCGGATATTGAATAATGTCTACAGTACATTCGACACGGAATTTTCAGCAACGAGAAATCTAGTTTTTGTTTGGAATTCCTATTTTCAACGCTAATTTTTGCAAAATTTCTGGCACTACCTCCATTCCACCCCATATCAATAGAGGAGCAAAGAAAAATCACGTTTCTGAGTTGTATACAGCATTTTATTGGCGATTGTATTTTGGCATTTGCCCTCAGGCGCTGAAAGGTCCTGTCCGAATGGAGTATAGAAGCTGATTAAACACATTTGCGATCTATGTTGATAGTACTGTTTTCTACTGTATGAAGATAGAAGGGGAATTTGTTTAACCTGGGAAAAGTTCACTTTGATTTGAGTATGAATGGGACAGAGCTATTTTGCTTCTAAGTAGACCTAGAAATAAAGATAATAAATTAAGGTTAAACATGACAAAATATCCCACAGATATTACTTAATGTAGAAGCTGATGTAGAATCTTGAGATGTTAAAGAATCCCCAAAAATTGGGGCTTTTTCTTTTATGTTATGATAAGCCCTCAATGTCTAAAGTCTTTCACCGTCAATGTCTAGTGAATTCATTGACCTTGAACACTTACCGCAGCTGCTGAACGACGACCGATTCTCGGCTATCGACAAGATCAAGACTGTGGGCTCGACATACATGGCCGCCGTCGGCCTCATGCCCGAGCAGCGGATCCTCGACGACGACACCGACGCCTCGGCCGTCTTCTACCTCGGCACGCTCGTCGAGTTCGTCTTCGCCATGCGCGACAAGCTCATCAGCATCAACGAGAACTCGTACAACAACTTCATGCTCAGAGTCGGTGAGTTCATGGCGCAGGACAGCATTTTCAATCTTTATTAATATTCAATAATAGACCACATTAAAAATTGTCTTGTTAGCTTTGACTTCAAAAATGCGAAATCCAGTTCTAGTTTCTAGGTTATGTTACTTTTGTATTGTATTGTATTGTATTTTATTATCATCCCGTGGACAAGTACATAATACATGTATGGGTATCGTCAAGAATGTATGTACAAGTTATGACAAAGTCAGATATATTTACAAGTCACAATGTTTACAATGACAGTTATATGTACAGTAAATAATAAAACTAATAATAGTAATATTTATACCTAAGAAAAATAATAATAAAAATGATTACATGTAGAATAAATATAAATAAATGAATAAATCACCTCGGCTAAGACAATGCCGTGTAGTACGTGGCCGATAGTTGAATAGGAAGAACAATGGAACGAGAGTGCTTGAGGTTAAGATGATTGACACTGAAGTGCTGGTACAGTTATGAGTCTAGAAATTCCTGCAGGCTGTAGAATGGGTTTAGAAGGAGGTAGGCATTGAGACTGGATTGGAAGCTGGCCCAGGTGGGAGAGGTGGTGATGTGCTGTGGTAGCTTATTATAGATAATTGTGCTATATAGTGGGGGCTGCTAGCGAATGAGGAGTGAGAGTGAGTGGGGATACGTATGGAGTTTCCCCCTCGAGTGCCATATTGATGAACTGACGAGTTTAGGGGGAAGAGGGTTGGGTGCTCACGAGCAAAGGAGCTGGCAATACGGATGAGAGTGCAGGTGAGAGTCAGGATGTGTAACTTAATGAACTCGGGTTTGGCAGACTTGCGGCGAGAGATGCCGGCAATAATGCGGACTGCCTGTTTCTGCAGGATGAAAATGCGGTTGGCACCGGGAGAGGTGCCCCAGAAGAGGAGTCCATAGGAGAGATGGGAATGGAAATGAGCGTGGTAGACCAGTTTGAGGGAATGGGCGTTAACTATGGGCTTGAGTCGGCGTAGTAGGAAGCAGCTACTCTGGATTTTGGAGACCGTGTGTTGGATGTGCGTAGACCAATTGAGGGTAGCAGTTAGATGGATGCCCAGGAATTTTATGGATGGGGTGCTCGGAATAATGTGGTCATTGATGCGGATTAGGGGAGAGATAGACGGCTTGTGAGATTGGGTGTGGAAGTTGATGAAGGTTGTTTTGGAGGGTTGGAGAGCGAGCTTATTGTTCGAGCAGTAAGATGACATGATTGCTGCCTGCTCATTGGCTGTCTCGATGAGGGAAAGGAATGATTTGGATTTAGGAGCTGTAAGGAGGTGGTTCGTATCATCAGCAAACTGAAAGAGGTTGCCGTAGGTGATGAGGTCAGGGAGGTCGTTCACACAGACGAGGAAGAGTGTTGGAGCAAGAACGGAACCTTGAGGGACACCGCAGCGAATTAGTTTAGAGGAGGAGGTGATGAGAGATAGAGAGCGCGGTTTGTTGGAAGGGATGATCACTGTCTGCGAGCGGTTGGTTAGGAAAGAGGATATCAGTCGATTGGCCAGACCCGTTATGCCACAGAGCTCCAGCTTGTGAAGGAGGAGGCAGTGGTCGATGGTGTCGAATGCCTTCGACAAGTCATAGAAGAGGCCTATTGAGTGGTCCCCCTTGTCGAGTGCAGCATGGAGTGTGATGAGGAATTGGTATATTGCCGTACCTGTAGATTTACGTTTTTGGAAGCCATGTTGGCAGTCGGCAAGGATGGAGTGGTCTGAAAGATAGGAGGTCAGACGGTCTAGGATGACTTTCAATGATTTTGGAGAAAGAAGAGAGGAGAGATATGGGTCGATAGTTGTTAATGTCAGATTTCTTTCCCTTTTTATGGATAGGGATGATGTGAGACATTTTGAGTTGATCGGGGAAGATGCCAGAGGAGAATGAGCGGTTGATAATGAGGGAGAGAGGCTCAGCAACATGAGCCATGCATCTTGCTAGCACAGAACCAGGAACACTATCGGGACCACTGGAGAACTTAGCGCGCATGGATTTGGCCAGATGAATCAGTTCGTACGGCGTAGTGGGACGGAGGGAGAGAGGTGGGCGACAAGTGGAGCTGGTCACCGGCGGTAGATGGGACAGAATGGCTGTGGACAAAGGAGGGGCGACGTCACCTGAAGTGATGAAGAAGTCGTTCAGGTGATTGGCCAGGGTGAGCGGCTCAGTAGTCTCTTTGCCATTGATGAGAAGCATGAGGTTAGTGGGATGTTGAGTTGGCGTGGAAAGAGTTTTGATAATGTTCCAGGAGGTTTTGGATCTATTGTTGGAGGCTTCAATGAGATTGTCAAAGAATAGGCGCTTGGTGAGACGGATGTTTTTGCTGTGAGATTTCTTCAGGGAGTGATATTTGGACTTCAGGATATGGCAGCTAGGATTGGTTCTGAGGAGGAGATGTAGGCTACGAAGCTCGTCGGCCGTCTGACGGATTTCAGCAGTGATCCATCTCTTTGTGGGATTGGGAGACTACTACTACTACATATTGTTGAATAATATAAATAGATGTCAGGATCGTCGCGTCACCAATACCTTGACACGGTGGTGGGACTTAAGGGGCCAACTCACATTACGAGTTGGCCCTAACTAACTAAGTGCAGCTCAGGGTCGACCTAGTCCCGTGCCCTCCCCAAAATCGGGCCGACCTCCCCCTCGAGATGGTGATCCCCTGAATTCTGGTCCCTGGCCCAAATCATCCCCCACCCACACCCCCCGGGTTGTCGTTTCAGACTCCCCCGGACCGGGCCCGTTAGGTCGACCCCTATCCAAGACCTCCAATAATTTTGTATAATGAAAACATTAATTAAAGTGCACAAAATGACCTAGTTGTCAACGCGCCTTTAAACAATATCAATCTAATCAATCAGGATTGTTGAAATTTTTTAGGAAGCTGAACCAATGAGTAGACTACATTTAAATTCCAGATATCAATTACATTTTTAATAAATAAATACCAACTGCAAATGAAAAGATTTTCCTCCTCAGGGATTTGAACCCGTACCCTCTGAATGTCCAATCAAGTGCTCTACCAACTAAGCTAAGTTTCATCTTGCAGTTGGTAATTATTCACAACCACCTACTCTAGGTCATAAGGAAAAGCCATATTTCATACCTACATTTTTAATGATCATATTACTGTGGAATTAGTTTGATCTATTCTTGTTAATTTCGTATGTACTACCTACCACAAAAGTTAGAAGAATGAAACTAAAATTTAATTTTAAGCTATACATAATATTGTCTTATATTAACTATAATCAGCCAAATACAGGGGGTGTTTGGGGATTAGTGTAACGGCCGCATTCCACTATGAGGTGTTTGTGATGTTCAGGAATCAACATCGGTCCGGTGGTTGCCGGAGTGATCGGCGCGCGCAAGCCGCAGTACGACATCTGGGGCAACACGGTCAACGTGGCCAGTCGCATGGACTCCACCGGTCTGCCCAACCACACGCAGGTAACAACCAGCAAACTAGTTAGGTAAAAGCCTGTGTGGAGATGTTATTCCTCAAGCATAGCCTACTCCTAGCCTACTAGCCTACTTGGCAGCAAATGGGGTATACTATTGGGTGGCCAGAAGAAGTGAGCAGACATTTGTGATCTGGCCGCCATTCACGATCGCGATCTCTATCGACCCCAGTCACAGAATCCAGCCACAGCAGTAGCGCAGACAACATAGATTCGGGCTTCATCTAAATAGTATATCATCCCCTTGGTTTCAGTCACTATTCTTAGATTTGCCTTTTCATAATTTCATATTTTACTCATTTGCAAACCTTCCAACTTCAAATTTTGTACTTTTCGTTGGCCTTAAAGACACACTTGGGATAAATCCCGACATTTTAACATTTTTTTGTCAATTCAAAAACATGTACACTTGACAAATCATAAAACGGTATTTGAAAGAAACGGATTGGCTGAAAAAAGTATGATGGCATCATCCGATGAAGACTATGCTAACACGCCATTTAACTCTAGTAGGTGAGCTCTGATTTCATTGATAATAATAAGGATTGATTGTCAAGGAACCCGACCAGCATCCAATCCGTTTCGTTCAAATACCGTTTTATGATGTGTTGAGTGTACCTAACAGAGTTGTGTTTGTGTGTAAAGTAGGGGGCTGTGCATAAAGGACGTCACGCTTCAGGGGGGGGGGGGGGGGTGCACCAATAGCGACACAGTGTGACAGGGGGGAGGGGTGGTACTGGAGGCAGTAGGACGTCACGTTTTGATATAGATATTTTCAATAATTTTAAATTTCAGCTGATATGTCAGGACCGGAAATTTCGCTAAAAACAATACATTCTGATACATTTTACAGTAAAAAATACTCTTTTTAAGGGGTGGGGTAGAGATATCTTTGTGACGTCCTTTTAGGGGGAGGGTCTCGAAAAGTGTGACACAGCGTGACAGGGGGGAGGGGGGGTGTCAAAATATCCCATTTTTATAGCGTGACGTCCTTTATGCACAGCCCCTAGCTAAGAATCTCAATGATGTTTCTTAGCCTAAAATTGTATGAATGAAGTGTAGTTTCTAGACCATTTTAACTTTTTAAGCCCAGTGACTTGTGAAAGAGAAAGCGTACCGAGCGCGTCGTGACATTCCCTGTGCTCCAGGTGACGGAGGAGGTGTTCCAAGTGCTGCGCACCTCGCCCTACGAGTTCCAGTGTCGAGGGAAGGTCAAGGTGAAGGGCAAGGGCGACATGACCACCTACTTCCTGACGGACCGCAAGCCGATGGGCACTGTCCGAGTGGACGACCTACACAACATGCGGGCGGCAAACGGCAGTCAGCTATGTACGTCCTCGCTCGCTACTACAAGAATCATACTAACCAATCATTAGAACATTCTGTAGAAAGTGGCGAAGACTATTGATTCTCATACTAGATTTTTTAAATATCAAAGTAAATTACACAGCAGATACATTTTTGCCATGTAAGATTTATCATATAATATGTAGGTACCTACTTGTGTTAGAGAATAGCTCATGACTATTTTCACACAATTCTGTTTGTCATAAAATTGTATAGGTGTCCAACATAGTAGTAGCCAACATAGTGTCAATATTGAATAAAGGTAATCATCATCGGGTAACCAACTCCTGACCGAAGTAGCCAACATAGTGTCAATATTGAATAAAGGTAATCATCATCGGGTAACCAACTCCTGACCGATGTCCTTTTTCTATAAGCCTGGACATTGTTCAACTCCCCAACTAGAGTGAAAAATGAAATTAAAACTGAATGTCCAAATGTAATGTCTTAACTTTACAAACAAAAAAACTATTTATTTCTTATGCAAATAAACTGTATAACTCCCACTTTGAAGGTGTGTCCCACATCAAATTTCATCACTATAATCACTAATCGGTGTTGTTCTCTCAAATAATGTGTTTTATAACGAACATGTCAATTATGTTTCACCGAAAGCTTTTAAACTGATTGTCTTCATCAAGCTTAAGAGATAAAGAAGCAACGCTACACATTTGTTTCAGCTGTTAGGCCACAAATTGAAAATGTCACCAGTGTTGAGAATGTGCAGAATAGATGTATCATGTATGTACTTATATACATATAAAAAGACATGTAACATAATCATAGGGCTAATTATGCAATCTATCGTGAAGTGAACTTGACTACCCTACCCCTTATAATAGATGTTTAATCAGGGATGTCCTATTCCTATATAAGAACCTCTTACACGGTGGCCGCTCGTGACTTCAGTTATTGGTGGGGCTGCTCATTTATAACGACGCTACACAAATGAAGAAAATTGAAAGTCAGACAATTGCGCAACTTACCTTATTTGTACAGGAACTTTGCTCTCCTCTCTATCTGAGTTGCAAATAAATAAGTACAGTAATACCTCGTTAGTACTTTTTTGAAGGGACCAGGTTAAAAAAATGTACTAAAGAGAAAAACGTACTATAGAAATTTCATAAAAAAGGGGTCTAGTCGCGGGTCAATGTTTTTTTTTGAAGATCAATATTTTTAGATTGGGGTTTAACGTTTTACCTCCCGTTTGAAATAGAAAAAAACACTCAAGGGTGGGCCCCCCTCTACTCACGAAGCAATCGGCTGTTTCAAGTTATGTAAAAGACACACTATTCATGTTTCCCCCTTCTCAAGATAACAGCTGAGGCCAACCCATGTCAAGTACTCAAAGGACCTGTCACTCAACTCAAGTGTAAAATAGATAGAAGTATAGTCTGGTCCTGACAAATGATTGTTTTTTTCCCATCCCCATGGTTTATTTTCACATACAAAGTGTTTTTGTCAAGAACATACTTCCAAAAACTGAGGTGTGTTTTCTGATGTTAATTATGTACGAAAATGGGTTGAAATTGGGATGAAAAACGTACTTTTCTTAGTAATTTGCTTCAAGGGACCAGATTTTTTAACGTACTAACGCGAAAAACGCACTAGCGAGAAACGTACTAAAGAAACAATTTAACATGTTCTTATGGGGGAATGCCAGGACCTTTTGAAAAAAACGTATTAGGGTGAAAAACGTATTAAGGAGAAACGTACTAAAGAGGTTCCACTGTACTTCTATTACTTCTATGAATAAAATATCGACCTCATTGATGTTGATACACATATATTGTAAATTACCTATAAAGATTTTAAAGACTTAGTGACAACATTGTTCATCTAATGCTGTGAGAGTGTGGGACAAAGTACCATTTGGTTGGTAGGTAGGTGCTGATTATATTTTTGTTTTATTTTCTGTATTTCTGTTGCATCTTGTTACATGTAGCCTGCCGCTGTTGTATTGCCGAATGAACATTTTGTCCAAGAGTCGACCTTGGCCAAAAAACCTTTGCTTGTATAGTCTGTAGTTGACATGTTCGGTGTTGTTTTGCAGGCAACATGTACGGTGGCGTCGCCACCCCGCTCGCCCTCCTCCACCAACTCCACGCCAACCACCTCCCCCAACTGCGCAAGCCCCGGCCCGCAACCCACGAGCCTCCCAACCCCTACCTCCCCACCCGACGCGTGTTACCTCCCCTCCGCGAGGCCCCCCAGCTGCACACGGAGTGCCAGCCACTCCTCACGGCCGCACTCCCCCCTCCCCCGCTCCCTCGGGCGTATCTCAAGCCGCTCCCCAAGATCCCGTCTCCCTCGCGACAGAGGAAGCTGCCTCCACCGCTGCCGCCGCACCAGAAGGTGTACGTGAAGACGGAGGAGGCCAACATCAGACGGCTGAGAAGCAGTCCCAACAATCCGCTGCTGAACCTTCAGAGGCATTACTCAGACGAGAGCTTGCCGGGGGCGTCGGCGGCTTTCTATCCCCCGCATCATAGGTAGGTCACGTGCATTAACACAATACATACCTTGTACCTATTCTTTCGATCTTGGTTTGGGCTCATTTCTTGATATTATGTTTTAACATATCATATCTGTATGTACACTTGGCACAACTAAAATTGATTGCTCAACAAATATGGTTGTCTGATAAATGTCCGATTGCACCATCAGAAGTCAGTCCAAGCGATCTCCTTGTCTCACTCTAGTAGGTAAATTCTCATTTCAATGTTAATTACAAGCTTTGGTTGTTATGAAAATGACTAGCAGTCATTCAAATTTGTTCACGGATCAATTTTAGTTGTGCTGAGTGTATATGAGAAGAGAAGGAAATCCACACTAATGGCCATGTATTCAGATTCAGAAGAGAAATGTTTTATACTACGGCTTGTTAACTTTTCACAAGTTAACTTCAAATGTTAACTTTTGACTTGAAGTGTTACCAGATGTAGGGGACTTGAAACTAAGGTTATTGTCAATTGAAATAAAAGGCTCCATTCTTTCGAATAGATACATTTTTACTGCTTTTCCCTTAAGTTCAATAGCATGATGGCAAGCTTAACAATTCTGATATATTCCTGACTTTAGAGTGACGTTTTGAATATTTAAAGTTGTAAAACCTCATACTTTACCTAAGAAAGAAAGCCCTTTAATTCCATTCCACATCCATCTGGTTGGTAGAATGTACTTCGGTAGCTGTTTAGTTTATCTCCTCCCCCGGCCAAATTGTGAAGTGCGTGTTCGATGCGACAGGATCCACTCGTCCGCCGACGAGATCAGCTCTCTGAACCACTCGCCCAGCATCAGCAGCAGCGACGAGAGCTACAGCCGCACCACCGACGCTTCTCCGTCGCCATCACCGCCACCACAGAAGTCGCTGGAGAAGACGCCCGCCAACCAGTATCTCTACCCCTCGGACATACAGGCAAGTGCTTTCTTCTCGTTAGCAATTCAGGGATATGTTCTTGATGCAATATTTAGGTCTACTATGTGCCACTATTTTCTATTATTGGCCCATATTTTAATGTTATTATGTTATTAACTTGTTTTAACAAAAGCATAATTTTGTTATGATTACGGTTTTTATAATCTAATTACCTCGCTGTTGAGCGCCACAAAACAATATCTATTCGTTCCATCTCGAAAGTATTCGACCTCCAAAATGTCAAGTCTTAGTCAAGCACACAATTTAGACCAGGGCTGCCGCCATATACAAATTAATATCCTTTTAAAAAGCATGAAAAATCCGTATGCCCATTAAAAACCTTTAAAATGATGTAAAACTCCCATATTTCAAGCATCAAGTGGGCCACTTGACAGATAAGCTATTGAATTCCTCACACAACATGGGACATGAGAGGAGGGGGTTGGGTTCTGGACTGACAGCTGTGGATGGAATTGTAATTTTGAATTCATAATTAAATTAATTATAAATATTTTTCTTCCGTTTCCAACACAATATTCATAATGAGCATTATGAAACTGCAAAACTATAAGCACACGCAAAACTGAGGGATGCAATCACTAATCAGGTCATTAACCCACGACCAGCTGCAAACAACTAACAAGTGGATGCCTCAGACAGATGCGCCCCTAGTCTCTCAAGGCATTGCTCAAGGTCGACCAGTTTCCCCCACCCCCCTTCCTCCCTCTCCAATCACTCGCAACCATTCACAACATTCACCCTAGTATAGCTAGCCTACTTACACAAAAGGATGTTTTGAAACAATCCCTGCACTGAAAATTGTTGGACAGGAAACGAAAATAACTTGTCAAACTATACATTTTCGTAATAAATTTGAAATATTATCTCCTTCAACAGAGAAAAAGTGGTTCAACCATGAATCACCAATATCCGTTAATGTGTCAACAAATCCGCGTGTCCGTTTTTGTACTCATTAATCCGTAAAAACGGATAATATCCGTAAAAACAGCAGCCCTGATTTAGACTATCAATTTACTGATCATAAAATGTCTAATATGATTTAAAATATAAATAATTTTGTATTAGGTAGGGGTATTGAATTTCAAACAGTTCTTAATTTTATAAAACTTTTCTGGCGTTTTCCACTGACCCACTGGGCTGCAGTGGGGTTGCACTATAATGATGTCATATATGTGTATATTATTTCAAACAAGAGTGCAAAACTAGTGTGGCCAGTGGAAAAAGCTAACACTTAAGGTACGTCAAGATAGTGTTTCTGTTGATATCCATGTTGCTAAGTTTTCTTTGATGCATTATCAACGGAACTTGCGGCATGTCACTAGCGATTGTGATTGGCTGTTGTTTAATGTTAGCTGTTTTTAGAATTCAGAGGTGGTACATTGAAAATTGCCTGGAAGTAAGCTTACATTGAATGTATTTAAGGAATAAGGTGATACTTGCGCTCGGCCATTGGAGCAATTTGAGAGAGGAAAATTGTTTCATAAGTGAAACTCTGATGGGATGTTCACATGACCAGTCTGATGATATATTAGTGGCACTTTCATATTTTTGCTTCGTGCCTTGTTAAATGTGTGCCGGTTATTCATCAAAACAGCGCAAAACTATGAAATTTATGATACAATTAGGGACCAAACCCATCAACCAATTGATCTCAAATTTTACAAGTGTGTTGTTCAAGCTTGAACTTACAGGTTGTTACTTGGCACATTTTTAAAATGAAATTCTAAACGGCACCCTGCATGACAAAAAAAATACCTGATGTTTCACCAAAAATAAACTAGATATTACTAACGAGCAAAAAAAAAGTGTTAGCCCTAAGCTTGTCTTAAATCTAATCATGATTAAAATTTCAAATCATTTCGTCAATCCATTTTGTCCCCAATCGTATCCAAAAACGTCCCTGCAAAAATCATCAAATCGTTTGCGTTTGTCCCTCTTTAATGAATGTATCTCTCCTGCAGGTTGACCCAAGCTCGTCGCTGGAGAACTCTCCGCGCACCTCGATGGACTACATCCCGCCCCAGTGCTACATGGCCGGCAAGCAGCCGAGCGGCGAGGAGCCCCGGAGCATCTCCTCCTCGCGCAGCTTCTCTCCCGGCCAAGCGGGCTCCCGGGGCCGGGGCTCCGGGGGCAAGAGGGACTGGAGTCTCTCTCCGGGCAGGCACAGCGGCAGGAAGGTCAAGAACACTCTCGGCACGAATGCAGAGGTGCGAGGGGATCACTTTCAACACTGCAATACTTCTTTAATAGACCTGGAAAGCTACACATAAGTCAAACTATACATGGTATTTTAAAGAATCAGATGGGCTGATAAATATTTTATGGAATCATCCGATGAGGTCTATGCTAACTCTATTTAACTCTAGTAAGTGATCTCTGATTTAATATAACATAAATAACAAGGATTGATTGACAAGGAACCTGACCAGCAGCCAATCAGTCCCGTTAAAATCACATACCAATTTAACTGTGGCAAAGTATACATTCATTCATTCATCTAGAGGTTTCAACTCAGTGAGTATGTTAGCTTTATGAAGTCGTCAAAAGCCTATGTGGAAGTAAAAATAAAATGCTCAAACATTCATATTTACCAGACTACAAAGTGGACTTGTGACAAGTAAATTTCGCCAACCTATAAAGATTCCCTTCCTCTCCCCACGTGGTCTAACTCTAAGACCACTCTGGTTTCTAACCGCGGCCCCAATGTGTCCAGGCGTTGGCGCCAACCGCGCTGCTCGCTCTGGCCGGTGCCGACACTCTGGAGTCTCGGACGACGGAGCTCGAGGCCTCGGACTACCGCGGCGACAGCTGCGCCAGCTTCGAGTACCTCGGAGCCAAGCGTCGCGCAAACAACAACGCTCTCCGCGCAGCCAGCGCCAACGGAGAACACAGGTGACCTTCACTGTCTTCACAACATATTCTGTTCTCGACGATTTTTACTTTTTCCCCTTGCAGAAATTACAAGGAAGAATTAATTAATAACTTACGGTAAATATCAAGACATACTTTGTAGTGATATCTACCTAGCAATGTTCCAACACATCTTGCAAGCTATCGCTTAATATCTCAATAATATTACATTTTGATTTGCATATAATTTGTGGAGTTTAAAGTGTGACGGAAATCATTTTCAGTGTGCTGTCACTTTTTGGATCGCTCGTATAGATACTTATTTTTTTTATTTATTTTTAAATCATTTTCATTCTCAGCCACCGGACACCATTGAGACACAAACCTGTAAACTTTTTTCTGTTTTGTTATAAATATGTTTATTGTTTCCCAAAGCTGGAATGAACAATGTACGTAATCTTCTGTTCTCCGAATGGCGTTGAGTGAAGAGTGACGTTGAGCGATGAGTGACGTTGAGCGATGAGTGGCGATGAGTGACGTTCAGCGAAGAGTGACGTTGAGCGACGAGCTGATTGGCTGTGCGTGTTGCAGATGTAGCAACCTGCTGCGGGCGTCGAGCGCCAACGGAGAGCGCAAGTCTCCGAGCCGGACCGCCAAGCCGATGACGGCACAGAGTCTCTCCTCTAGCTGTAAGACCGTCCTCACGCAGCAGGTAACACCTCGTCCACACATCATTCAACTGGCATTGTTCCATTCTCTTTTGATCATTCATAACCAGAGGTGGATTGGTCTAAAAAAAGACGGGTGCAAAGAGGAAATGGCCAGGATAAACATGTTAAAGGACCCATAAAACAAAGTGGAGATTGACAAAGTACCTACAGAAAATTAAGTAAAAATGCTCTAAAATACGAAAAAGTCCAGTAAATTGTGTGAAATGCCCGCAAACAATTAACGCTCGGGAGGCATCCGTTGCCAGTCCACCCATGTTCATAACCTTCATGTTGTTGACACTGATGTTACATTAAACATATCGTTAGGTTTGTTTTAGAAGTGATTATATACAATTAGAGATTTTCTGCAGACCACAATTGCATATTCTGTGAGTGTTAGTACAAGGTCACATGAAAACAATTCATTACAAAATTTACCTTACCTTATTATTGTTAATCATGAATTTACAAATGGCAACTGACTTATAAAGTTATAGTGGACCTAGCGAGTGTGTAGCCAGTTCGGCAAATGCTGTGAAAATTCATCAATAGGGCCAGCTTGTAATCCTGGGTGTTTTGACGCGTGTCCGGTTGTAAATATCTCTCAACCACTGCAGGTGTTAGGGAAAGGGTTGTTTTGTTGTGGTGCCAAATAGAGATGTGAGCCGAGAATATTCTCATGAGAATATTCTCCGTGCTTGAGAATATTCTCAAAGAGATTATTCTCCAAGAATATTTGAGAATATTCTCACCAGAGGTTTGAAAATTATTGTGATATATAAAAAGTTCAAGTTTGAATGTTTTGGTGCCATTTTATGGCCTTGGAAGGCTGTGCACAGTGCAATCAAGATTGGATGGAGATAATACGTCCCGTATAAAATACAAATAGCATGTCACCAATTTTCCCAATTATCTTCTACCCAAATGGTAAAGTACTAAGGCTGCATTTCACCAAGATTCCAAACCCGGGTTAGAGGCGGTAAACCTGGTTTAGAGGCTCCTAAACCAGGTTTACCGCCTCTAACCCGGGTTTGGAATCTTGGTGAAACCCAGCCTAAGTAGTTCACAATAACATTGCAGTTTTGCACTGCTTTGCCATTTTGGTGAGAACTGAAAAGTAGCGACAGCTGAATAGACCTTGTGATTACTGGTTTTCATTGCAACTTTCAATCTATAAACTCTGAAACATTTGGATCAGAGATCAACTTATCATGAATTTGGTAATTATCGATAAAACTGTTCTCTTTAAGCGATTTCAAACTCATAATATGTCAATAAGTCTGTAATTACTTGACTGATTGGTAGAGCCACGTATATTTCGCGAGGCGCGATATCGCGATAATAATTAAAGTTGTTCAGATATCCCTCTTTTTGCTCAATGTGCACGAGTCATGTAATCTGAAGTTCAAATATGTAAGAATTTATTCGCAAAATAAAACGAAATTGAAGAAAAATCAACAATAAAAACGAAATAGGTCGTTTTACTGCGTAATAAGAACGAAATCGCGCCATATTTTCCAAAATAACCTTATAAATGCAACAAGAAAAAATAGAAAAAATGGTTTCCTGCTCCTAATGCAATTAGTATCCTGAGTCCTGACCATTATCTTTTACTTACTTGAACCTATCCTATCCTTATAGACCGAAGTGACATAAATTTATAGACCCAATTCCTACACTATTTTAATTTTTCAGGGCTGTGGTAACAAAATAGAGGGTTATTTGAATAACACCGCCAAAACGCAAAATATCTTATTTTTAAAACGAAATTTGTTTAAAAATAAAACCATTTTCACAGGGCTCTACTGATTGGGCTTAAAATGACGTTCAAAATGCTAGATAATGTTGGTCTTGAAGTTGATCACCATGCAAAATGTGAACGTTTATCAAAACATTTTGATTTTCGACCAATCAGAAAACCAATTGGAGGATTTGGCTGAAACTTTGAAGATTTTAGTCACTGTGGGACACAATGACTTGGTAAAATTTCAACTTGATCAGCCAAACCAATGGGAAGATACATTTTGTAAAATTGGAACCAATCAATGTATTTCAAATAATTAGGGTCTGCGACGCACAGAGATGGTCCGAGCATGTGTGCAAAATTTCAGCTCAATTAAAACACTCAATTTAAACAATTAAAGGTATGTACGGAATTTAAAAAAAAAATCGGAGGTCCCTGCGCCAACACCTTCATGTTTGACAGCTGATTCCCGACTTGTTCTCCATAACAATATGTGTGCAAGATCCAAAAAAGTACATAATTTTTGGAATTGAGCTAAAAGTTTGAGTTTTTATATGCTTAGATGCATTTTTAAGAATATGCTCGAGAAAATGCTCGTGCTCGAGAATATTCTCAAAAAGAATATGCTCGAGCATTTTACATCACTAGTGCCAAATATATTTCAATGCAGTTGGCTTTTTAATTTAACATTCAAGGAAAGTTGTTTAAAATGGCAACAGTGTAGGTGGAAGGGGGTGGCAGGTCATCATTCGGGTTGTATCTTGTCAGAGCTTAACTGTCGAACAATAATGCTCGCCTTATGAAAGGAAAGGCTACACACTCGCTGGGCCCACTTTACTTGAAGCTATGGTTAGCTCATTTGTCCTTGTTTTCCATAACGTAGCATTGCCAATCATCATCCGTCCTGTACATGCTGTTTCTATTTCCCAGGCGAGTCGGCAGTCACCGGAAGACGCGAAGAAGCGGTCCCCCGAGGAGAGTACCGGCTCCGACCGATCTCGCAAGAACAGTTCTAGTCAAACCAACGGGCGCATCGACAAGAAGCTGCCCTCGCCCGGCTCCGGCAAGTACCACCACTCCGCCAAGGTCGTTCCCGACTTTGAGCGCGAGATCCAGAAGCTCCTCGACGACCAGAACCTCCTGAAGAACATTCCGCCCAAGTCCGACAAGAGCCACAAGGACGTGATATCGTCGGACGAGATCCGGAACGTCAACGAGGTGATCGAGGAGGCGGGAAGGTACGTAACGAACAACAACGCGACGGCGCCGCAACAGATCGGACTCGCGTGCATCCAGGAGCTGGCCAAGAAGCAACACGACCTGCTGAACAACCTGATCGAGAACGGCGGCACGAGGGAGCGGAAAGCGTCCGTGTCTTCCAATCACAAGTCCCCCGCCGACTGCGACTCGGAAACGGTGCAGAGGTTAAGGTAGGAGGATGAGGAGAGTTTTTCCCTGTGTCTTCACGCATCGAGCATGACTCTTTGTTCGATTAACGTTGTTCGTTTGGTGTGGCCAGCAGACTAATGTGTAGTATTGTTAGAATCACGAGGTGTATTTTATTGTTGTTTCTTCATTGTATTACACTATAACCTCTATATTTCATAGATGAAGTCCAACCAGCGTATTTATTAGAAAAGAAATGTCTTAAAGATCGGAACGTAATCAAAGTTGAAGTACATTAATTGAATGTAGGCTAATTCATCTTTACAATCTGTATGAGTAGAGAAGTGGAATAAGAGGATCGCTCCACTTCTTGCAGGTGTTTATGCATTTTAATACCTCGTTAGTTGCCAAATGTTTAGAAATCTCAACCAATATGACTTCAGCTGACTCTAAAAGTGGATTTTTGAAAATATGTGTTGTAAAATACATGTTTTTCCCAAGTAATAAGCTCTCTCATGAGTCCTCAATTCCCTTTATCTACAGCTGCAGTCTGTACAGTTAGTGTGAATTTATTCAACACATGTGTTATATTTCGATTTAGTTGAAGGACTGTTTCTGTTGCATGGGAATATGATTGGTTGTACTTGTATCATCGTCATAATAAGTGTTGCCCCGTCGTACACAGTTTGATGTAACACAAATTTTGCTGAACACTTGATACCTCCGCTGTAATTGAGAGATCATTTACGCTGTGGAGATTGATATTGATAAGACATTCTGCGTTAATCTGTACTAGGTATTTAAACAACTGGTTGAACTGGTTTCTGGTTGAACTGGTTTTAATGTTTTCATACATTAGTGTCGGGTAGAGACATGATTATTGGGAACAACTTTCGGCTCTATACATTGACACAAGTTGTTGTTTTCACATTGTGTCTTTGTTAACAATATTGATTTATTTTCATTATTTTCAATCTTATCATCAGAAGGATAGTTAATTATCCGATTCGCATAAATATTCTGACTTCTTAACAAAAATATGCATATAAGATCATATGCCAGAGAAAGAAAGAGGCATTCTAAGAAAAACCTCTATACATGCAAGAACTCTTGTTTTCTATTACGTGCACCACGAGAGATTGGAATCAGAATATATTGAAAGGTTCCATTCATGGAATGCTATTTATACATTTTAACGTTTTCTTTGTTGCCATAAGTCCTGAAACGTGAATCGACAACTTACGTAGCTGGTAATAGTTACAGTATTAAATCTCACAATCAGACATTTTACACCAACTACCTATTCATACTAAGGGGAATATTTATTTATGTGATGCAAATAAATAATTCAGTAAATATCTCCAGCCTAACGGATCTCCATTATGTTTGTAGGCAGACTTGGGTAGTAACGTAACGAAAGTAACGCGTTACTGTAACGAAATTACTTTTTTGGGTAACGAGACAGTAATTTCATTACATATTTTTCCAAGTAATAAGTAATATAATCTCACTACTTTTATCAGAGTAATTTGACGTTTGTAACGCGTTACCGTGAGACTCGCCCACACTTTTCTGCTTGTATGTAATTTTCAAAAATATGGTCAGATGACAGCACTCACCAGGCTTATTTTTTAATTTCCACTACGCAAAGTCACACAAAGTACAAAATAATAGTAATAAATTGTCAAACGGAAACGGCTTAAAATTACTTCGCTCTTATTGTGACTTTTAAACATTCTTATTTGTATCCCCTTCCAATAATTTTCCTTTGGTTAAAAATTTCAGGAAAAAGTTATTTTTGAGAGTAATTTCACTACTTTTTATCTTAAAAAGTAAAGTAATTTCATTACATTTCTGAAGTAGTAATTTACCAGTAATTTTATTACATTTTTTTCCAAGTAATAAGTATGTAATATAATCTCACTACTTTTTAAAAGTAATTTACCCAAGTCTGTTTGTAGGTACTAACACCTTTATATTTGCGTAGTAACGAAGGCAATCTAGTTAGGCCCGGTTGCACCATGTCCAGATAAAGTTAGCAGTAGGATTTATCGGCTGAAACCATGGCAACAGCCAATGAAACACAGCCATCTAGACCGCTAAAGTGAACTTTAGGCTAAAGTGAACTTTATCTTACTTATCGGGATATGGTGCAACCGGGCCTTAGTCTGCTGGCCTATATCCGGCTCGTTTCTCACTCTCTCTCTCTCTCTCTCTCTTCACCCTTCTCTCTTACCTCTCTCTCTGTTTGGCTCACTGCTTCCCTGGCAACTTTCAGTTCTCACTCACATTGCTGTGGTTTGTTCCATCGTTGGTTGTTCGGCACCTCCACCACATACACGCATGACCTGTTGTTACTAACCCTTGGATTGGTATGTATTTTACACGATGTAATAATAATGGCAGGCATGTTTCATGCCCAACAGACCGCCTGGAAGGATTTTGACACAGCCGATTGATAATTATTAATTTTATTGTTGCAGTTCTCATTTTCCTTCTTGTTTTGACTCTCAATTGATGAATCAAATATAGATGCTTAGAAAACCTTCACACCCTCAAATTGGGGTCAAATTAAGAGTAAAATTGAGAATCATATTACCTATGATTCTAGGAATGATAATAAGGAATGATAGTTCAAACTCGACCTCAGTTTGAATTTGTAGGAACCCTCAAATCCCTTTATTAATGCTTTTTGTTTAACCATAGCTATATATTATATTCTTCCCTCAATGCTAATGAAATGTGCAATGTCTATTTCACATTTTTACAGACAGCTTTACAATGACTGGTCTGTACTAGGTCTGTACTAATGAGTACATAGTATTAAAATAGTGATGCTGACACCAGTTTTGTTTGTGTAAATAGGCTATTAAAATCAATTAATTTAAGCAATGTGTATTCTATAGTTGATTTGATACATGAACATTTAATTGTCCTTACTTAGTACTTATTGTATTTGCAGATTTTGGTTGAACAGTGGGGCTTCATTTCTGTGATTTATTTTGAAGTCCGATGAGGACAAAATTTTATTTACCTAAGCAAATTGATAAACTTAATAAATTGTGATGAAAGGGGTTGGGACTACCTAATCAAAAAAGTTGTGTAAGTGAAAAATATCATCTAGTTGAGAAATGTAAACTGAGGTCTGCTGTATGAATTAACCATGTCCCTATCTCAGGTGCATAGGAAGGCATGTATACCCATAAGGCAATATACAGGCAATATAAGGCAATAAGGCAATATTAGGCAATATGTATAAGGCAATATACCCAAAAGGCATTTGAATCCATGTTTATGGGAAAAGATCTACCCAAATGGAAGTGCAATAAATGTAGGCAAGAAAGTGAGGTTACAACACCCTCCCTGGACAATGACCTGGGCTTAGACCCCGAATTTCAATGTGACTTGACAGCCAATGAGAAGAATATCTCTACAGCTCTACTGGAAAGTGTTCTCAAAATAGTAAATGACACAAGGTCTGAGGTTTATCAGCTGAAAGTTGAAATCGCCGAGATGAACAATTTTATTCGTAATCTCTGTCCTCCAAATCTGACTCGAGCTTCGAATGATCCCCAAAGTGAATTATCATACGTTCATACTGCTGAAAACAACAAGCATACATGCTCTGTCAATCCAGTAGATGCCCAAGTGTCTACCTCGACAGGTTTGGCTACGACAGGGCAGCTTCAAGTGACTCAGCCAGCTGGAACAGCAAATCCAGAAGTTGTAGGAAAAAATAAAAATAGACCTCAAAAACCAAAAACATCACTTATCCTGAAGTCAAATAAAGAAGCAAGACAAACAAATAATGATGACTCAGCGAAAGGACTAAGGCTGACCATCAACAAAGAAGATACTCAAGAACTGAGCCAACAACACGCAGCTTCATCTGCTGTAATCAACCGGCAAGCCAACAGTAACAATGGTGTGTCACCTATGATTAATGTCCCCTGTCTCACAGAGTCTGACACGAACATATTCCTCCAACCAGAGTCGACTTCATTTGCTCTCTGTGTCTCTAGTGACTTTCACATGAGTAGGGGGCTGGCAGCACAAATGAAGAAGCTACACCCAAGTGTCAAATCGCTCGCAGACTCAAAGCCAGCGGTTGGAGACTGTGCCACTCTGCAGACTGAAACCAGATTCATATACCATCTGGTGACTAAAGAGAATTACTCGGACAAGCCTCTTCTGGAAAACCTCAAGTTAAGCATATCAAAAATGATCGATCATTGTAAAAAATTCAACATCACGCAGCTCGCAATGAACCGTTTAGGCTGTCATAGAGATGGTCTTGAGTGGGACGACGTAAAATTGTTTTTACAAGAGTCAATTCTGGGCTCCAACATTTCGATTACAGTGTGTCATCTACTTAAACATGAGAATAAGAAAACTCATTCGAAGAGACCCAGTATTAACCAAGTTCAAAAAAATGTTATGGCATCAACTTCTTTTAACACTGATTCTGATGGCTTCCAGCTAGTAACATCAAAGAAGACAGCCAAGAAGCAGAAGTTACAATCATCATCTTCATTGATTGAGACGGATCACACATCAAAAAAGGCATCACACGGCATACCTGTGACAAGGAAACTTGCCTCACCACAACAAGGCAGCGCAACCGTGATCGACCATAAGTTCTCAGCCGTGGATAAAGTTAAACGGATATGGCTTCATATATCCAAAGTCAAACTAGATGTTACCACAGAAGACCTTATGAAGTATCTCCAGTTCAAAGCTCCAAACACCGAGTTCCGCGTCGAAGACGTCACACCAACAAGAGGGACTCTGGAATACAAGTGCTTTAGAGTTGCAGCCGTCTACGCACTAAAGGAAACAATGTACAATCCAGCATTCTGGCCCAGCGGAATAGCGTACAAGAGGTATGACTTTAGAAGCCAGTCACCACAGGTTGAGGTTTTTCACCAGACCACAATCGAAAGAAAATTAGACTGACTAACAGTAAAGCCAAGCACCTAAGCCACATAAAATTACTTCATGTCAACTGCCGAAGCATCTCCAATAAAGTCAATGAATTCCATACTGCAGTAGAAGTGCACGACCCAGATGTAATTATAGGTACGGAATCGTGGCTCACTGAAGATATTTGTAATAATGAGATATTCCCAACAGATTTCCAGATATACAGATTGGATAGGGAAGGAAAACGAGGTGGTGGAGTATTCATAGGTGTAAGGAATAATTTTTCCAGCACACTTCATTTCACCGACTCGACTCAAGAAATAATGTGTACAGAAATTGATTGCAATCCAGGGAAAATGTATGTGATGGGAGCATACAGACCCCACTCCTGTGACGCATTACAGTTCCTTGATGTATTGGGAACTCATCTAGCTAACCTACAACGAGACGGGCTGACATCCCACCCTATCGTCATTGGAGGTGACTTGAACCTTCCTAAAGTATCTTGGGAACCAGATGGGGAAACATCCAACTCAGCGATCCAAGAGGCTGTAAATGATATCCTAAACAATCATGACATGATACAAGTGATCAAGGAGCCAACTCATGCGCCAGACAATATCCTTGACGTGTTTCTTATCTCGCCGCCGGAAATCTGGTTGTCCAGTGCGGTCGAAACGGGAATCAGCGACCACAAGCTGATTACGCTAAAGGTTCGGACAACCCGAACTCTCCCACCCAATCAAATAGAAAGAGTCGTCTGGTCGTACAAAAAAGCCAATGTCCCGGGAATAACAGAATTCTTATCCCAGGAGTTTCCGAGGTGGTCTGCTCAAACAGGTGGCATAAACACTCTCTGGAATAGCTTCAAGGCGCTCATGGATCAGGCACGGTTGGAGTTCATCCCACAACGTACTTTAAAGAAGAACTGCGATCCAATATTTTATAACAAGGAAGTCAAGAGGTTGAAAATAAAATGTCGGAAAGCGTATCCGAAGAGGAAGATCCAGCCCGTGGAATTCAAATCCCTACTCTCAGAACTCAACACAGCGAAGAACTCTGCCCTGAACAAACACATGGAGAAACTATTAAATATAGATTGTCCAGGAAATTGGAGTCAGTTTTATAAACATGTTAACAGTCGTAAAGGAAATTATAACACCATTCCTACGTTAGAAACTCCGCAAGCTACTGCAACTACGGAACTGGACAAAGCAAATCTACTGAACTCCACCTACCAAAAGGTATTCAATGAAGACCCTAAATGGCACATCTCAAATCGAAGCCCCAGCACCAATGACACTCAACCACCGAATCCGACTTTCACAGTGAGTAATGCATCTATAGATAAAGCGTTGAAACATATTAAGTTTAATGTTGGGGCAGGGCCTGATGGCGTTACGTCACAGATGTTGAAGGTATCCCGGCTCGCGGTCGTCCCTTATTTGAAAGTCATATTTGACATCTCTCTACAAGTCAGTCAAATCCCAGCAGAGTGGAGTATGGCTACAATACATCCTATATTTAAGAGTGGCCCCAGAAGTGATCCGTCAAATTATAGGCCCATAAGCAATACATCGATTACTTGTAAAATTTTCGAGAGGCTCATTGTTGATTATATCCACTCAATATGGAGAGCTAGCAATTGGCTCTACGACAATCAGCATGGGTTCCGAAGAGGATATTCATGCGAGTCTTCCCTGTCCGGCTTCACTCAGGAACTGGCCGAATGTCTTGATGCCAACAAGCAAGTCGATGCAATACTCGTCGACTTTGCGAAGGCCTTTGATGTTGTGCCCCACAGTCGTCTGATGGACAAGTTTGCAGGAATGGGACTAGACCGAAGGGTTGTCAGCTGGATCAGTGCATTCCTTACCAACAGAACTCAAGTTGTGCGGATAGGCTCATCAGACTCTACCCCAGTGGCCATCACCTCGGGTGTACCGCAAGGGACGGTATTAGGCCCGACACTGTTCTTAGGCTTCATAAATGACGTGGCCAAGGTCATATTATCCCCCATGAAATTGTTTGCTGACGATCTCATAATTTTCTCCACAATCCAAGTGCCGGAGGATCAAGAACGCATCCAAGCTGACCTGGATAACATCCAAGAATGGGTAAACGGGAACGGAATGAGGCTAAACGCTGCCAAAACCACTATTGTTAGCTTCACCAGGAGAAGATCCCCAGTCCCAACCACTTACACAATGAACAACCAGCAACTCATTAAATCAGACAGTTGTAAATATCTAGGGGTAACGCTAACTAAGAACCTAAGCTGGTCCAAGCACATAGCGGGAGTAACCACGAAAGCCCTAAGATCTTTACATTTCGTAATGCGTAACTTAAAGGGCAGTCACGCTAAGACTAAACAACATGCATATGTTTGCCTAATTCGACCATTAGTCGAATACTGCAGTGGAATTTGGGACCCACACTCTGCAGGGCTCATCAACGCCATCGAGAGAGTCCAGAAGAAAGCGGCCAGACATGTCACCGGATGCCATCGAAGGTGGGATAAGAAGAAGAAGTGTCCTGCCGTAAGCATAACCAAGCTGGTCAGAGAACTGAAGTGGGATAGCCTCGAAGTGCGCCGCTCCAGAGTCAGTCTACGCTACATCTACAAGGCTGTATGTGGACTCGAAGCCTGGCGGGACCTGGCCAAATACGTGGAAACTCACCAAAGCAAGGCAGTGGTTCGGGGTGATAATGGACATAAACTATTTTTGAAGTTCTACCGTACAAACATAGGACGCCACTCACTACTTGGCAGAGGGACTAGGCTATGGAACAGCCTGCCATCCAACGAACTTGCCAAAAATATATTTCCAGATGAGCAAAAATAATTTCCTGTATCAGATTCATGTATATGTATGCATCAGATTGTGAAAATGTATAGTAACCACCGGATAGTGCAATTACCTACTTATTGTGTATAATCCTAAGTTGCTAATAAAAACCATTATTATTATTATTAAAAAAAAGTAGGAACTAATTTTGTGAGGGGGAGGAAATTATGGAACCAACAATGGCGGGAAATATAATTGCTTACAACGACATTGAAGCAGTTTGAGCGCGATTTGAACACTTATTTGAAGTGCATTTTTTCTTGACATCTAAATATATAAAAACCTTCCTTTCCTACGTACCTAGGCGGTGTTGTAGCCTCACAGATGCGTTGTTTTCCAACAGAAGCCACGGCAAGGACAGCGAGTACGAGAACCTCGACGACGAGGACGACAAGAAGGAGAGCGACGAGATCGAGAGCTTCGAGCAGGAGGAGAAGCGAATCGCCGACGAGGTGGAGCGACAGGTGAGTCCGTCCGAGCAACATTACACGGCCGTTCAGCTACGACTTTAGCTTAGCGCTCGAACGTTGGAGCAGTTTGAGAATGATAACATAAGTCGGTGGAACTCGGATAGAATATTCACATGATCATTCCAATTGTATGTAAGTAGTATTTTTTTATTTTTGCCACAAGCCTTGTTAAATAGACATCGGTTTTGCAAGAAAACCAGGCAAAACTATGCGCAATCGGAAACAATTGAAGACCAAATCTGTGAACCAATTGACATCAAATTTCATTAGCATGTTTTTTATGGATGTCCCGACGATTGTTACTTGGCACATTTCTTAAAATGTTTTTATAAGGTGCCCAGCAATATAACAACCAATAGGATTAATATCAAGACAAAAGTAACAAATATAAAAATTCAAACTTGTAGGAAGTTACAACACTTAGAGCCGGTCTGCTAAACAAGTAGTTAAGTTTTAATCGGTCGTTCGAGGATTGTCATTGGTTGTTGCCATGGCAATATTTTCCTAATTGACTGTTTAAAAGTTAGCAGGAAAAACTGGCCCTAAGAGAATCAACTGTTTGGTTAACTTTGGATGCATTGTGCAGAAATACCCCGAGCGGACATCAATGTCTTACACCAGGACCAAATCTTAAAACTTACGCTTGAAACTTACGCAAACGCTCTCGTACGTCAATAAGTACCTTTCACTGTAAGAATGAGGACCTTGAAATCTGCTGTCAACTGTTTTCCTTAATTTTGAATAAGGTTTTTATGACTGTATAATATTTGTAACAATAATTATAATGTTATTAAATTGTTCCCAATAGATTGCTGGATGGCAATCAAATAAGTGGTTCGACTTTATGTTTCAATGCCGATAGTTCTTACAGTGAACAGTTCTTATTGACGTCCGAAAGCGTTTGCGTCCTGAAAGCGTAATTTTCAAGACTTGGCCTCCTGTATTGTGTTGTAAATAATAGCAGTGCATATGAGATTTTTTTCTCTTGTACAATGGTGGAAATAAATAGCTGGCATTCTCCTCTTCACCCACCACCACATTCAAATTACTTTTCCTGTGATAAGGATCGAGTGGTAGGAGCTTAAACTAACTTAAATGATGGAAAGGGGAGAACCATTAATTCCGGCACTGTACATATGTATAAAGTTGCAAGTCGTAGAGCCATGTTTCATGTTACATGCAAGCCGGACGACGAGGACGATGAAGAGTTGGTGAGTCAACCAGATTCACGTTTTACAGAGAAATAATGAGAAAATAGTGGAGAAACTACTGTATAGCTTATGATATGCATGTACTTTTCACTTATTACAGTGTTTATTCAATAGGTATAAACTATTTATATAAGCTAGTGACTAAAAAAACATCTTGTTGAAGATATCCAAAAAACATATAAATAAACATATCCAAGTTTACTAGACATCAACTTAGGAAATATTATATTATTTGCATCTTTTTATGATCAAACGTCCATTTTAAATCCCATACTATTTGTTTGGATTCTGTACCCTTTCTCTTGATGGATAGTACACAGAATACTTTGAGCAACATCTCATTGGGATTGTGTCTGCTTGCAGGAAGCGGAGGTGAAGCGGATCCTAGAGGAGAGCGGCCACGCGGGCGACGACCTGAGCCAATCGGAGTGGAGCGATGACGAGGAGGGGGCGGCGAGCGAGCCGCTGCTGGCGGGCGACAGAGAGTCCACGGGCTACACGACGGACGATCCCGCGCTCGAGAACATCTCTATGATCAACGAGACCGGACTGACGGATGCGGAGGGTAGGCGGAATTACGTACACAGCTTAAAAACCTAGGCTCATCGCTTCATCGAGAATAATAATAGTAATAATCTTTCTCCCAGTTCCAAGAATTGGGTCGGAGGGTGGCTATGGCCACCATTTGCTAGGGCCTCGGAGTCCTGAGATTGGCTCTTCCTCTTCTTCTTTCTTCTCCACCATCTTTTTCCACTTTTCCACATTCGTTTTCACATTCATCTTTTTCCACATTCGTCATGGTTTTTGCCTGGCATTGACGCTCACTGATCGTCAAATACCCCGCCCTACCAATTTCTATTAATAGTTGATTTCGCTGTTGTAAGATAGCACTGCAATGCATTCTTTGAAAGAGTGTGAATGTACTAATATAGCAACATTTCACTCCACTTCAAATATTGTACATGCAACTATCGATTTATATTGATCCATGAAAGTCGATCAAGAAATCTTTTTGAAACTTGGACAACAAAAATGGCTACCAAGTAAACAGTTTATAGTTCCGATGACATTTTAAGCCTTTTTTATTATTATTAAGTCTATATTCTCAACAGAGCCGAGGCTCCACTAGTGAGAATGTAATATAGAAAAGGGAGGAGAGGAAACCCGGTACCGGCATGTAGCCTACTCCTGACGAAAGATACCAAGGGGGCCAACGGCTTAACATGTTATTACACGCTAAGTGTTAAACAGTGATAATGATGTAATAGTATACAGTGAGAGTGATTTTAAAGTTTTGATGTAAATAATGATGGTTAGAGCAATGTAAATACTTAAGAAAGGGATGACGATTAGGTGCCTACACCGGCAAAATAAATACACTTTGTTTGGTTAGAAATGGGTCGACTATTCGGACCACAAGGGGTTAAATGTATGTTCTAACTTCTATTTGAAATTAAGCTATTTTAGGAAGATAGGAACGATTTGTGAATATCCAATGCCCCTATCTCTTCTTCATTGCACATGAAGTTGATGCAGCTTGTCGCGACTGCCACCAGGTGCGCTGAGCGACGTCAACTCGGTGTGCAACGACGGTTGCCGCGGCGACGGCGACGACACGAGCGTCTCCTCGCGCGCCTCCTCTCGGATCTTCGACTCGGACGCCATGATGAGTCTCGACTCGCTCAGCGTGCTCTACGACTCCGAGTACGACAACTGCTACAGGACGGGTGAGTCGGTTCACGTGTGGAGTTAGCAAGATTGCGATCTCAACGATTTAGAACTATTTCTGTTGTATGGCCGGTCAATTGCAAAACCTGTCACCTCGCTATAGGCAGCGTGTTTAGATTACAGAGGGAAGCTTACCTTTGGCAAGGCGTCAAAGTCCCTGCAGTTATACTTTATGTTGCTGCACATATTTGGGAAAACAGAGAAGTGGAGGGACCTGGTGGAAAGAGAGGAGGCTGAAGAAGTGGAAGAAGAGATTGAAGAAGTGTAGAGTGTCGGACTTGACAAGTCGAGAACACAAGTGCCCTAGAACATTTGTGGGATCATCTCACCCCCTGACCCGACAATAGTTGGAAGCAGGGTCTCATATTTATTTATTATGTCCATGAAACGCCGCTAGCAGTTCTGAATGGAATGGATGGGCAAGTCTAACGGGCGTCGTGTGTTTCAGACGACGACGTCGGCGCGCCGGACCTGGACCAGATGGACTACTTCACGGCGGTTGCGACCGACGCCGACATCAACCTGGCCAACATCCGCTCCATGTCGGAGAGCATCACGCGCAACTTCGGCCAGCCGACGAGCGAGCCGGAGCCCGACAGCGACGTCTAGAGGTCAGTCGCTCTCCATTATTACACTTGATGAGTTGACCCAATTAAAGATCGGAGCGGCTCCATAGGCGATTTAACAAATTATCTCGGTGGCTCTGCTTTCAAATAATTTTCATGTGCAGTTTGATTTCCAGGAACCTTAGTGGGGGGTTCAACATTGTAAAAGCCCCCTTTATAGTTACTTGGAAATCAAACTGCATATGAAAATTATTAGAAAGCAGAGCCACCAAGATAATTTGTTAAATCATTCAAAATGAAGGTATGGCTTGAAAATATTTTTTTGTTTTGTTTTTTGCGTTACACACATGTCAAACGAAGTAGTGGATGAGATCAATATTTTCATAAAAGAAGCATTACATACTCCTATTCGTAGTTTGCACGTGGCATATCTCATTGTTGGGCGGCCATCTTGGTGTAACATGTCAGAACGGCTGTCAATCTGTATTTTAGTATTTTTTTGATAGTATACTATTGGTTACCTGTGCAATTGTAGGCTGCAGAAGAAGTTCTTATAGGTGTAAAAACACCTCATTTACAAACTATCTTCAACTAACCAATAATAATAGTTTAAATGGACTTGACCACTTAACACCAAAATGGCCGAAAATATCCTGTTTTACATTGTTTATGAAAACAAAAGATGCTCCTACAAAGCATGAATTCTACTGTATATATTGATTTCTAGCAAGATTGATATCTTGGTTTCACCATGAAACTAATTCTTAATTTACACTCTATTTAACAGAGAAAAGCTGTGATCAAGGCATTCCATGCATTCTGAAGGCTCTCATTTCAACTGAGCGTTTTCCTATGAGAGATTGTACTTGCGTAGAGATTGATTCGATGTGACATCTGTGTCACACTAAATCTTGCGTTTAATTTACCTTGTGGTCATTCAGCTCAGTTACATATATAGGTCAGTTTTCTTTCACAAGGGCAGTACTTATTGTCAAGTGATCAGAGCGAGCATCTCCACTTGAAACTTATGGCTCGAATCTCTGTTTTTACTTTTTTGTCCTCTCCGTCTGCCGTCTGTGTCTTTTGTATCTCCTGCCAAACGAAGTATCGGATCAGACCATTTTTTTATAAAACATATTACTGTTCTGGCTGTTCAGTTCAGTTCAGTTCAGTTCAGTTTTTTTCCAACATCAACGATACAATAATATATGTCAATTGGACTCCCAAGGTTGACACCTTTTACATGGAGTATAAGGAAATGTTTGGCAATATATTTTAAAATATATAACCTAGGTATATGGTCATATTGTTTTCAACATTGACATTTCGTCTCTGTGGCATTCTTTCTAGTTTCTGAAGAAAATATAAACTCTTCTGTGATCCTGCAAGTTATTATTCTGGGAATATATACGGAATTTCGGTTAGATCATGGTTGGATATCCCCATATCCAAAAAAGTATGTATAAAGTATGTACACCTCAGGGGGGAGGGGGTTTCTGTTATACTGTGACAATCTGTGACAGGGGGGGGGGCGGACAAGCATGATGTCACAGTGTTGTATATATTTTGTGATAATTTGTACTGTAAGGTCGGTGACAGGCAAAGATGAACCCGCGCTAGCATGGGCCGTCCTATACCTGGCAATGCTAAACAGGGTTCATCTTTGCAGGTACCTTTGTTTCAGCAAAAAGAAATACCACATTTATTATTCTCAACTCAACTGAGATTTGAATTTTCCCTCTCTTTAGGCTAACTACAATACAAGTATATAGGTAATAACATATTTTTTCGGGGGAAAGGGGGGTAAAAAAAAGTGACCTACTTTATGAGCATCCCCTATGCTGCAAATACATACCGGTGCTCGCTTATCAACGCGTTACACCGAGCGTTTTCCTAGTGTTCCTACTTCCTAGTGATACGCCACAATATGATTTTCTTTGAATTTTCCAATCTCCATATACTTTAAACACTCTGGCTGAATAACAGATCCATTGTGTCGTGACATAGGTACACTCGGCCAAACAAAACTTGAACGTTGACCAAATTTGAATGACTGCTGGTCATGTCCCATAACCAATCAAAGCTTGTTATTATCATTGAAATGTGAGGTCACCTACTAGAGTGAGACAATGAGATCGCTTAGACTGACTTCTGACGGTGCGATCTTACATTTATCCGCCTATCAGATTTATTGAACGTTCAAGTTTTCTTTGGCCAAGTGTACCTACTTTTTCCAGATTTTTTTTTGACAACCCATACTAACTCTTAAAATGAGAATAAATACGTGACCGATTGGGTTGAAAATTTGTAAAATATTAGATAATGTTGGTCATGATCACCATGCAAAATTTAAACTTATCGGAGCATTAGGATTTTCGCCAATCAGAAGATATTAAACTTTAACCAATTTGAGGATTTGGCTGAAACTTTGTAAGATTTGAGTCAATGTATGTCGCAATGACTTGGCAAAATTTCAAATTGATTGGATCAACCAATCAGAAGATATTTCTTTTTAAATTTGAACCAATCAACGGATTTCAAAAGATTAGGGTCTGTAATCTGTAATTTCAGCTTGATCGGCGAAATGGTGCAACCTGTATTGTGGTACCTACGATCACCACACTTTACAGGGATCGGAAACTGTCTGACTAGCTGGCCATGTGCTTGGTCACCTTGAACACAACAAGAATAGAACAAGCGGCTGTGATGTCGCTCACGTGACACATGTCTTTATCTCCCGCCAGAACAGAATTCAAATATTCGACAATGCGCTATCATCTTTAGCAGCGGCAAGTTTGAGAAGCTCGTTCAAACCTGGCGGCAATTGTGTGAATCAAATTAAAACACTCCAAAATCGTACTTTTTTAAATTTCGCGGGTCACCGGCCGGAAGTAAGACGGAGCAGGAAGTAGGAAAGAGCAAATCGGCGGCCCAAGCACTGGGCCGCCATCATTTAGCATTGGTCTTATGGGAGTGACGTCACAATACGCAGACAGTTTCCGATCCCTGTAAAGTGTGGTGATCGTAGGTGGTACCTACGTACTAAAAACATGCAAAAAAACAGAGGTCCGTGCCAAATGAGCCAAATGGAGTCGCTCGCTCAATAATTTTCCACTTTTAGGTGACTGAAGCAATATATTTCAATGTACACTCGGCCAAACAAAAATTGATCGTTGAACAAATTTGAATGACTGCTGGTCATGTCCCATAACCAATCAATTCTTGTTATTATAATTGAAATGTGAGGTCACCTACTAGAGTGAGACAATGAGATCGCTTATGGTGCAATCTTACATTTATCAGCCTATCAGATTTATTGAACGATCAATTTTTGTTTGGCCAAGTGTACCTATCTGTAAATACCCACCCACTTTTACATTAACTAAGTGTGTTCATTGTTTCACTTTCAGGGTTTGCGATACCAACCCCGACGCCATCCTATCTTGAAGATATTATGTATAGAAACAATTTGACACTATTTAATAGTTATATTACTATATACTAATAATAATCTAATAATTAATACCTACTTAAACTAGACACTGTTTATTTGTTTAAATAATACCTATACTGATTGCATCAATTACTTCAATAAGCCAAGAAGAATCCATCAACGATACCAAGTTGTTCACAATTAATTCGAGCTCGAAAATATAATGACTATTATTTGATATTTCTATTAGCTAATAATGAATAGGTATTCAATTTCGGGGAAAAATTCAAATTCGAATTGTCAATAATTTGTATTATTCAACTCAACTAAAAAACTCACGATTCATTCGCACACCACTCATTTCTTTGTGCGTATTTCTTTGTCCAATGCAGTTTTTCCTATTAATTTACAAGATTTTACATGGTATTGTTCTCGACAACATAAATTATTAGTTTACCTATAGTACGAAAGGCAGGAATACCCATTCTATAACATTATTGATGAATGATGATCCTATTATTGAATTGCATCGAAGAAGCCAATGCAAACATTTTAGCTGCGTGTTGTGCAATCTGCCTCGCATAAGGTATGCACAATCGTTCAGTCTTGACGTATCAATAGAAAGATAAATAAGCGTTAATATTTTCACACGTAAATTGATTGTAAACAACTTTTAACAAGTTAAAATATCTGAATAGTATATGTAGTTTGTTGTAAGATGCCCTCGTCGTAACTCATTTTACAGTGAATATTGATTTTTTTTTATTTTTTTATAAAAATAATATTGATTTTTGTATTAGGTTTTTATTTTATATCTGCTAGTTGGGTACCTACGTCGGCTAGATGCATTGTTCTCTTGACCCCTTTCTCTTGCAATGAAAGTGCATGCAGATTTGAGTTTGAATAATCGAGGTTGAAGTGAAGAAGAAATGTGCGTTTTATTTGCAATTGAGACATTTGGAATTTGATGAAGTGCTACAACATTTTCTTCGAGAAGTTGTTTAGGGTGTTTCAAGATTATATTGCCTTTATGGAGTAGAGAGTTTTGAAGGAATTACTTCCATGATGTAGGAAGCAGACTGAACAGATTATGTAGGTAATCAATTGAAAGTGAAATTAAAAAGCTGGTGAAGCTATGGAACTTTCTTTCAAGTTATGAAATTAAAATTACAGGTGTAAACAATAATGTACCTTTTTTTGTACCATAACGGAAGGGGAATTGAATTTAAAGTACAAATAGATTTGATTTGAAAATTAATGAAGAATTTTACTTGTCATAAGTCAAGTAACACAGTCTCCCATCAAGTACAGTCTGCCGTTTAGATAGGTAACTTTTGGCAACTTTAAAAGCTGTAATGCTGTGTTATGGTATGAATATCCCAAGAAATACTTTTTGTGCGGATTCTTTTCCCCTTCTCTCGTGGCAGAGAGTAGTTTGTTCATATTTTATGTAACTAGGTGTACTATAATGAACATCCTTTGCAATACTCCTTGATGTGCCATTTTCTTTACAGTATCCGAGTATAAATTTGCTTTGTATAACTACATGATTTACTATAATTGTGACTGTTCGATCTTTTTATACTAATCTTCCGTTTGTCCACTTCAAATTGAATGAACATTTTTGTGCATTTTTCACTGTTGTTCACTTTGCAAAGGTCAAAACTTTGTCACTATGTAGTACTAAATGAATTACTGTTTTGGTATTTTGTGTCTGAAGAAATGTACATTTTATGAAGAACGTTACAATTGTTACTCTCACTGAAGTTCAGTACAGCTTTAAAGATTGGTAGCATAGAAAAGAATTTGAAATGCAGCAATGTGCCATATCATTCATGACATTCAATCTAGCATTGTGCATTATTAAAGAAAGGTTCGAAGATTTTTTTGTTCTTTCGACATTTTAATGAATGAAAAGTGTTGCGATGCAAACTTTACAAAACTTTTCATACTAAATACATAGTAAATATCAAGTGAACAAAATATTGCTGAGATTTTGAGACACCTATTTTACATAGGTACATAAACACTTAAAAACGGGCAGCTATGTATTGAAGACATTATGATCTATCAATGCTTCCATCTGGTGTCATTAAATTAAAATTATACTTTTGAAAAAGTTCAAGAACTTATGTTATTTCGTGTGTTGATAATACGTACATATAAAATTATACTCGATGTGGTGTACGATACTATCGCAACAATTTAACTTAAATGTATATCACATTATTATTGTTTAATAATAAGTAATTCATGTAGGGGGTGTGTTTGATAAGTATTTTCAGCTTGCTCGCTGTGACGTCAGCAGATTGTTCGGCGCGCGCTCGAAAATGTGGACTTATCAAACAAACTTTGCTGGCGGCGCGTTTGAACCTTTGAACATCCCGCGATATTTTAAATGGCGGCCATCAACCTAACCTCATATAATGCATAATTAATCATAAATACCTATTATCAAATTAGGTATATTTTAAAACTTACGAGATTCAACTGTATGCTCATTCATGTGTGTTACTACAACATGAAGCTCTGTAGAAGTAAATTGACACGTTGAACACTGATACATGTCAGTGTCAGCCGCCATTTTTTCCAGAGTGCAATCTGTCCCTTGCTCGATTTTGACCACGCGATTGGACTGCGTGCCGCCAGTACCGCGCGGAGTTATCAAACACTCGAGAGTGCAAGCCAAAAGAGTTATCAAACAAAAAAGAGCAGATCGCGCGCTGGCCGAGTGCGCGGAATGAGTTATCAAACACACCCAAAGAGGTAAATAACAGAATATAATTGGAATTGTATGTGTACATTTGTTTCTGAGTATACATGTACTACAGCGAGAGAGTATTTTCCAGGGAACTGCGTATTTAGTCAGATCTGTTTGAACGGTATTACTTCTATAATTGTATGTGCCTGCTGTGAATATTATGTAAGCATTGAAACATTACTATTATTGTATGTTAGACTCATAAACAAGGCTGCTATTGCGTGTCAATACTTGTAAAATAAATGATTTCTTAAACTAAGATAACTTTTTATATAGTAAACCTTACAAATTCATCTACATCCTATTTATGTGTGGTAAGTAATACAAGTAATACACGCCCTTTCTTAGGGCCGATAAGACATGGAACAAGTTACCTCAAGACCAAATGGCAGATTTCCCGAAGGACATGCCATATTTTAATGATATTTTAAACTGTACCTAACTAATGTATGCTAGTGCTACCAATATTTATGATGTACAACCACGGAATGTATTTTAATTTAAAGTTGTTAAATAAATAAATAACTGCCATTGTCCATACATTGCCATCTGCTATGGGATTGGCTACTGCTATAGCTGCAGCATTGGATGCTTAACTTGATGTTGAAGGCTGCACTTTTAAACCAAATTCTGGCTTCATAAAGACATTATTAATTCTGTGTACGATTAGATCATGTATCTTAATGACTAGACCAGAAGCATATTTTTCTACTGTGTCAGATTTCCCGGCGATCTGGTGAAATGGAAGACGAACCCAACCAGCTGCGTGAAGAATTAGACAATCGTAAGAATGAGGCTTGATTTGTCAGCATACATCGAGGACAGCCGTGCGAATCCCAAACAAAAACGTTTGTTATGGGTCCATGGTACGACTTGTGTGCACTTTAAGAACAGAATTAAGTTTCATTCCAAATTCACCAAAAAACTTTAAGTTATTGCTACAAATGGCTGTTCATAAAGTATGTCACGCAAAATAGGCCACTTTTTTACCCCCACCTTCCCCCCTGTCACAAGTTGTCACACTTTTTACAACCCCCCATAAAAAAATTTCACACCTGCAGACCCCTACCCCCCCCAATAGTTATGTTATTGCAAAGAAAAATACATTGATAGAATGAGAAAATTAAAAACTTTTTATTGATGCTTTGCAAAATATTACATTCAGAGAATGAGAAAACAAACAAAAATAGAATTATTTCTATCTTTGCAGTATAATCCTAAAGAGAGGAAAATTCAAATCTCAGTGGAGTAAAATAAATGTGATATTTCTTTTTGCTGAAACATAATATATGTTGTCTATGTATATCTTGTCAACTTCCCTCCAGTCACAGATTGTCACAGTATAGACACCACCCCTCACCCAGAGGCGTGACAAAGTGTTTTTTGTTTAAGTTTTAGTAATTAATTTTAGTAGTGCAGATTTAGTAAATAGGTACATTTTCAATTTTTCATGGACACAGAATAAAGAAATACCTTGCGAATAAACATTGTTCTATTCTGTAACTACATGGCTAATGGCTGCAAAAGATTGATGATGAAGATTGAAGAATATACCTATAGGGAAGAGGATTGACGGTGCGATCAGTTTGACATATTGGTGAGGATCGATCCTTCCATCATTTACTTCGATCAAGGGAAGTCACGAAAATATCTATTAGGAACGAAAATGAAGCCATTTACCATTCGAAAATTGTAAAAGAGTGTTTTGTTTTGGCGTGTGAAACATTTTTCGATTCGTTTCCTAATAAACAAAAGACATTGAATGAACCAGGCACATAGGAAGGGATGATGGGGGGATTATCCCCCTCCCCCCCCCCCCTCCACCACCCGAGCAGACTGTTCCCCCATTTGCCATACAAACTTAAGTTTAGCATCCCAAAATCACTTATAAATTGCTTAAAATCTAAAAAAATTGCCCTGCGGGGCAACAATTAGAGGGTATAGCCCCAGAATCACATTTAAATTGCTAAATTCTAAAAAACGCCCTGCGGGGCTAAAACTGAGGGGCTTGGCCCCCCCTTCCCCCCCCCCCCAAGCTCAAATTCGGGTTTTCTCATTCCCCCCCCCCCCTCCCTCCCATGATAAAAGTGAATTCCTACGCGCCTGGAATGAAACTACTGACAACGGGAGCATTATTGTATTTTTTTAAATGCGGCCCACCAACCAGAGATGGGCACTATCTTAGATGGAAGTATCTTAGATACTATCTTAAGATAGAAGATAGTATCTTCTATCTTCTATCTAGATACATTTGTGGTGACTATCTTTCATCTTCCATCTAGATACTATTTATGTTAGTATCTTCCATCTTTTTTCTCCAAAAAGATAGAAGATACTTTTTTCCTATATTTGATTATTTTCTTTTTTTTAAATGTCACACCGTGTCACATTACGTACTACTTTTCCCTCTTTGATTTCTGTGTAGAAGCTAAATATTATCTGTCCATTATTTATGACTTGAATGCAACAGCAATAAATGTGAACACAAGACAGGAGATGACTTCTAAAACAAGCAACTTTCAAAACCAGATACTTCGGTTTCCGGTTTCATTTGATCATAAAATTGTTAAAAATTATTTTCATATAGGTAGTGTAGTACAGTTTTTGGCGATTGATCGTATTCGTAATAAACCTCGTATTATTTGCCCCCATTCAACGGTTATACATCTACTATTCTGTCCAAGAAATTATTTAATTTATAATTTTTTATGTTGAGGCAAATCATATAATATTTACAGTCCCTATTGATTTTCTTTAATTTTGCTCATTCATAATCTACGATGAATTAATAAAAAAAAATCAAAGTATCTTTTATCTTGTATCTTGTATCTTTCATAAATGAACTATCTTTTATCTTCTATCTTTTCACATTTTCTAAAACATCTTTTATCTTGTATCTTAGATACTGAAGTTGAGACTATCTTGTATCTTCCATCTAGATACTTTTTTCAAGTAGGTATCTTTGCCCATCTCTGCCACCAACCAAAGCAAATGTGTATATTTGGCCCGCGAGTCAAAACCAAATTGACAAAACTATTTAAAATTTTGAAAAATACTTGGCGCATCCTTAATATTTTGTATTTGTATTTGTATTTTTTACTAGGAAAACGCTCAGTGTAACGCGTTGATGAGCGAGCATTGTTATACGTGTAAATTCTCCAACAGAAATTCCGTATCAAACGCACAGAATCATATTAATCAACATAAATGTAGTTTTCAATTGAAACCTAAGAATAGCAATCTATACACTTTGGTACATAAAGCAAATCAGATCCATTTGGCAGTGGAAACATTCATTTGATACGTCATTTCTGACAGTTATTAAAACTGTCAATAAGTGCATATGTTCTTGACTGATTTGGCTGAAAATTTGTAAAATAAGAGATAATGTTGGTGTTATAACGACCATGCAAAATATGAGTTTAATCAGATTTCTAGAAGAATATTTGATAGGTCAAACGGTCGTGTATAGCTACAGGCCATTTAAAATTAAGCATACAAACAAATGTCAGTAAAATGTCTATTACTCTTGAAGTTAATTAAAGATTTGTAAAAATACACTTATAATGCTGGTGCCAATGACAATGCAAAATTTGGTGATGATCGGTCAACCGATTCCAGTTTTATTGGCACACAGAGTTGACGTTTCTATCATATTGCCAAGCCAAGTACTACTAACTACAAAATATCAAGTTTCCGATGAAATTAATTGATCGATTTTGCTGGAAATCAATAACCTTCTGCATTGGATAGTAATTAATCTTTTGTGAAAAAAATTAGTCCGATCCATTACTTCGTTTAGAAGATAATGAGAAATACACAGATAAAAAAAGAGATTTATGCCATAAGTTTCAAGTGGAGACACTCGCTCCGCTCGCTTGATTATTATCCCGTCGATCCGAACATAGTACAGATATGGGTATTATTATTATTATTGTTATTATTATTATTATTATTATTATTATTATTATTATTATTATTATTATTATTATTATTATTAAGTCTATATTCTCAACAGAGCCAGGCTCCACTAGTGAGAATGTAATATAGAGAAGGGAGGAGAGGAAACCCGGTACCGGCATGTAGCCTACTCCTGACGAAAGATACCAAGGGGACCAACGGCTTAACGTCCCTTCCGAAGGACGGTGTAACATTCACAGCACGAGCCTCCACAACCCGCGCCGTCGAGAGACTGATAACAGGTGGAGGGAGGTCGTCACACTAACCCCAAACACCCCAGTCTCTCTGGCCCAACGGCAGCAACTGGCAAGGCAGAGTTGAATGGTCACCCATCCAATCGCTGACCGCGCTCAATGTTGCTTAACCTCGGCAGGGTTGGGTAGTAACTTAACAAGAGTAACGCGTTACCGGTAACGCGTTACTTTTTCAGTAACTTTTATGGTAACTCAATACTTTTTAAACCTGGTAACTTAATTACGCCTAAGTTCCTTTTTCTACGGGAACTTTTTGATTTTTAAAAGTTACCAAGAAAGTTACTTTAAAACACGTTAGTATACCTTTTCTCCTAAGAGAAAACTTGACATTGTAAACCAAACATTTTACCTGTATCTAAATTTAGCACACATCAAATCATTTCATTTCCTGCCTACCTGAGTACGCACGACCCTAACCAACCCTTCCCCTCCCCCTCCTTTCGTCTTAGCTTGCTCTACAAATGGTCATCTATCCGTTCTCCCCCTCCCCCCCCACCCCTAGCGCATTTATAAAACACCAGTCCACATAATATCAAGTGGTTACTGCTCCCCGTTGTCAAGTTTTCCCTCAAAATTATCAATTTTTATCAGAGTAACTTTCATAGTAACTTTCATAGAAAATGTAACTTTCAGTTACCTATATTTTCTCAGTAACTTTAACTTTAACTAGTTACTTTTTTGGAGAAAGTAACGTAACTTACTAAAGTTACTTTATTTTTGGTAACTTACCCAACCCTGAACCTCGGTGATCTAACGAGAACCGAAGGTATCCAACACACCAGTCGTTGGGTTAAAATCAGTAGCAAAAAAGTAGCACATTTACAAGTACCTATACATATAACAGATTGAATAAAATTAAGTTTTTAACAGCAAGTACAAAATAATAAATATAGGTACAATAGTAAACAATAATAGGGACTCATGGTAGTAATAATGAGTATTACTATTATTATTATTATTATTGTTAATAATATAATATGTATACGCGGGGGTAGGCCAGATATCAAATATGTATACCGCCAAGTATTTTTTAGACCGAAAATTGCCCGAAAATGCCACATTGATGCTTACAGTGAAAGTGTTGTTTAGCTCCTCAGTCGTTTGATATCAGTTAAAGCTATTGAACGGTAAGTCGTGGGAGAGTGTACGACTTGGCTGAGTGGAGCGACCGCTCAACTAGATGGTTCGATGAAGTGGGACGATGAGTGGGACGATGAAGCTTCTCTACAACTATATCTGAAAGAGTGGGATGGTAACACGTAACACTATTACAACCACTCGATATTGCAAAAGGTTGGTTATTGACGCTTTTTGAAGCACATTTGTCATTGCATCCACTCCCCCTCTATATCCGCTAATCAACTTAACTTACTATAAAATCTAATATTGGTTTTGCCTTTGTCCTCCTACTACTACAATTTATTTCATATTTTGCACTTTCGTGACAATCAAATGAAATACTGACTGCCTACTCGTTTTCTTTATTGTTCATAAATGTATTGAATATCACATTGTACCTAGATGAGTGGATTTACGCTAGGGATGTGAGGAGATTGTCTGGATAGAAAACCTCTGTTGCAATATTTAGTCCTGAAGCAGCAGCCCCCACAGTGTCAGGGGTTGGGGGGGGGGGCTTACAAATATCCACGTGCCACGCAAATGGATTTACAACTAATTATAAAAGTGACATACAGTATTAAAAAATTGACCAAAATATGAAGCTGTATGCTGTATAAGCAACTAAAAGAATAGGGGCAACTTAAAATTTTCCTGGGTGGGGGGGGGGGGGGGGGTGGGGGGGTTGAAATCTGAAGTTACGTCACTGCTGCTGATATCACCAACTTGTTTCTTCAATCACTCTTCAAATAGTCCACATACCTATAGTACACAATGTAGGTATATAGTCGGTAGAAAAAGTCACTAACAGTCATTTTGTGAAAATTGAATTAGACGTATCATACTACCCCATTACCTACCAGTCCACACTGAAGTTTCACTAATGATCCCCTTCAATTATAATCGAAATCAAATATCATTTTATATCATTTTATTTACTGGCGATTTGACACATTTTATTCAAAAAGGAAATTTAACTCTATTTTGCTGACGATACTTCTCACTTCTTGAGCACATGATCACAATACCAGGTTAAATAATAATTTAAGAGTATGTTCAGTGAACTCTAAATCTAAGTTTAATAATAATTGTGTCCAGTCGCAGTTGGTGTCAGTCTTTTCAATATATTGAATTCATCATTTAAATCGTAAATTGACTATGAGTGATTGTACATTTTAAATCATCGCTGAAAGAATTATTAATTAAGAATTGTTTTTATTCAATTGACGAGTTTTTAAACGCAAAATGTATGTATTTATTATGTATTATCGTTTTTATTGTTATGTAATCGACTGACGTATAGTAGTAGTAAGATCTTTATTAGCAAGTTTGTGCTATTTAACTAGGAAAACGCTCAGTGTAACGCGTTGTTGAGCGAGCACGGGTACGTGCAAATTCTCGAACCGGAAATGCGTACACAACGCACAGAAAACATATACATCCATATTGAATTGATTATGATATCAACTTAAAAGTGTATGCTTTTCATCGAAACTTTAAAATAGCATCTAAGCACCTGGTTCATAAAGCAAATCAGAATCAATTTTCAATTGGCACTGGAAAACATTCATTTCGATACTTCATTACTGACAGATATTAAAAATGTAAATAACTTCATACGTTCTTAACTGATTGGGATGACATTTTGTAAAATAAGAGACAATATGTCTTAATGATCATGCAAAATATGAGTTTGATCAGAATTATCGAAGACCGTTTTCATTTTACATTATTTAAATTTTAACCAATGAATCTGAGTAACGCGTTGATGAGCGAGCACGGATACGCGCAACACCTCGAACCGAAATTCTGTCTATCGAAAATGTCATTAAAATCCAATAATTCTAAAATTTCGCCACAGATTTGTATAGAAATCTCATTTAACATTCCTAAAATATTGGTCCAAATAACCATGCAAAGCTTTAAGTTGATCGATTGAACCTTTATGATTGAACTGTTCCGTGTTAATTTTCAAAAATCACAGGATCTCCTTCAAAAAATATACCTGAGACCACTCATATGATATAAGTGTGTCTACACAATATCAGATCGACTGTTGAACGGTCATTATCAGTTTCATTTGCGTTTGAAAGTTTCTGCTCTAACTACCTTGCCTTGAACTGAAGAGTCGAAGTCGCCGTGAATTTGACAGCCAACACGCAAATAGTCCGTAAAATGTCAATAACGTTTGGATTTAAACACAGATTAGTATGAAAATTGTCAAAAATGCAGCTAATGTTGGTCCCAACCATCATGCGAAGTTATAAGTTGATCGTTCAATCGGTTATAGTTTAAATTTCTAAAAACACAGGAAAGATGGTTTTAAATTTTAACCAATGGGATGATTTGGCTGAAACTTTGTTTGATTGGGTACAATGTTGGGGGTAATGACTTGTCAAAATTTCAATTTGATCAAAACAACCAATCGAAAGTTAATTTTTTTTAAATTTGAACCAATCAATGGATTTCAAAAAAATTAGGGTCTGCAACAATCAGAAATGTTACGTACATGTGTGCAAAATTTCAGCTCGATCGAAGAAAAACTCTAACCTGTATATCGTCAGTAACAGAAAAAAAAAAAAACAAACAAAAAAAAAACAGAGGTCCGTGCCAAAAGAGCCAAAAGGAGACGCTCGCTTCGCTCGCTCAATAAAGTTCATTCACGATTAGAAGAGCAAGCCGTAATGGCGGCGTGTACTACCGTAGTCAAGTGAACGTATACCTAAACATGTAAATATCAATATAATAATCAAAAAATGTGTATAATACGGCTGTAGATAAAAATAAATCAATTTTATTGAATTTTTATAATATTTACTACTATTCAAAATTGTGTATTTGACATAATTTATACAATTTCAATAATACAAAGAAGAAAGTCTTGCCATTGACAGGGCAGTGTTCAAGTGACTGACCAATGAACGACGTGATCGACTAAAACGTCAGTGATATTCTTATCGTGGACGAACTTTACATACATAGGTAAACATACTTATAGGTAATGCAATCATTAAATCTAATAATAAATATCCGTCCCCCTTGTCCCAGAAAATTGATCTTTCACCTGGTTTGGGGGACAGTTGGTTAGGTACCTCTAACAAATTTTGAACATTATCGCCTAAAATCCCATTCCAAAATTCCAATCGCCTGGTATCCAATATCATTTTGTAATGATCGAATAGGGATGAATAAAAAACTTGAAAACTTGAACTTGAACTTATCGCCCGCCAGTACCTATCGTTATGAACTTGAAAGTCACTATTTTATTTTTAAATAATAAAACATTAATACATTTTTATAGTTTGAAGAAAGTGTTACGTCACACACCTCCCCCCCCCCCCCCCCTTGTCAAACTGTGTCACAAATCCTGATACCCCCCCCCCCCCCCCCACCCTAATCGTGTACGTAATTTATGGACGCCCCCTAGATATTTTTTCTTTAGTTATGCAATCTACTGTCCATGTAAGTTCGCAAAAGTCGATTAAAAAAAATTATTTGGATTATTGTCTGAATATGAATGAACCGATTGGAACTCCAATGGAACCAAAATTGAACCGGAACCGGAACCGAAATTCATTTGAGTTCCAGTCCAGCTGATTCTAACTAGATCGATCGATGGAACCACCTTAATTCTCTTCGATTCAATTTGTTTACGCGTTGCGTTGCGATATCATCTTGAATTCATGGGATAGTACCTACCTACTACATTACGACAACATTGACTACGTGCGTGCAGTGCGTTGCATGCGTGTAGATATTTTCAATATTTTAAGGTGATTATTATCTTCAGGTTCATTACTAAGTGATACTACCTATTATTAGGTAGTATCAGCAAGGGTATCAGTATTATTTTTTGTAATAATGAATGATAATGGATTTTGTGTTTTTGACGTGACTAATGTTATGTATATAACCAATCTGGTCAAATACATAAATAAATTAGAGCGAAACGATGATGAATATTTACTTGCTATATTTTTGGTATCCAAGACGATAAAGAGGGGCGAAAAATACATTTTTTTATTTCAAACCCTGTTACCAAAAACATTTGGATCAGGGGGTAGACAATTAATATAATACATTTTAAACATACCCTCATTGTCTAACCAGACATAAAGGCTAGGGAATATGCATGAATTTATTAAAAACTGTAATTCAAATTAACAATATTTTCGTTGGTAAATCACACTATTTTCACACTAAAAAGTGTAAATTTTCATTCATAAATAGGAAATTGAAATTCAATGTAAATTTTGGCGGGAAAACGCCATCCCGGCCAGTGATGTCATATTTTTATTAACCATGGCAACATCATTGTTGGTTGATATAAATGACGTAGTAATGGCGTTTTCCCGCCAAAATTTACACTGATTTTTAATTTCATATTTATTAATTAAAATTTACGCTTTTTGGTGTGAAATTAGTTAAGCGAGAGAACCGAGCGTCTCCTTTTGGATCTTTTGGCACGGACCTCTGTTTTTTTTCTGTGCCTGAGGCTATACAGGTCAGAGTTTTTCTTCGATCGAGCTGAAATTTTGCACACATGTACGTAACATTTCTGATTGTTGCAGACCCTTATTTTTTTGAAATCCATTGATTGGTTCAAATTTTAAAAAAATCTTTCGATTGGTTGGTTCGATCAATTTGAAATTTTGACAAGTAATTACGACCAACATTTTCCCCAATTTTCAAAAGTTTCAGCCAAATCCTCCCATACATTTTGACATTTTGCGTGTTGGCTGTCAAATTTCTCGAAAATGTTGATCACGGCAGCTTTGAATCTTCATAGTTCCGAGGTAGTTAGAGTAGAAACTTTCAAACGTATGAAACTGATATGACCGTTCAACAGATCGATCTAATAAATTTACCTATTTTTACATTTTTTAAATTTTTTTTCAATGTTGTAATAATAATAATAGTAATTATAATTATTATAATAAATGTACTACAATAATTATTGTTTATTTATAAATTCTTTCTTTATCCAATTTATATCAGGTTAAAAGAACTTATACTAAGGCCTTAAATTATATTGATGCCGGTTGGCCGGTCCTGTCGCAAAAACTATATACAAAAAACATACAAAAAACATATAATCAGCTTGATCGCATACATTGTTATGCGAAACATAAAAAGTTTTGGTTCAAAAAGTTCGGTAAAGTGACTGGAGTAAAAGAATAAAATTAAAACCAATCGTTATTATAATTTTCGTTTTCCAATTGTAAGATCCGATGTTAGTTTATGATTGCAGTTCTGAATTAGAGAAGGTGTTAACATAATTATTTTGTCACCCTTGTTATGAGCTCTACAAGATTAGGATAAAAACGATTCAAGATCAGATAAGAAGGTGATGGGAGAGAGTGAAAAGATCATGAAAAGATTCATGAGAATCATGAGAATCATGAGGATCATGAGAATTTCACACCGGTGTGAAATTCGGTCCATCTCATCCAAATCTCGTCCAAATCCATCGGTCGATGGATTTACGAGTTTCTGTAATTTTTATGGATATACATCATCTTTGTGAAATAATCTTTGGCATTTTTGCAGGCCCAATGCAAATTACAAATTTGTCTTATTTGAATTTGTGATTTTTCGACGTGTTTTTATTAATTATTTCAATCTACTCCTAAAGAAGATCACTGAATAGTGGTGGAAAACTCAAGATTTCTAATAAAATTAGTTTTGTGAAACATTCGAAGAAATCGTATCATTTTTTAAAATAAAAACGTGTTTTACGCAAGTCTTTGGTTAGAGATAACTAGGAACTACCTATTTTACCATAAGGTCCCCTTTGTCAGATCGCATCATTAATGTTTGGAAAGTATTATTTACGTCCTGCCATTGACTGTGCGTTTCGGATTGATTTGTTTGTTTACATCATTATCGATCTGTTGGTGCGGGAAACTAGTTATGAAAGCATAGAGGTAAACCCTTCTTACCTCTATGATGAAAGTATCTAGTCAATAGGCAACATAAACCCTGCGCTGTATGTAAAGTTGTCGAACCTGCAGGCGCAAGCAAGGGGATGTGCCTTGCGGTGCCAGAATTAAGTATGGGAGGCCAGTACATGGTATCTACGTTTTCATTATATCCGTTCCTCAGATGTAGGGCGGAAGTATTTGTTTTTTTATTTTGCGGTGCACCATTTTGGATGAAGTCAGAAATACTGTTCTCTGAGCTAACTTCAAGAATATTGAAATGGACTTCAGTGCATCTACCTTTTTAGTACTTCTAACTTTATCAACAGCAACATGAATTCGTTGTCAATACATGACTCAATACAGACCACTCTACGAAATAAGAAACGAATGAAAATGATTATTATAACAACATTATTTAAAAACTTCGTCGGTTAGTTGGTTTGAGGGTTACAGAGCCGTGTTGATTAAATGTAGGAAGAAAATAAATTAATAATACATTTGATCGTTGGCAAATTGCTTTTCAATATATACATGAGGCCAATGTTTAAAATCTATCGGCTTTGTTTTCATGGGCTTTCTAAAATACAGAGCAAATGGAAAATTTATAAAAACTACATTTTGACGTTTCTTAGCGTGAGTAAGTTTTCTATGTAATGTACTATTTTGAAAGGTTATTATGTGTTATAGTAGATATTTTCACACTCAAAGGGATAAGGATTACGTTTTAGGTAAGTTTTGGTTATTTCTTTACTTAGTGAAAGCAAAAAAGTATTTTTAGACTTGTATTTTTAGACTTTTAGGCTTGATTTGAAATATCAAAATATACCTATCAATTTTTTATCACTCCTACTTTGATAAATGAGTTCGATTATATTATAAGGGGTTTCGAAGGTCTGTAGAGGAACAAATCACGAAGGCTCGCTTATCAACGCGTTACACCCAGCGTCTGTGTTTATTTTTTGTGTTCAGTGCCCGCAGGTCAAACAGCCAACTAATCGCTCTGAAATTTTGCACTCATATTAACACAATTTAAGTGGTCTCTTGATCGTTTTTGAACCGGATCCTGTGATTTGTTGATAAATGAAAATAGCCTGTCCTGTAGCAGCACCAAACTGAACATTTTCACAGATTTTGAGGCCGTCTTACAGTTTTGGGTCAAAAGTTTCATAGAAATCCGTTGATATTATGTTAAAATAAAAATACTTTTTATTATGTACCTAAATTGTTTCAGCTCTTGAACTTGGATGTTGACTAGGAAAACGCTATGTGTGACGCGTTGATGAGCGAGCACGGATATACGCGCAACACCTCGAACCGAAATTCTGTCTATCAAAAATGTCATAAGAAGCCAATAATTCTAGAATTTCGTCACAGACTTGTATAAAAATCTCCAAAAATTCCTAAAATATTGGTCCAAATAACCATGCAAAATTTTAAGTTGATCGATTGAACCTTTATGATTGAACGGTTCCTTGTTAATTTTCAAAAATCCCAGGATCTCCTTCAAAAAATATACCTGGGGCCACTCATATGATATAAGTGTGTCTACACAATATCAGATCGACTGTTGAACGGTCATTATCAGTTTCATATGCGTTTGAAAGTTTCTGCTCTAACTACCTTGCCTTGAACTGAAGAGTCGAAGTCGCCGTGAATTTGACAGCAACATTGATTTCAATGTTGCAGTAATTTTACCAGAAACGCGTAAATTTACTTCAAAATGACCATGAAGTGTCCCCCCCCCCCCCCCCCCCCCCCGAAATCAGAGCATCATCTTAGAAAGCAGCACATAAAACAATATGTGAACAAAAAAATAAAAGAAAGAGGCAGATCATGTCGAAAACTCACCAATATAATTGAAATTATTTTGTGGACATTAGTAATTTATATTTCCCAAAAAACGATTCAAAATTACGCCAAATCGAATGATCTTGAACCAAATTTTTCTCGTGGGCTGTGCCCCCGAACCCCCCTGTTCGACCGCAATATTTCAAATTATTTTCAATGTCCGCGCTTCCGGCCCCATAGAAATGTCATCCTGCTTACGCCCTTGATACGCCCTAGGCGTTCTGAAAGCACGCGGGGGAAACGCCAGAGCGAGCAATGCGACTTCCACTGGCCGCCATATTGTTGCTGCCTCTGACTCTGCTGACGTGTCAGCAGCTGGAGTCAGAGTTGATCGTCGCAGTCAGCAGACGCTTGTTCATCAGCAACAGCTGCGTGGGTCTGCTCACTCAAACAGGTTCGAATTCAAAGATGTTTAATGTTTCTGTACGATAGGAATTTATTGCACTTGAAGCAGTTTCTTTCTTCTGTCAATGTAGTCCAATTACTTCCCGAACTAATAACCTGGTAGAAAAAAAATATTTTTTCTGCTTTCATCACAGAAAATTGGTTAATATATCTACCTGTCTTACCCCTTTCCCTGAATCAGCCGTGAAATGAGCTGTATACACTTCCTAATTAATTCTAATGTATTACTAAATACTAGGAAAACGCTCAGAATAACGCGTTGATGAGCGAGCACGGGTACGTAAAAATTCTCGAACCGGAAATGCGTACACAACGCACATAAAACATATACATACATACATACATTCATACATACATATTATTGAATTGAAATATGATCACTCAATCGACATAAAAGTATTATGCTTTTCATCGAAACTTAAAAATAGCATCTAAGCACCAGGGTTCATAAAGCAAATCATATTCAATTCAATTGGCACTGGAAAACATTCATTTATATACTTCAATACTGACAGATATTAAAAATGTCAATAAGTTCATACGTTCCTAACTGTTTGGGATGAAATTGTGTAAAATAAGAGACAATGTTGGTCTTAATGATCATGCAAAATATGAGTTTGATCAGAATTATCAAAGCCGTTTTCATATTTCAGCCTATCAGGAGATATTTATTTAAATTTTAACTAATGAATGGATATCAAAAAAATTAAGGTCTGCAAACAGAGAAGGTTGGTTTTATTTGTGTGCAAAATTTCAGCTCGATCAAAGAAAAACTCTGTCTGACCTGTATAGCAAAAATATAAGTTTCATCAGATTTATCGAAGACCATTTTAATTTTTAAACCTATAAATTTTAATCAGTGAATGGATTTCCAAAAAATTTGGGTCTGCAACGCCCAGAGAATGTCCGAACACGTGTGCAAAATTTCAGCTCGATCGAAGAAAAACTCTGACCTGTATATCGTCAGTAACAGAAGAAAAAAAAACAGAGGTCCGTGCCAAAGGAGCCAAAAAGAAGACGCTCGCTTCGCTCGCTCAATTATAAAGAAATGTGTGGAGAGTACAAATCCCCATGGATCTCTAAACTCTAAAACTTAACGTGGCTATCAGCCGATCGAAGATTCCAAAATATTTAAATTTTGAAATTACCATTATGAATTACTTTTTCCAACATTTCAACTATATTTAAATAAACGAATCATAAAATGTTATTTAACTTGCAACTCCGAGGTTTCAATTATTCAATTATATTATTGAATTATTATTATTGATTATTTATTAATTTATTGCCTTCCGAGATTGAACAAAACTTTAACACAGGAGGTATAGGGAAATCATTTCGTTTCTGGTTTATAACTTTTAAAATAGCACATGTTGGTATTGTTTTTATTTTTTTTCCTAATAAAATGTCCAACTATCTATCAGAAAATAAGTTTTTTGTTCAAAGTTGGGACAACATAAAAATTAGATATTCATTATTAGCCTAAATGTGACACGATTTTACATGTCTGTCATTACATAGGGAAAACTCATTTTATCTCATAAAAGACACGAGAAGTTAAATTTAATTAGTTTAATTTTTTCAAAGATTGTGTTTGGCATGATTATCAATAAGTAGACAAAAATTATGAAAATCTTAGACCATGCCCGATTGGGTGAGCCACCTTAATGACGACAGCCCTTCAGCTTCAAACGAATAGATCCAAAATGTAAACAAATTAAAGTGGTTCCATCGTTTCGGCATAGGAATGAGAATTTGCTGTAATTCACACCAAAGATTAATGAAACCATATTACATACAACTAGCAAAAAATATTTGCCCCTTACGGTATCATATAATTAGATATTCTTGATTGAAGATCATCTTTTCCCCCATAAGATAACACAGGGAGACATGAAATCGTCCTGGAAAATTGGCCTTAAATTGCTCCTAAAACCGCAAGAGGAATGACAAATTATTGAAAATAGTCTCAAATTAAAGATAATAATTTTTAGAATCAGATTGCCGTTTGAAAATATGGGGTCACGGGCCAAATAAGAAAGAAACTGTGTACAATATGTAAAATTTACCATAAATCTGGCAACATTGCATTACAAATATGAATTATTTTGGGATAGTTTAATTGGAACTTCAAATAAAAACATATAATTGGAGCACACGGTAAGATATAATTGTTTTATGCTGTTGTTTGAGGTATTATTTCATCAGAGATTTGTATGAATTACGGCGAATTCTAAGCACCTTGGCTGGAGCAGTGGGACCACTTTAAACATGCGTTCTACTATTCTTGGTTGTCATATTAATGAAGGGGATAATTTTGTTCTTTCAAGGACTGAGCGCGACAAAGTTTGGAATCGCAACGCAGTCGCAGTTGATGCTGCGCGGTATGTGGAGCGCAACTGTGGGACTGACTAATCTGCGCATGCGCATTCACTCGCTGAGAAAGATGTGTGGGAATCCATTACTGGTACTTCTGCCTGGAACTGGAAAACTACAAACGGTAACCCTTAAGTACTACCTACTTATGATACATAAACATCCATACAGGGCCGTAAGGGGTGTGCGGGCGGTGCGGAAGCACAGGGCGCCGCCAACAAGGGGGCGCCAGGAAGCCAAATTTTTAGGTAATTACTTTTTTGCACCCAAAATTAATTTTTGCGTATTAAAAACACAAAAAAGGGGCATGGTTGATGTCGGTGATGATTTCAGTCATACCCAAGAGGTCTTATCCCGCCCCCGTTCCCCCCCTTCACAAATTAATGCGCCCTTTAAAGAATTTTGAAATAAAGTTTTGAAACAAAAATTATTCTGCTGATTTTTTTTTTTGTGAAATTGAAAGTCAGAAATGATTAAAAATCATTAAAATCCTATCAAAAAAAACAAAATTTTCCGTTTCAGGTCCCTGGACCCGCATATGGCTAGGAAGGTCCTCCCCCCCCCCCCCCCCCGGCCCCAGACCACTCATTGCTGTCATTGTCAAGGGCCGTGAAAATGTTTGACCACTGTTTTGCATAATTATTTGTTTTGTGCACAACCAAAGTTTTGGTTTGTCTAGTCTGAAATCATCACTGGTTGGGTATAGCGTTCTCTGGGGAGGTGGGGTTGGGGCTGGGGCGCCAAAATTTAGATTTGCACCGAGAGCCGAAATCTCTAGTTACGGCGCAGCATCCATACCTGTTATAGGCTCAAGCTTTGCTCACGCTGGTAGGCGTGCACTCTACGTGCACTCTACGTCTACTTCAGCACTCTACGGAGCTGCATGTGATTGTTTCAGCTCGCTTCTGAGCTACAAGTGATTGTTTCAGCTCGCTACTGAGCTGCAAGTAATTGTTTCAGCTCGCTACTGAGCTGCAAGTGATTGCTTCAGCTAGCTACGGAGCTGCATGTGATTGTTTCAGCTCGCTTCTAAACTACAAGTGATTGTTTCAGCTCGCTACTGAGCTGCAAGTGATTGTTTCAGCTCGCTACTGAGCTGCAAGTGATTGCTTCAGCTAGCTACGGAGCTGCATGTGATTGTTTCAGCTCGCAACTGAGCTGCATGTGATTGTTTCAGCTCGCTACTGAGCTGCAAGTGATTGTTTCAGCTCGCTACTGAGTTGCAAGTGATTGTTTCAGCTCGCTACTGAAATGCAAGTGATTGTTTCAGCTCGCTAGTGAGCTGCAAGTGATTGTTTCAGCTCGCTACTGAGCTGCAAGTGATTGTTTCAGCTCGCTAGTGAGCTGCAAGTGATTGTTTCAGCTCGCTACTGAGCTGCAAGTGATTGTTTCAGCTCGCTACTGAGCTGCAAGTGATTGTTTCAGCTAGCTACTGAGCTGCAAGTGATTGTTTCAGTTCGTTCTGAGCTGCAAGTGATTGTTTCAGCTCGCTACTGAGCTGCAAGTGATTGTTTCAGCTAGCTACTGAGCTGCAAGTAATTGTTTCAGCTCGCTACTGAGCTGCAAGTGATTGTTTCAGCTCGCTACTGAGCTGCAAATGATTGTTTCAGCCCGCTACTGAGCTGCAAGTGATTGTTTCAGCTCGCTAGTGAGCTGCAAGTGATTGTTTCAGCTAGCTACTGAGCTGCAAGTGATTGTTTCAGCAAGCTACTGAGCTGCAAGTGATTGTTTAAGCTAGCTACTGAGCTGCAAGTGATTGTTTCAGCTAGCTACTGAGCTGCAAGTGATTGTTTCAGCTCGCTACTGAGCTACAAGCGATTGTTTTAGCTCGCTACTGAGCTGCATGTGATTGTTTCAGCTAGCTACTGAGCTGCAAGTGATTGTTTCAGCTAGCTACTGAGCTGCAAGTGATTGTTTCAGCTCGCTGCTGAGCTGCAAGTGATTGTTTCAGTTCGCTACTGAGCTACAAGTGATTGTTTCAGTTCGCTACTGACCTGCAAGTGGTTGTTTCAGCCCGCTACTGAGCTGCAAGTGATTGTTTCAGCTAGCAACTGAGCTGCAAGTGATTGTTTCAGCTTGTTACTGAGCTGCAAGTGATTGTTTCAGCTAGCTACTGAGCTGCAAGTGATTGTTTCAGTTCGCTACTGAGCTACAAGTGATTGTTTCAGCTCGCTACTGAGCTACAAGTGATTGTTTCAGCTCGCTACTGAGCTGCAAGTGATTGTTTCAGCTTGCTACTGAGCTGCAAGTGATTGTTTCAGTTCGCTACTGAGCTGCAAGTGATTGTTTCAGCTTGTTACTGAGCTGCAAGTGATTGTTTCAGCTCGCTACTGAGCTGCAAGTGATTGTTTCATATCGCTACTGAGCTACAAGTGATTGTTTCAGCTAGCTACTGAGCTGCAAGTGATTGTTTCAGCTCGCTACTGAGCTGCAAGTGATTGTTTCAGCTCGCTACTGAGCTGCAAGTGATTGTTTCAGCTCGCTACTGAGCTGCAAGTGATTGTTTCAGCTCGCTACTGAGCTGCAAGTGATTGTTTCAGCTAGCTACTGAGCTGCAAGTTTTTGTTTCAGCTAGCTACTGAGCTGCAAGTGATTGTTTCAGCTCGCTACTGAGCTGCAAGTTATTGTTTCTGCTCGCTACTGAGCTGCAAGTGATTGTTTCAGCTCGCTACTGAGCTGCAAGTGATTGTTTCAGTTCGCTACTGAGCTGCAAGTGATTGTTTCAGTTCGCTACTGAGCTGCAAGTGGTTGTTTCATCTCGCTACTGAGCTGCAAGTGGTTGTTTCAGCTCGCTACTGAGCTGCAAGTGATTGTTTCAGCTCGCTACTGAGCTGCAAGTGGTTGTTGCAGCCCGCTACTGAGCTGCAAGTGATTGCTTCAGCTAACTACTGAGCTGCAAGTGATTGTTTCAGCTCGCTACTGAGCTACAAGTGATTGTTTCAGCTCGCTACTGAGCTGCAAGTGATTGTTTTAGCTCGCTACTGAGCTGCAAGTGATTGTTTCAGCTCGCTACTGAGCTACAAGTGATTGTTTCAGCTCGCTACTGAGCTGCAAGTGATTGTTTCAGCTCGCTACTGAGCTGCAAGTGATTGTTTCAGTTCGCTACTGAGCTGCAAGTGATTGTTTCATTTCGCTTCTGAGCTACAAGTGATTGTTTCAGCTCGCTACTGAGCTGCAAGTGGTTGTTTCAGTTCGTTCTGAGCTGCAAGTGATTGTTTCAGCTCGCTTCTGAGCTGCAAGTGATTGTTTCAGCTAGCTACTGAGCTGCAAGTGATTGTTTCAGCTCGCTTCTGAGTTGCAAGTGATTGTTTTAGCTCGCTACTGAGCTGCGAGTGATTGTTTCAGCTCGCTACTGAGCTGCAAGTGATTGTTTCAGCCCGCTACTGAGCTGCAAGTGATTGTTTCAGCTCGCTACTGAGCTGCAAGTGATTGTTTCAGCTCGCTACTGAGCTGAAAGTGATTGTTTTAGCTCGCTACTGAGCTGCAAGTGGTTGTTTCAGCCCGCTACTGAGCTGCAAGTGATTGCTTCAGCTAGCTACTGAGCTGCAAGTGATTGTTTTAGCTCGCTACTGAGCTACAAGTGATTGTTTCAGCTCGCTACTGAGCTGCAAGTGATTGTTTCAGCTCGCTACTGAGCTGCAAGTGATTTTTTTTCAGCTCGCTACTGAGCTACAAGTGATTGTTTCAGCTCGCTACTGAGCTGCTAGTGATTGTTTCAGCTCGCTACTGAGCTGCAAGTGGTCGGTCCGACTTGGCTTCTATTCCTCGACAACTCCACTCAGCTCGACGCCATCTTCCATGACGTCAACATCCGCTACGACGCGATGGTGCTGGTGGCGCGATCTGCCGACGGAGGCGTGGAACTAACAGAGGTTCACCGCGTGGCCGCCGATCAGCCGCTGCAGCAGCACTGGTTCGCCTCGTGGAGCCAGCGTGGCGGACTGAAAGCCACGCCCATCACGAGCTTGTACATGCGCAGACGCGACCTAGGGGGTATCACACTCATCACGGGGGCTCTGGATGTAAGCATAGCAGATTGATCAACCCTTTTGATCCAATTATTTAAAATTAATTTGGGAATTACATTACATGACATGACATTCTACAATAAATTCTAAGTGCAGAACTTCAATTTAAATAGTTTTTTGCTACATCAATAACATAATGTAGTATATATCAATACATCAATAATTTAGGTGTAGGTAATATTTACATTCTCAAACTTTACTAGGCTGTACTCCACATACCATCATGGCCATCAAGTGTGAACTTTTCCCTCGACCTGGCCATATGTTAGAGCATTCCTCGGATTTTACAATGTCTGAACCCCGTTATTATTAATGTCTGGAAACTGGAAAGTACTCCATTATGAATATTTTTCCTGTAACCAGAATATCCCCCGTTTATTGGCTCATTCTGGTGAAATCCTTCGTTCGAACCATAGAAGTCCCCATAAAAATCAAGAAAACATACCTCGGTATACTTCAGAACAACCTCGAAAAGGGATGAGCAACAGATGGTCGAGCGAGCATACAAAGAAAGCCGAGCCTTACGATTAAGACGAAGTATAGATGAGATTACATCCTCTATTCTCCCAGGACCCGCCTCTGGTCACCCTGAATACGAACGCTTCTGGACTCCGAATAGTCGGGGGAGCCTACAGAAAGTTGTGGTCATTGCTGCAGACCGGACTCAATGTGACGTAAGTCGATTAAGGATGAAACAGCGCCAGGTCATCTACCAACAATTGTTTTCAAAACCATTTTATTTTGTTCCTATTACAATATAAGATCAAAAAATGTATACCTTACCGACCTAACTTTTGTGTAAACTTTTCCTTAACGTCATCCTTAAAACGTTTCCAAAGTTCGAGATTTTTACATGGCTCTTATGGGGGAACAAATTAATTTCCTACATTATTCTAAATAATTTTTAATCCGCACCAACAATTTCAACAGAAAACTAATGACATGTTCTTCGACTAATACTGAATGCATTGAAAACTTAAAAAACTCTTGTCACCGACTTAATTTCTGAGATAATGGCATTTAAATGTTTGCAAATCTTGATTTTTGGCCATTTAACATGGGACAACTGAACTATTCAAAACCACTGCTGTATTCTTAACAAAATTATTTTACGATAACTTCTCTTTTTCATTAAAAAAATTCCTCATCATCTCATATCGTATTATTCTCCACATATTACATTATAAAACAATGTTTTAGAGTTTAAACATGCGTTTTCTGAATTACTTTTTCTCAAGTTATAAATATAGTCATTCAAAGCGATGGTTCATCCTTAAGGTTGCAGAGCGATTGAGATTTTAAAACAAATAAGTGACTGAAATTTGGTTTTCTCAATTATTTGTTGTTGAACCTGAAGACTCACGGCCTTGGCAATATAAAATAGCAGGCACTCTGCACCGGGCATTATCGGACTATTTTATGATATTTAAATGAGTTCTACCAATTTGCCATAGAATGCAGGTTGTACGAGTGAGTACACTTTTATGAAAACTTCATTCGGGCCACCTGCATAAGAAAACGGCTGACTATAAAAAATCGGTATTTTTTGTGCACATTCGGAAAATTACAATTTGTCAGTCTCCTATTTGAAAATGTTATGTCATTAATATTTAACTAGGAAAACGCTCTGTGTGACGCGTTGATGAGCGAGCACGGATACACGCAACACCTCGAACCGAAATTATGTCTATCGAATGTCATTAAAAGCCAATAATTCTTTAGTTTCGTCACATACTTGTATAAAAATCTCCAAAATCTCCAAAAATATTGGTGCCAATCCTTGCTAAGTTTTAAGTTAATCGATTAAACCTTTATGATTGAACGGTTCCTTGTTAATTTTCAAAAATCACAGGATCTCGTTCAAAAAATATACCTGGGACCACCCATATGATATGATATGTAGTGTGTGTACACAATATCAGATCAATCTGTTGAACGGTCATTATTAGTTTCATATCGTTTAAAACTTTCTGCTCTAACTACCTTGCCTTGAACTGTAGATTCGAAGTCGCCGTGAATTTGACAGCCAACACGCAAAATGTCCCTAAAATGACAAAAACTTTTGAAAATAACGACAGATTAGAGTGAAAATTGGCAAAAATACCTTAAATGTTGGTACTAATGACCATGCGAAGTTTTTAGTTGGTCGGTCAATCGGTTCCAGTTTAAATTTCAAAAATCACAGGAAAAATGGTTTCAAATTTGAACCAATTGGAGGATTTGGCTGATTTTTTTTTTGATTGGATACAATGTTGGTTGCAATGACTTTGCTAAATTTCAAATTGATCGAACCAACCAATCGAAAGATAATTTTTATAAAATTTGAACCAATCACAGGATCCCGTTCAGAAAAGATCCCAGGGATCGCATAGATTACGTTAGTATGTGTACAAAATTTCAGATCGATTGGTCGTGCGGTTTGACCTGGGCAGTGCAGGCAAAAAAAAAAAAAAAAAAAAAAAAAAAAAAAAAACACACGGAGAAAGTGTCATAAGAGTACCGTAGTGACGCTCGCTACGCTCGCTCAATTAGGAAAAAATTTAATACTGAAATTAAATTAATTGCTATTATGTTAGTGAGGCCTCAAGCAATTTCAGTACTCTCCCTCCCCCCCCCCCCCCACTCAAGAGTTTCATTGTTTACAACACATTCCACAGTCATAAAATTCCCAGACCCTCATAAAATAAAACCTTTTTGTTAATTGAAATAATCTGTTTACGGAATTGTGTCGGTCATTTAACGTACACCGTTTTTATATTTTTGATAATAGCAATGAATTGGTAATTAAAAATAGATTCCAGTAACTTTTTTATTGACAAAATTCCGTTCATAACTGTGTACACTTCAAACACTATTATTAAAATATGCTATTATACAAATTATTTCATCCAAATATGAGCCGAATTTTACAAATAAAAATGCGATTGCAACCAATTTTTACTTGGGAATTAATTTGACAAGTCATAAATAGGAAAATTGTGTTTGTTAATCCTCATAATATTCACAAATCCCATCAGTCCTAATAAGGTATATGTAAAACAGTATTCTTAGTTAGTAGAAACGTTGAATGTCCGTTATATTGAACCGAAACTTGGTCAAATTATAGCATTAAAAAATATTCGTCATTATTAAATTTCTAACCTAAATAAAGAAACGGCAAAACACGACAATTGGTTGTTCTGATAGTTCTTCAACAAAGTGGCAAATTTGGCACTATGTTGAAGAACTGTCAGAACAACCGTTTGTCGTTAGCAAAGCTCCTTGACCCGGGCGAGTAGACGAACCCTCTCAGCTGGAATGTTTCCCCAGGTTCGCGTTGCGCACGCCCGCAGTGGGATTCTACGGCGAGAAGGCTGGCAACGGTTCGTGGAACGGGATCCTGGGAATGGCTCAGCGTGGAGAAGTGGACTTGGGATTGTGCACGATGGCAAACGCTCCAGACAGATACATGGACGTCGATTACTCTCTACCCATCCTGTACATCAGGTACGATATTTTGCTGAGAGCATGCCAACATCGGTGAAACTGCAAAACCTTGTGAGAATTTAATACTTCTTGAAGGGTGATTCAAATTGAACGTTGTCAACTATGAAAGTGTTATAGCGTTGAAGTTCGTGATGAAAAATAAAATACAGAGAAAGTGCTGTTGAAATCTCCTCGGCAGGTTCTACGTGTACATCAGCGAGCTGGACGGTCGTGACGTCAGCTGGTCCAACTTCCTCTCCCCCTTCACCGCGCCGCTGTGGCTAGCCACGGTCACCACCGCCCTGAGCGTCGTCCTCACCCTCCGCCACGTGTTGCGACGCCGCGACGCCGGCCTCCAAGTGTTCGGCGCCGTCTTCTGTCAGCAGTCGCACCAGCAGAACCCGCGCACATGCGCCGCCCGCCTCGTCTACTTGCTCAGCTACATGCTCGGCGTCGTGGTGCTCGGCAGCTACTCCGCATATCTGACGTCGTCGTTCACCGTCATCAGACCGAGGATCCCGTTCACGACGCTGGAAGGATTTCTGGAGGACGGGACTTACGAACTACAGGCGCAGAAGTCCACAGTCATCGAGGGATTCTTCAAGGTCACACACTGCATTCTCTATACTCAAATGTACAGTTTGTTCAAATCTTCTTTACAATGACTATGGTGGCGAAGATAGCAACGAAAATGATGTACTATACGCTAGCACCAACACAAAAAATGAAAATCAGCTAGAACTTAAGTGGCACATTCAAGTTAGCGGATTCACTTTGGAAAGTTTATGTTGGCAAAGTGTGAATTCAGGTGGAAGGTCTGGATGTGCTTAGTTACACCCTAACGGCGTTGTAAACGTAAATTGAACAGCCTGTAGTCAAATGGCATTTCGTGGATGAAAACACCGCAATACGTCATTTGGCTACTTAATTATTAGCTGTAAGGCAGAGTGCTTAAACAAATTTTAAAAGCCATTTGAAGCAAGATGTTCGGTACATCCCAATAACAGTCCACAAGTGTAACTATTGGGTCAGAAATAGGAAGTTACGTAAGGGCCTTCGAAGGTTCTAAACGTCTATAATAACAGTCCTAACAATATGTGAGGCATTTTTACGAACAGGTAGAATTGTCAAGATATGTTAGAATGCGAAGGCCTATTTACGTTTCAGATAAAGTAAAATATATCTTTTCTGGACGAAATTATGCTGGGCAACCAAAAAACTCTATGCTGGGCTGGGCAATACTCGAAAATGACGTGATAGTTCAAAATAAAAGAAACTTCTACAAGGAAGGGGATCGAACCCACGCACAACATAATGAGTCGGGATTTTACCCATGGAGACGCTTATTATTTATAGTGCGCTCGCAACCCTGCCAAGTCTACCCCGACCTGCTAGTTATCGTTCGTGTTTTCGTAAAATAGCTGAAGTATATTTTAATCCCCATAAAAAACACTCCGTGTAAAAATACCAGCCAAGTCTCTTCAGCTATAAAAAAATAGAAGAAATCTAAAATTTCAGCACTGAAAAGTAGTGATATCAAAAAATGGGCCAAGTCAAAACCGAATTTTAAAAACCAAAATATACTTGGCGCATCGTGCATAATAGATAGTTTAGAAGTATAGGCCAGATGTGTTATATTCATAAAATCTACCTACTCTATAATGCCGTAAAAAACGATGCGCCAAGTATATATTGGTTTTTAAAATTAAGTTTTGACTTGGCTCATTTTGTGATATCACTACTTTTCAGTGCTGAATTTTTAGATTTCTTCTATTTTTTTATAGTTGAAGAGACTTGGCTGGTATTTTAACACGGAGTGTTTTTATGGGGATATCACTTTTTTTTTTTTAGTTTATGTACACAACTTGTAACACATATCGGAGCAACACTGACTAATTCCTTAAAAAAAATACGCCATTTCCAAATTGGTTACAACGAAAAATTGTGTTTAGTGCTAAATATAAGCTTAAAGTGATATTCCATGAAGAATTGCGAAAGCATCGTTCCAATCGGTCCAGCCGTTTGCGAGATATGGCATCACTTCCGGTTTTCAAAATGGCGGCTATAATAACTGCCACCTAAAATTTATTTCTATAAATGTTTTGTATCATTATAAGCCTTCTGAATATGTAGTTCTTGTAGTAAGAGGTGATTAAAGTCTAATTCTTCATTTTTTGAGGTCATTTCCTGTTTCGCTAAAAGTACATTTCTACTTCAACAATTGATATTCCATAAAGATGACCGTGTGAATCGATTGACGCAAATTTCGTTCCGATCGGTTTAGCCCATTTTGAGATATGACGTCACTTCCGGTTTCAAAATGGCAGCATAAAACCAGTTATAGCAAAAGGCACCTTAGACGCCAAAAGTGCACATGTGGTAAAATTTTCAGAACGATCGGTTAACCCGTTTAGGCTGAGGCCCTGTCAACAGTGTTTCCTGATATCTGAATCATCAGATGATACCTTTTAAAAGGGGTGTAATTTCACTGTTTTCACGGCCCTCTTGCTCGCAAATGACATAACCTGTTGTTCCCAAATTTGGTATAGGTGGTGGGGTGGGCCATAGCTCGAAATTAAGATATTTCGCAACAATGTGAGATTTTCGAATTTTAAGAGTAGGCCGAAAATGCCATGTTGTTGCTTACAGTAAAAGTGTTTGGTCTGCTCCTCAGTTTATTAGGCATTTACGGTATGTTGAGTGACTGTGAGTGTATAGTACGACTTGGCTGGGTGGAGCGACTGCTCCACTAGATGTTGCCGTACTAACTGATTTTTGTTCAAATTTTAATTCTATTTTTATATTTGACCAGAACGCTGAGGGCGGACTACTGAAGCAAATCTACATACGTCATATGGCTACGAAGATGGCGACAGCGCCAATATCTACACTTGAGGGTATTAATCGCGCATGCGCAGAACGATTCGCTTTCGTTTGCGCAAGTCAAAGCATCATGCACTCGATGGATCAACTGCCTGCCACTTGCGTGTTGTTCCCTCTGCCGGACGCATTCCTTACCATGACCATGAGCTACGCAATCTTTCCAAAGAACTCGCCGTATCGAGGAGTCTTCGACCACTTGTAAGTATTTCATTATGTACCCTCTTAGTATTAGAGTCTACGTACACTCCCCCAAATAATAAATGGTACTCCGTTTTGCGGCTAAGTCCTTTTACCGTAAACAATTTTAATAGGTACCCTGTAGAGTGAGAGAGCGCGATAGTTGCTGTGCGAGTGAGAAGAAAGATTGACGAGAGGTTGTTGTGCGAGTGAGAAGAAAGATTGACAAGCGGTTGTCGGGCCTCTCACTCACTAGTAGTCGTGTCTCGCTTGCACTTGGTAATAACTGGGGTGGATTCTGCCGAGTTGTTTTCTCGGTGGAGTGGGGTGAGGTGAACTAAAATAGATAACGATGTCAATAACTGCTACCTGCAGAAGATCCTCGATCGATTCAATGCTCGAACTGTCCTCGCCGTGGTTTACCGTGATTGAATTTCACTGCTATTTCCAAAATGCTCGTATGTAGTATTTCTAAAAGTAACATTTATTAGCTATTCAAAAAAATCATATTTAAATCATTGATGTAATGAAGCTTTCTACTAGAACATTATATTAAATTAAATTCTTTACAACGCCAGCAAACTGTCTTATCAGCTAACACAAAAATCATGTGAAATAGCCAAGATTGAAATGTTATGTCACATGCAAATACAAAACAATATCCACAAATTTGTATTATGCACTTTCCGATGAAAGATGATGGCATAATATCTACAGAGCAACAGAAAATGTATATAGTTTGCACTTTTATTTCCAAAATTAAAGAATTTATAACTGAAAACACTAATGTGATAATCAATAAAATTGTTTACAACATACTCATTACAATTTCAGACAACTATTAGTCAACTTGGTTTCTATTTTAAAGGACACAGAAATTTACTTGTTATTTTCAGCGTCAGTTTACAAAATATACTTTACATAATTCAATTCATGATCAAGTCCAAACAGTTGAGAGAAATACCATAGCACAGACCAGTTATAGCTAGTTATAATTGAAACGAACAAACATGTGCAGAGAACAAGAATCTGACTAGACATGTTTATTAAGGGATCTCGGTTAGAAATTCAACATTTGTTTGATGTTTTAAACATTTATTATAACGTGTACTGTCAATTCTTACATTTGTGAATAATACAATTACCATGCCAATTAATTATTGACACATTTGTTACTCGAATCTAACAGGGAAGTCTTTTGTCAATTTGATTTCAGACTATTAGTTATTTTACATGGAAACACATGGTCTGAACACAGAAATGGCATTATTTTGTTGTTGGACAAACTTAGTTATCAAGGAATTGATTTACGAAGTTGATCACAGATTTTTTTAATTTTAAAACAGGAACATTTTCATTGATATCACAGTTTGTTATATTTACTATATTCAAAATATTCACCGTCCAAATTAGTCAATTATTCACATTGTTGAGGACTTGGATGTGAAAAACAGTTTTGATTATCGTCACACGTGTCATACTTTCTGACTTCCTCACACGATGTTCCATGACATTAGTATTTTTATTTAGATTAACTAATGAACAATGAACACTTCTCGGGCAGATAGGTATAATATGTTCAACACCATTATTCTTTTTAGATATTTTCAAATGTATCGGCATAATATTTATACGGATGTCCCTATTGAAATTTTATCAATATTGAAATAATAATTAATTTCTTTGTTTAAAAAACTATACTAAAATTAAAATACATAAACTTCAAAAAATGCTTCTGAATGGTCAATATCCCGACCAAAATCCGTCGTTCTCCAGGACGGCGTCGAGACGCCTCGGCATGGAGTCGATCAGGGTCCTCATGTAGCGTGGACCCTCAGTCACATCCAGCCAGGCCGTCTCAACGGCGTCCCAGAGCTCGTCGGGGTTGGCTGGCTGTACCCATACGCCTCGCATGGTCCTCACGACCTCGGCCCAGACATTCTCTATAGGATTCATGTCTGGGCCCTTCGGTCCCCAGTCCATTAACTCCACATCGTTCTGGGGCGCGAACCAATCCCGAACAACCCGGGCGTGATGAATAGGGCTGTTGTCCTAGAACAATTAAATCAATATGAAAATCCAGATTCTGCTCTGACCAGAAGTTATTGACACTCATCATGAATCAGAGAGAATCGCCTGTATAGTCTGTACCCATTGGGCAATCACTCTCTTATCGTAGATATTGATAGAGTAGAAACTGTTGTAAAGCTTATTTTTTATTTTTTTTTGTACAGAAATTACCTTTCTGACCGTAACAAGTTACATTATATAACTTCTGCAAACAAAGTACCCCCCCCCCCCAACCAGGGCCGCATTTATGAGTGTGGGGCGCCTCAAGTGAATTAGCCAATGGGCGCGAAATAAAGGAAACAGTACCACCAGAGCTGGATCGACCTTACAGTATATTTTACATTTGGTCCACCTCCCCCATGACCACCACTGTTATCAGGGGGGAGGAAGAACATACCTCAACTTGTAGTCCAGAGTCTAAGCTGCAAAAGGGGCCTAACCCACCACAAATTGCAACAGAGGGTTTTTTGATGTTAATCGATTTATAAAAATTCCCTCTATCACATATCAAAAGTTCTCCGAAATTTGATAAGGGTGGGTGGGTCAAAATGCCAAATTTGTCAAAAAGTCATTGTTGTCAATATCAAACAATCAAATTATATCAACCAAGTCAAGTAGCATATCAAATTAAAGCTTATGTTTAGTACAATTAATAAAAATATATATCACCATTGTAAAATTGTAACAGAGGTCAAAAGGGTTCAAAAAGTGGTCAAAATCCCATTTCTGAAGTGTCCCAGGACAAATGTGATATCTTCATCCCTAATAAAGATAATAACTCAAAACTAAAAAACTCAAAACATTAATTCAAAACTCAATGAAATTTTCACATAATTGCATTTTTTATAGATTTTTTAAAAGCTTTTGATACTATTAACTACAGTATACTCATAGATTCGTTAAGTTGCATAGGTATTGGTGGCTCTTTGTTAAATTGGTTTCGCAGTTATTTACAATCTCGTAAAATCATAGTAAAAATTTCAAATGTATGTAGTTGCTCAAGAGAATTATTCAGCGGAGTGCCGCAGGGTTTAAATTTGGGTCCCTTATTGTATATTATTTATGTTAACCATGTTTTCAATTTATTTCATAAAGGTTAAGTGTACATGTATGCTGATGATACTGTAATATTAGCCGCAAATAGGAATTTAGATGAAGCACAGATAGAACTTCAAAATAATTTTAATACTTTGCTACGTTGGACACATGATAATGGATTAGTTATTAATGCTGATAAAACCAAAATTATTCATATCTGTTCTCCTTATAACATTAATAAGAATTTAACAGTAGATATTTTATGCCACAGTGTACAGTGTTTGCATTCATTGGGTGATGGGATGTGTAATACGTGTTCAACCAAAATTCAGGTAGTGAACTCACATGTGTATCTAGGATTAATTATTGATAGGCATTTCTCTTGGAGTGATCACATTAATAATTTATGTAACAGATTGCGCTTATGCAGCTATAATTTTTATAATTTATGTTCTTTTTTACCGATGAGTCTCATGAAGTTACTATATTCAGCGTTGGTCGAGGCTATTTTAGCTTACGGAATTTTAGCATGGGGAAATGCATCTGCTGTGCACCTGAATAAAATATATCAGTTGCAGTGTAAGATTTTGAAAATTATTATATCTCCAGCTACTATACAGAATAAAAATTTATTGAAGAGTATGTATTTTTCGTATTTACAATTATTAGATATTTCGGATCTTTTTGAATATAAATTAATTCTTAAACAATATTTTAGCTCAGAGTTCAAAATTCTATATGACTGTGAAGTACAAATACGGGCTAAATCGCAAGGAAAATTTAGAATACCTAAATGTATTAATAAGTATGGACAAAGACAGCTTAATTATGAAGTACCCACAATTTTTAATAGTTTACCTCAAAATTTAAGGAATTTCGATACATACAATTGTATAAAAAAAGAAATTAAGATGTGGTTATTTACTAGGAATGTTTTTGGTTGAACGGGTATTGATCCAGTTACCTAATGATGACTAATTTTTGAATATGGATTGTTTCAATATGTATTACTTCCTTATTTCTACTAGGCTGTTAAATCTGATGTTACTTTATTGTTTACGCACTCGGTCATTTTTATTGTTTCTGTATGCTTATTGTTTATTTACATTATTTTGTCTCCCACAGACTAGCCTTTTGGCTATGTGGGATAGTTTGTAGATTTGTGTATTTATTGTATTGTGTATAATTGTGTGCAATAAAAAAAAAAAAAAAAAAAACTTTTTTACTTTTTTAACATACTTTCTTTGATTCATTTCGATCCGAAATTAATCTGTTAATAACATATCAAAATGTTGCCAAAATTATTAAAACATGAGTGGGCAAATGAATCTGTCAAATAGTTTCAATGGGCGATTTTTATTTTTGAGTGCAAAGTCTAAGATTAAACCAATTTCCTAAATCACCACTATTAATAACAAAAGGTTTTTTGATGTGAAACGATACAGAACAATGCCTTATAAAACATATCTTAAGTTCTCCAAATTTTGGTAAGGCGGGTTGAGCCAAATTGCAAAATTTTGCAAAAACTCATTGTTGTCATTATCAAATTATATCAACTTAGTCGAGTAGCATATCAAATTAAAGCTTATTAGTACAACAAATTAAAACAAATATGACCATTAAAAAGGTCATCTAAAGGTCATGAGAGGCCAAAACGTGGTAAAAGTTTACATTATTAAGTGTCCAAGGACAATTGCCATAATGTTATCGTTAATAAAAGTAAATGACATACTTTTTGACACCAATCGCTCCAAAATTAAATAGTTAATAACATGTAAAAAATTCACTAAAATTCGATTACCGTGGGTGAGCCAATTAATTTTTAATTCAATTTCAAAATTGTGATATTTTGTTGAAGGAAAAATCTAATGTATAGTATAAAATAATAAATAATCGTTCTGAATATGTATAATTATATTTAAATATGAAGAAAAGAATATAAGTGGACAAACACTACCACATTTAATGTAAAAACCAACGTATATGTATATTCAGAACGATTATCCATTATTTTACACTATACGTTCGATTTTTCCTTCACCAAAATATCGCAATTTTGAAATTAAATTAAAAATTAATTGGCTCACCCACGGTGAACGAATTTGGATGAATTTTTATATGTTACACACTATTTAATTTTGGATCGATTAGTGTCAAAAAGTATATTATTTACTTTTATTAACGATAACATAATGGCAATTGTCCTTGGACACTTAATAATGTAACATTTTATCACGTTTTGGCCTCTCATGACATTTGGATGACCTTTTCATGGTCATATTTGTTTTAATTTGTTGTACTCATCATAAGCTTTCATTTGATATGCTACTCGACTAGGTTGATATAATTTGATAATTTGATAATGACAACAATGAGCTTTTGCAAAATTTTGCAAATTGGCCCAATCCGCCTTACGAAAATTTGGAGAGATATGTTTTAGAGGGCATTGTTCTGTATCGTTTCACATCAAAAAACTTTTTGTTGTCAATAGTGGTGATTTAGGAAATTGGTTTAATCTTAGACTTTGCACTCAAAAATAAAAATCGCCCATTGAAACTATTTGACAGATTCATTTGCCCACTCATGTTTATATAATTTTGGCAAAATTTTGATATGTTATTAACAGATTAATTTCGGATAGATTTGTGTAAAAAAGTATGTCATTATCTTTATTCGGGATGAAGATATCACATTTGTCCTGGAACCCTTCAGAAATGAGATTTGACATAATTGTATGTGTCATGTGACATGATTTTTAATAATTGTACTAAACATAAGCTAAATAATTTGATATGCTACTCGACTAGGTTGATATAATTTAATTGTTTGACATTGACAACAATGACTTTTTGATAAATTGGGCATTTTGGCCCACCCACCCTAATCAAATTTCGGAGAACATTTGATATGTTATAGAGGGCATTTTTATGAATCGATTAACATCAAAAAACCTTCTGTTGCAATTACTGATGGGTCAAAGTGTTTATACTCTGGACTATTGCCCGCAGAACATTTTTTGGATTTTAGAACACTTAAATAATGAATCTAAGGACGTTAAAACAGTGCCATTTTCTCACTGTAATATCACTGTAACGACGCTGTTATCACATCAATTGCCTATATAGGGATGTCTAACCCGCGAGAATGAAGGTGTTAAAAGGCTTTAGACTTCCAGCAAGGCTTTCATACACTTTTATAGTGATACAAGTTACCATATTTTCATGTTACCTACTTTGTACCGATAGTTTCTGTATGAATCTATCAATTTTATTATAATTTGGAATTTAATTGACGCCGCGGCGCCCCCTGGAAGACGCGCTATAGGCTATGGCCTAATTAGAATAAACCACAACCCTGAGACCCCCCCCCCCCCCCCCCCCCCCGGTACAACAGCTATACACCACGGTTCTTCGCGCCTCTAAAATTGAAATATATCCCTTTTGACTTCAAGTTGAATATAGCTTATAATAATTTAAACCTATACGAAGCTTGAGTCACCATGTCGTCGGCGATTGACAGTTTGTCCAAGAGAATAAGAGATATTCAATATGATCCTATAGAGCAGTTGTACGATGTTTGCAGCCCGTGGGACTAATTTTTGTGGCCCCCTCAGTTGATGTTTCAAATACCTATTTATTCACAAAATGTGACCACTGAAAAAATAATATTTAAAAAAATCTCATTTCATTTGAGACATCATTTGAGAGGTGTCATGTTAGGATCCACGAATCAGGCTGAAAATACGAGATAATCTATTTAAATGCAACTTCGTAGGCTACTTGTTGCAACGAAAATTAAGCTTTACCAATTCCGAAAATTGTAAAAAGTATACATTTTTGGCGTGTGAAATATTATTCGATTCGTTTCATAGTAAACAAAAGACACTGAATGAACCAGACACGTAGGATCACTAATAAATTTTCTTAAGTTCTAATAAAAGAAACGCCCTGCGGGGCAACAATTGGAGGGTAGTTTGCTTCAGTTTGTGCAATTTAGAACCCCAGAAACACTTTTAAATGGTTAAAATCTAAAAAAAGCCCTGCGGGGCTAAGACTGAGGGGCTTCCCCCCCCCCTGATAATAGTAGTTCCTGCGCGCCTGGAATGAACCTACCTGATCACGTGAGCATTATTGTAATTAAAAAAATGCGGCTCTCCCACAAAAGCAAATTAGTATTATTGGCCCGCAAGTCAAAAAGGTTGAGTACCACTGCTCTAGAGAGCGGAGAACAATTCAAATCATAATGGACAATAATTATTTTAGTTTTTGGATAAGATACGAACTTGACTTGAAGCCGATTATCGAAAAAACAATATCATTATCCTAGCGATATTATCGATACTATCGTTTGACACGGTCCTATTTTACATATGAGAATCTTTATTACCTGCTGGAAGCGGATATTTCCGTGCGGGTAGAGTATCCTCACCGACGGCACCATGACATCACGGAGGATGTCACGGTACTGCTCGCCGGTGAGTCTTCGATCTACCCGCCACAGAGCGCCGCCGCCTTCCTTCGACATCCATCCCCACGCGCAGACGGAGAATCGGCCGCTCTTCTGATGTTGTGCCACATTCTGCGGGTTGTAGCGTTCGCCCTTCTGCCGGTACACGAGGACTGGCCCGTCGTTTGACGAAGAGAACGTTTTTTCGTCTGAAAAAACTACTCTGGACCAGTCCTCGTGTGCGTGGACCGCAGCGAAAGCCATGCGGTCGACGCATTGGTTGCTCTTTGCGAGCTGCGTGACGGGACCGCAGGCCAGCGTCACGTAGTCTATTGATGACTGTCTGGCTACATCCGGGGAAGTTGGTGTTGTCCTTGAGTTTGGGCGCGTCGGAGAATGGACTCGCTTCCGACGCAGCCACGAGAGCAGCGTCTTGTGCAGCCGTCGACACTCTTGGAGGTCCAGATCCGGGTCTAATAAAAATTTCACACCAAAATAGTTTAGAATTAAATTATTAACAATTAATGAAAATAATGATATACCTATTATTTGTGTTTATGACACTCTTTTCACGCCTAATATCTTGTTATCGGTAATGACATTTACCTGCGGTTGACATTCCCCGTGTCGGTGTATTGTTGCCACCACCTATAGGCCGTCATTTTTGGGACACCATACTGTTCACCCGCTTGCCTGGGTAGCATTCCGCCGGACTCGATAAGACCTATAACTTTTTGTTTGATTGAAATATCCCAATGGGCGGGCATGTTGACTGCTTTGAGTCTCAATCGACTGTGATTTGGTGTCTTGTCGTTGTTTGAGTGTGTTTGTTGATAATGATAAATGATTCACTCATTCTCAATTATAGGTATATTTGTTAATGATATACAAGCGCTCGGCCGTTTTAGAAAATGAGATAGAAAAATTATTTCATGAGTGGTTGTAACTTTGATAGGATGTTCACATGATCAGTTTGAATGTATATTAGAAGCAACTTTTAATTTTTGCTTATTGAATTGTTAATTAGGCGCTGGTTATTCAACAAAACCGCTCAAAACTGTGAAATTTCCGATACGTTTGGAGACCATACCCATTAACCAATTGATCGCAAATTTTAATCATGATTAGATAAAAGACAAACTTAGTGTTATCACTTAGCACATTTTTAAATTTAAATTTCATACGGCACCCATTCAGACGAGAACATACACAATTTTTCACCAAAGATCAACAAATTATAACTATAATTAACGAAGCAAAAATTTAAAAATTTAGTAAGGGATAACCCTAAGTTGATCTTTTATCTAATCACGATTAAAATTTCAAATCAATTTGTCTACCTACTTTGTCGCCAATTGTATCCGAAAAAGTGCCTGCAAAACGCGGTAAAATCGCTCCCGCTTGCACCACCGTATTTTAGTGACTGATCAATCCATTACACAACACTATTTGATTTTTGGTCGAAACTTAGGATATTCCATCGTGACCATAAATATAAAATACGAAATTGACAAACCTCTTCACCAAGAGCTGGGAGATTTATTATCTGTCCAAAGACACCACTAAATGAGGACTTCATCGAAGAACCCGTAGAGGTCACTTCTGACGCCACAGTGAAAATATGGAATAATATCATAGTCAAATGTTTTTCGTGTATGCTAAGGAACACCTCTGCTAAATTTTGCATATTATATTATGGTATAATTATAACATGACGGTATCCATAAGTGAATAAAATGTTGAATTTTTGGCCTATTAACCACATAAACCGCACCAATTAGGTTTTAATTAGTGTAATTACCACTCGCAAGACATTTTCATCTTAATTCAAAAAAGGAGACTAAAAAATATCATAAGCATACGATTTTTAGAATTGGACTCAAATTACCCCAAAATGACCATAATGTGGAATTTTCGGAAAATTTGATTGTTTAAGTAACTTATAGGCAGTCCTCACAAAAAAAGTTAAATAACTAACTAATTATGAAGATGTATGTAATATGGAGGCCAGAGGTCACGACTGACCCCAAGGGTAAAATCTCGAATGACATAATAACCAAACCGATTTTATATGTCCTAATTAACATCACCACCAAATTTAATGCTTTTATCACAACATGAAAAATCAATGCTCTTAGCCGCTCAACTACACAGGAAAAATTTCTAAATAACATACACTTTATAAATAATTTTCATTTTTCTTTCTACTTATCCCAAATCAAATAGCAATGGTGAACAACGGTAGTGACAGCCTGATAGGTGGCAGGTCTAACGAGAAAATAATGGTTGCGGGATTGCGGGGGTCTTTTAATACATCATCGAAATTAGGAAAAGTTGGGAAGACAATAATCAAATGCATCAAAGGAGCAGTGATAATTTCTTTGACATTTCTCTGAACAATTTCACAAATATATCAAAACATAGGCGTGTCAGTAAAACGTCAATAACAGTCTCTTGAAGTCCTTGACCGATTTGTCTGAAAATTTCAAGAAACTCCTGAGACGCCTTATAGAACGTCCACGAGTGAGTATTCATCAGATTTTGTCACTTTTTATAGAAAATGTTTAGAATTCATTATTTATCTTTTAATTTTTATTATGTAATAGTTAAAGTTACTTATGACAGTACTCCAACTGTTCAATACATCATACTATTTAAAAAATCCCTAATTTTAAACTTTTGAAAAAAATAATTCAAAGCTTGAAAAAGAAATTATATTAGATAAATATATTAATATAAGCTACATCCATGACTGCATATACGCTACTTTTGACAATCTTCAAAATATCTAATATATTTAGTCTTGAAAAGGTATTTATTTATTTAGCAAGTCACAAGACTAATAAACTATAGGTCGTACAGTATTTTTGAACGTGCCATTGAACTCGGAAGCGTTTCCGAAGCGTTTAAGAACATTTTCTTCAGATATTCATTCATCGTTACAATAAGAAGTCACTTTATTGTTACTTTTAAGGGTGGAAAGCACTGGTGTGTCCAAGGGGGAATTGACGCCCCCGCCACCCTTTGGTGCATTTAATCATCGCTGTTATTTCTATTCTTGAAATGTTATAAGAAGAATACGAAAACATTCATTTTACATTCTAATTGAACTGTTGACTTAGACCCATTTAAATAACATTAGACTTATTATGTTGATTTTTCATTTGTAAGTAATACTAATTGATATGGGGAAAACAGTTTGTTCCTTTCCGAATTTTATTATTTTGTTATGTAGGATTGACAGTCGAGTCGATATATATTAGTGTGACATTTCCGAATTGGTTATAAAAAGAGGTTCTAGATAACATCTCTGGTTATACCTAGCACATCATCCTTGGATACATCACATATTTATGTAAAACGTCCAAAGCTATGGTATTTCTCTCAACTGTTTGGACTTGATCATGAATTGAATTATGTAAAGTATATTTTGTAAACTGACGCTGAAAATAACAAGTAAATTTCTGTGTCCTTTAAAATAGAAACCAAGTTGACTAATAGTTGTCTGAAATTGTAATGAGTATGTTGTAAACAATTTTATTGATTATCACATTAGTGTTTTCAGTTATAAATTCTTTAATTTTGGAAATAAAAGTGCAAACTATATACATTTTCTGTTGCTCTGTAGATATTATGCCATCATCTTTCATCGGAAAGTGCATAATACAAATTTGTGGATATTGTTTTGTATTTGCATGTGACATAACATTTCAATCTTGGCTATTTCACATGATTTTTGTGTTAGCTGATAAGACAGTT
>OW203770.1:15063572-15298223 GCA_934045905.1 Leuctra nigra
CGGAGTTTCGTGCTGGAACTGGACAACTTGTAGACGCAGTGATGAGGGATAATGTAACTCGAAGATCGTGGTGCAGTCGTCATGTGACGAGACTCTGAGTAATCTTGCATGAAGGCTTGGTAAGCTGCATCATGGTCGGGTTCCCGCTTCAGGCGTCGTTCCAGGCTGAGGTAATTCCGGAGGACGGCGTTATGGTTGGCGCCGAGAGGAGTTGACGACGGCTTGAACGGAAGAGCCACTGAATAGCGACCAGACGAGTCGCGCTGGTGCGTCTTCACGAAGTGTTCCTCACACAATTGATCGTCAGGATCCAGTTGTGGAGGGCGATGAACCTCTTCTGATTCCCAGAAGAGACGGAGGGTGCGGTCCAACGGCGTCGTCGAACACGCCAACAACGAGAGTGGGGACTGGGTCGAGGCTTGATCTGACTGTACAGGTCTCAATATAACCCATCCAAATATGGTATTCAGAGCAGAGGGGTTTCCTCGAATGACCATGTCGCCCGACGTCTTTAAGATGTCTGGGTACAGGTCTGCGCCGATCAGAAAGTCAATCTGATCCGGTACATCGAAGCGAGAGTCGGCCAGAGAGAGGCCACGATAACGTTCGTAAACGTCGAGAGAAACTGGCGAAGATGGAAGTGGATTCGAGATGGTGGACAGGACGAGAGCCTGAACACTGAGGGGGGTATCAGGATTATGACGCGAGGCGAGACTGCACTGAACAACGCCGTAAACCTGAGCAGAAGCGTTTCCAATTCCAACTAGCTGAGAATGACTGGGAGTGATTTTCAGCCCTAACTTTTGAACTAAAGAGCGAGAAGCTGCGGAAACCTTTGAACCACAGTCTATGACGGCTCGAAGAGAGTGGTAGCGACCTTGACAATCGCTAATCCAGGCGGTAACGGTGCCGAGCAACACCGTCTGATGAGTAGGTTTACTTGTCTGGAAATGATAAGCAAGAGATTGCGTGGGAGAGGCGTCGCTGTTAGCAACGGTTTCATTGTTTGCCGAGGTTGAAGTGTTGACAGCTTCCTGCTGAACTTCTGGCGCGGAGCTGGCTGGACGCTGTCCTTGGGCTGTCGAAGTGTTGGCGGGAGTCGGAGGATGAAGCATTGAATGATGCGAATTGCTACGACACGTTGAGCAAACACTCTTAGAAGTGCATGCAGATCGTAGATGTTTCCCCAAACAATTAAAACAGCGTTGTAAACGACGTATGGTGACGTATCTCTCAGCAATAGATTGCGCTGTGAAGAGAGGGCAACGATAAAGAGTGTGACCTTCCTTGCAAAGAGGGCACGAGGCATGGCTGGGCATGGCGCGCGCTGAGAGAACTGGTTTCGTCGCGAGAAAGGAATTCATTTTCCTGGCGGGGGAGGGGGTAGGTTTCGCTTTAGAAATAGTCGTGGAAACATCCAAGCCGCACAATTCCATGGTTCGCGATTGTTCTTCAACAAAGGTGATTAGCGAAGCATAAGTAGGAGTTGATCGCGAGGAATGTTTATTCTCGAATGCCTTGCGAGTACCAAGGTCAAGGTTATGCAAGGTGAGCGAGAACAGAAGATAATCTGCCAAATCGCCGATGTCTTGCAGTGATTTTAGAGCTTCTATGTTGTTTTTGTGAACTTGTAGAAAACTCTGAAGTCCAGAGTGCTGATTAGACTTGAGAGGCGTGAAATCAAGTATTTGCTTCACGTAGATAGATGCTAATAACCTTGGGTTATGATAGCGATTCACTAGGGCATTCAAAGCTAGCACATAGTTCTCCTTGGCTAATGAGAAACCTGCTATAACGGATAAAGCAGTGCCTGACAAAGTGGAACGCAAGTAATGGAACTTTTGAATGTCATTCAATGAATTATTCTCGTGAATGAGCGAGGTAAATAATGAAAAATATTCTGTCCACTTGTTCAAGTTGGTTCCGTCAAACTTTGGAATGTCAATGACAGGCAAGGTATTGGTGGTCAAGGTCATTGACGGCGTAGTCGCTGACTGAGTTTCCTTGCGGCTATCTTGATATTCATTACGTACTGCGATATATTTCGCCTGTGCGCCGTAGAGTACGGATTCAAAGCTATCTTGAACTTTCTCCACTTCAATGGCTTTGTTGGGTGAAATGAGATCCGAATTCAACTCGAGGATTTTCGCTTGAATAGCGTCAAACTCAGATTGCTGATGCATCAGTCTGTCATACCTAGGTTGAGCGGTCAAAACTTGATCGCGTTGCAAGGCTTTAAACGAATCGAACGTTCGCTGAACAGAACTGAAAACTTGTTCTCTTTGTTTAACAAACAAATCTTGCATCTTGCGTTGGGCTTCCATAACGAATAAGTACAAAAATTAAACTACAGGGGTTCAAACGAAACAGCGAAGAGATACACGTACGGAATGTACGAAATATCACGAGAGAGTGACCTTGAACTAAAATTCATGCGTCACGAGAACCAAACGAAAAACGAACACGAGATGAGAAAAGCTAGGCTCAAGACTCCGTAGCTCTATGGGACCAAAGACGATTGCGCCAAGACGCAAAGAGAAAAAAGGGTTAATAGCGGACTGTATGAAGGGGGGTAAGAAAGCAGCAACACTTACTTCGTTCTCGAATGCAGCTCGATGTTGGTTGCGGCATGCGTAGAACACGTGGTCTTGATGTAAGGAAGGATGGTACTGCAGTACGTGGAGAGGGTGAGGATTATGATATTGAAATGATACAAGTAGAGAGATAGAAAGCCATTAGCCAACTTGGCTGTATGACTAAGCTAATGCACACGAATTAAACTAACTGAAATCGAACTGTCTGCATGGCAGAAACTGGCACAACACTGACCGTCCTAGAGGGTGGTTCTAGACAAAGTGAAAGAGGGGAAGGTCAAACTGATAAAGGTAGTTGCTTGGCGGCTTGCCAACATGATAAACGAAAACACGAGAACGAAAAACGGCGCGAACAATATGTTTTAAGCGCGTTCAGTCAAGTAGGTAATCAAGCGAGCTGAGCGAGCGTCTTTACTTGAAACTTTTAACTTAAATCTCTGTTTCTTGTCTTTCTATCTGGTATTCGCATTACCTTATGTTAAACGCCGTCACGGATCAGGCCAAGGTGGGATCAGGCTAACTAATATTTTCATAAAATATTCACTAGGAAAACGCTCTGAGTAACGCGTTGATGAGCGAGCACGGATACGCGTAACACCTCGAACCGAAATGATGTTTATCGAAAATGTCCTTAAAAGCCAATAATTCTTGAATTTCGTCACAGACTTGTATGAAAATCTCCAACAATTCCTAAAATATTGGTCCCAATAACCACGCAAAGTTTAAGTTGATCGATTGAACCTTTATGATTGAACGATTCCTTGTTAATTTCCAAAAATCACAGGATATCGTTCAAAAAAATGTTAAACGGTCATATCAGTTTCATAATACGTTTGAAAGTTTCTGCTCTAACAACCTTGAAGAGAAGATTCGAAGATTCCGTGAAATATGAAATTCGAGAAATATGATAGCCAACACGCAAAATATCCGTAAACTGTCGATAACTTTTGAATTTAAACACAGTTTAGTCTGAAAATTATCAAAAATACAGATAATGTTGGACCCGATGACCATACAAAATTTTAAGTTGATCGGTCAAACGGTTCTGGATTAAATTTCAAAAAGCAAAGGAAATATTTTTTTAAATTTTAACCAATGGGAGGATTTGGCTGAAAATTTGTAAAATAAGAGACAATGTTAGTCCTAATGACCATGCAAAATATAAGGTCGATCGCATTTGTCGAAGTCCATTTTCATTTTTCAGCCTATCAGGAGATGTTTAATTAAATTTCAACCAATGAATGGATTTCAAAAATATTAGGGTCTGCAAACAGAGAAGGTTGGTTTTACATGTGTGCAAAATTTCAGATCGATCGGTGAAACGGTGCGATCTGTGTATCGGCTATTAGCAGCCAAAAAAAAGCAAAAAAAAACAAAAAAACAGAGGTCCGTGCCAAAAGAGCCAAAAGGAGACGCTCGCTTCGCTCGCTTAATTATTATTCATTGCAGTGTCCTAACGATTTCCAGCAAAATCGTTCTATTTGAGCGAGCGAAGCGAGCGTCTCCTTTTAAAACTTTTGGCACGGACCTCTGTTTTTTTTTGTTTTGTTTTTGGCTGCTAATAGCTATATGTTTATAGCACACATAGCTATAAATTATATATTATATTATTATATTATATATATTATATTATATATTTATGGTGTGTATGTTTATATGTTTATGTTTATATGTTTATATGTTTATATGGGTATGTTTTGTGTGCTATACACAGGTCACACCGTTTCACCGATCGATATTAAATTTTGCACACATGTAAAACCAACCTTCTCTGTTTACAGACCCTAATTGAGTGAGCGAAGCGAGCGTCTCCTTTTGGCTCTTTTGGCACGGACCTCTGTTTTTTTTTTTTTTTTTTTTTGGCTGCTAATAGCCGATACACAGGTCGCACCGTTTCACCGATCGATCTGAAATTTTGCACACATGTAAAACCAACCTTCTCTGTTTGCAGACCCTAATTTTTTTGAAATCCATTAATTGGTTGAAATTTAAATAAACATCTCCTGATAGGCTGAAAAATGAAAATGGACTTCGACAAATGCGATCGACCTTATATTTTGCATGGTCATTAACATTAACATTGTCTCTTATTTTACAAATTTTCAGCCAAATCCTCCCATTGGTTAAAATTTAAAAAAATATTTTATGTGCTTTTTGAAATTTAAACCAGAACCGTTTGACCGATCAACTTGAAAATTTGCATGGTCATCGGGTCCAACATTATCTGTATTTTTGACAATTTTCAGACTAAACTGTGTTTAAATTCAAAAGTTATTGACAGTTTACGGATATTTTGCGTGTTGGGTATCATACTTCTCGAATTTCATATTTCACGGCATCTTCGAATCTTCACTTCAAGGTTGTTAGAGCAGAAACTTTCAAACGTATATTATGAAACTGAAAGGACCGTTTAAAATTTTTTTGAACGATATTCTGTGATTTTTGGAAATTAACAAGGAATCGTTCAATCATAAAGGTTCAATCGATCAACTTAAAACTTTGCGTGGTTATTAGGACCAATATTTTAGGAATTGTTGGAGATTTTCATACAAGTCTGTGACAAAATTCAAGAATTATTGGCTTTTAATGACATTTTCGATAAACATAATTTCGGTTCGAGGTGTTGCGCGTATCCGTGCTCGCTCATCAACGCGTTACTCAGGGCGTTTTCCTAGTTTATTTGAAATCCATTTGTTAGTTAAAATTTAAATAAACATCTCCTGATAGGTTGAAAAATGAAAATGGTATTCGATAAAATCTGATCAAACTCATATTTTGGCTATAAAGGTCAGAGTTTTTCTTCGATCGAGCTGAAATTTTGCACACATGTAGAGACAACCTTTTCTGTTTGCAGACTCAAATTTTTTTGAAATCCATTTATTGGTTAAAATTTAAATAAATATCACCTGATTGGCTGAAAAATGAAAACGGTCTTCGATAATTCTGATCAAACTCATATTTTGCATGATCATTAAGACCAACATTGTCTCTTATTTTACAAAATTTCATCCCAATCAGTTAATAACGTATGAACTTATTGAAATTTTTAATATCTGTCAGTAATGAAGTATCGAAAGTAATGTTTTCAAGTGCCACTTGAATTGAATCTGATTTGCTATATTTACCAGGGTGCTTAGATGCTATTTTCAAGTTTCGATGAAAAGCATAATATCCTTTTTTATTGATTGAGTGATCATATTTCAATTAAATATGGATGTATATGTTTTCTTTGCGTTGTGTACGCTTTTCCGGTTCGAGAATTTGCACGTACCCGTGCTCGCTCATCAACGCGTGACACTGAGCGTTTTCCTAGTAAATAATTTGACACTTGGAAGGGTTAAGTTTAGTCCGTATTGTCCCTCATCAGATAAGTTAGGACACATCTGTTGGAACTAATCTACGCAGAAAAGAACTGGGAAAATAACATACTATGATTTTACTTCCTTGCACCTAAATATTATCAAATCAAGACCTGAAGTTGAAGGAAATTCTACGAGTTGCCAAGAACAGCAAACTTTACTCTAATAAAAGGGCACATATGCAGCACAAACCTATAACACAATGCTGTCGTCAAAACATGCGCTCTTTCTTCCACTTTCCAACGAAATGTTGAGATATTAATTATATCCACTATTATAATTGTATTGTTTAAACGAACAGCACTTGGTTTTGACAGTCTTCACACGCGTACGTATACACGAGATTTGTGTTGTTTTTATTATTCAATCACTGCAAAATTAAATAATATTGACTGCAAATATTGATAAGCTCCAGTATGCAGTGAATTTCCTTCATAGTTCACCTAGGATTACTCAACATGAACGATGTAAGGTATGTACGCATAGGTAACTATTTTTTTTTGATCGGATGTAGAGAAATAAAGTCACGTGATATACATTGGCCTTAACTATAAAATATCGTCAAAAAAGCAGAGAATCACAGCTATTCTGCGTGCCATTAAGGCGATTCGACCGCAAAAAGATGTGTTACTATCTGTTCATATTTTGTTAGAGTGAGATGTTAACATACGATATCAAGTGAAAATAGTAAATTTTTTGGGCCACAAAAAATCCGGGACATTTTCAAATGTGTAAAATGCATGTTACTGGGGCAGAAGAATAGACACAACCATTCGTTTGAATGAGCTGAAATTTGGAGAGGTTACCTATAATATATGTAGTTATTTATGGGCTGCCTCCGTTTTCCATTTTTTATTTCAATTTTAACAAAAAATATATTTTTTACGCACCCAATTTTGCATTAAAATATTGCTTTTTATAATAGTCTACAATCAAAGAAAGAATGAAGATATCGAAATTACACACTATAGTGTGTATGGTGGGGCTTAAATCGTGGCCCCTAGTAAATATGTTTATTTTCAAAAATAAAAAAGTCAAAATTTTTCGGTACGGTACAACAATAATGTGTTAAAAAAGATACAGTGAGTTGCAGAATCACTTACTGAATGAGAAAAATGCCCTCCCGACTCTTTGAGTGCATCTGCCCCTGGTGCGTATTCATCTCGGCATCTGCTACTTTCATTGACGTGTTATTCTTATGCACAGAAAGCAATGCTTACCTCGAAACATTATCACATCTCTCATAGTTTTTTTTTGTAATTACATTGTTTATAGAAATCACTTATTATAACGCCTTATGTTCAAACCGGCATCTATCCTCCATGCAAATCGATATTTCAATTGCGTTTTACAAGTCTTTGTGGCAATATTTTCTTAACACCGAGGGTATATTCTGAAAGCTCATAAAAATCACTGCAAGATTAAACCTTCAACTATTTTTTTAAATTGACTTTTATAGCGTTCTTTTCCTGTACCATTTACTAATAAAAACGGATTATCCGCCTAAAGTCTAGATTCTACTGGTATTATTCGCGTCTCGGTAAGGGACGACGCCAAGAGGGGGCCTGGGGGGGGGGGGGGGGGGGGGGGGCACGCCCCCCCCCCAAAACATTCGCCCCCCCCCCCTTGTGCCCCCTCAAACCAAATGTGGGAAAATAAATATCTTGAAAGTCTATACTTTTCTTCAATTGTTTGCACTGTTAAGACGGCGTGATAGCGGGGTTCGACTAGGGTTCAACCAGGCGAAGGTTCTAAACACTTAATTTGTGTATGCGTTGCCCAATTGACTTACAATTTGCACTAGAAGACTCCCAAAGGATGCCTGCATTCACGTCCATAGCCTTATATGATGTATTTTTTTTTGTTTTAATTATAAAAATTGAGTAAAAAGTACTTTTACGGTTAAATTTGAGAAATTTATTTCCGTTAAATAAAACAATTTCGAGAAAAGGGCTATGGAGGGAAAAGGTTAAATACAATTAGAATGCATACGCGAAGTCTGAAATTTTTTGGTGCATTGTTGCGACCTACAAGTGTTTAGCAAAATGCCTGGAGAATGATTCCCCGACTCGCCGCTAGAGGTCATCAGCATTGCTGCGAGAGCGTGTGAATCGAGTGGCGTGATCAACAGAGCATGTAGGAGGAGTTTCCCCCACCTCTCTCTACTTCACTCAGCTCAGCTGACAACTTAGCGTGCCTGCTGCATGAGTCACATGAGAGACCCCAGCATCTTCGTTGTTTATAAGATTTTATGAAATGTGCTTTCCTAATTTTTAATTGTCGGTGATCAATCAGTGTATAAAGTGAATGTGCGTTACATTTGTCGAAAGGGAAATGGTTATAAATCAACGAGAAGATTGTCTCTGAATGAGCGGGCCAAAGCTCTAGCAGAAAACAGGAGATTGAAAAAGGAGACAGTTTCGTAAGTACACATTCCAAATTAATGTAATATGTAATTCCACCTTAATTCCACCTTTTCCACCTTTTCTGATTTTTTAACTGTATTTTCACATGAGCATTAGGTATTTTCAAGTATGATTTATGATTTGAAGAGCTTCTTCACGAATTTACACTCTTTTAGAAATATGTGTTCATCTTATTATTTTGATCAGTTAAAAAATTCGTAGGATATCCCATCGTAAATAAAAAAGCTGACAATACTCAATACCATCATTTATATAAATTTGCCGTCATTCTCTCATTTTGCTGGGCACCGATTGTCTGACCAATGCTAAGAATTTTTTAAAATACAACAAAATTATCTATTTCTGTGTCTCTGAAGTGTCTACTATCGATAGTACAAGAATTCGTTTCAATGAAATTTTTTTTCCCCATTTTGCGCGCGTTTTGGGCTGTTTCGAACCATTGTGCGACGCCAGGGGTGGACGCACTGTTTCCTGCCCACCCTCTGCCCACCCAAAAGTACATTTTATAATTGTATTAATTTCTCAGATTTTTAATATTTTGGTAAAATCAAATGCAAACATCAAATTACGCCGATTGATGGATTTTTTTCTATAATGTCTTAATATAATATACACTTCAAACTGTACAGGCTTGGAGAAAGGAGAAAATGAGTTTTTACTTCCAAACACGTTTTTCACCCTGAAAGTGGTCACCCTAAATAATTGCCCGCCGTTCTCTGCCTACCGTGAGCCCACCTCCATGTTTTGCAAACTATGTAAATGTACTAGTTCAGTTATTTTATGTACTAATAATGTATGGCTTACAACAATAAGTAGAGTAGGTATCACTTTCTTACCTCTATGGTATCATGTTTGTTCGAAAATAATACTGGCTTGGTTATGGCTAGCCAAATTGCAAATTCCCAAATTTTACAGAAATTTCTCACGGATTGGTGTAGAACAACATTATAGTTATAACAGATTTTAAAGTTTCAGGATTACAGTAATAATTTTCATATTGATTGGGATGCTTCATCCTGGAGGCATTGTTTTATTTGTATAGATAATTTCGACAGTTTCGATTAAATTATCAGAATGTAGGTAATTCTTCTTCAGGACAAAACTAACTTAAACAAACTCTTGGGAACCCTTGTTTCTCAATACTGTTGGAAAGGAAGATAAAACTGAGGAAATTACAGAAGGAGCAGTCAAGGAGGCATGTTACAGCAAATCAAGGTTATTCGTGGGAGGGTCGTCTTGCACTAGAAAATAAGATTTATTGTCCCAGATTTTTAGCCTCTTAGGATTTTTGAAATCGTTTTAAAATGTTTAATTGTTTTTTTAAAGTTAGTTTTGTCCTGAAGAAGAATCTAATAAATGAATCGAAACTGTCGTCATTATCTATAAAAATTAAACAATACCTACATAATGAAATATCACATCAACATGAAAATAGCATTATGATACATTTGTAATCGATGTACTAGATTTTTTTTCTGTATAAAAATTGTTTTCCATACTCGTCACAAAAAAGTTACATTCAAGAAGATTTTTGTGAACACCACACTTTTTTATACAGCTTACACACAAAGTAGCACCTCCAAAAAATATTCGAAATAGTTAATAAAAGTTCTTAATTTGTGATCTATGTTAAGAGAGTTTCGCGGGGTTGTTTTTCCGGAGCCATTATATGCAGAAATAAAAGTTTAAATAATTTGTTGCATGGTAAGGCCAATCTGTAATTAAAAATATCACCTTTGTTTGATCTCTTGTGGTTTTGATTATTTGACTTGAGAATCACTCACATGAGTTTGAAGTGTGATGAATAGTTTGAAGTGCGTGCACTTGGTAAGATCGACCGAGGATAATTTGTTGAAACTCCTCATCAGCAGTGGTGTATATTGGAGGGTAGAAAGTCGTATAATTATAAATTATTTTTGACTTGTGTTTATAGAACCTATAAGTAATGATTGGTATTTACGTCTATACGGTTCCTAACAAATTCCATTATCGAGAATATAATCATACATGTTTACGAAATCCTATAGTAAAGATGTCATCAAAGTTGTCATTATAACAAGTTGTCAAAATCGCATAATTGCCTGTGAATGGATTCTGTGAAAACTTCAAGTTCTATGTGAATTCTATTGGAAGCATGCAATTAGAATTTTAAAAATCCTCAAGACATTTTGGAAATGTCAAGAAATAGAGAGTACTCAAGTCTATAATGATCAAAAAGTTTATCTGGGTATTGTCTTTATAATCAGTGATTTTCCTTATCTAGATAACTTTCGGTCTCTGTTAGCTTAATCTGGATAAATATATCTGTTATCTATTTCTAAATTCCACATAGATATCGATACCCATTGTATAAAAATCTAGTATATTGTTGCATCATGATCGATACCCAAATTATGTATAGTTCAAATCATTAATCAGTGTAAAATTCCTTGCAATTAATACAACGTAGTACCTATTAATTATTTTTTACACTGTAAACTAAATTGTTTTATAAAATAACTTTTTACCAAAGAAACTCAATGACATTGGCAGGTGCATTTCCACAATGCATTCTTCAAATTCGTGTCAATAAAGGCTGATGCTATAGAGACACATAGATTTTGTCTGTATATACTGGCGTACCCAGTGGTCGATGTGGGGGGGGGGGGGGGGGATGCGAAGGGATGGCATCCCCCCATGGGCAATATATTGATAGTTCCATCCCCCCATGAGAGATAAATAAATCAGCACTAAGTAATGTAGTTTACTTCAAAATAATACAATTTTCTGAGAATTTGTTTATTTAGCCTTGTAGACGCCAAATTTGTCGAGATGAAAATAGGCTTAAAATAACGTCAAAATCGCGTAGAAACGCACCAAATTAATTTCTAAAATTAAAATTTTTTCGTAACTGTGCGCTCCGGACTAGCATGGGCCGTCCCCCATTGACCTCATGCAAATGTTTATTTTTGTAACAATACAATTGTGTAATATTTGTACATTAGGGGGGATGGTGATAGGGGAAGGGCTTGCCCTAGATGTCAGAATAAAATAAAAGTTTGACTGTGATTTAGTAAACTGTGCATTTTGTAAACAAAATGACCTCAAATCGTTTTAAAATTGATTTTAAAGTGCCAATAAAACTAAAAAACGCCCTGCAGGGCTAGGTTTTTGGGGCATGCCCCCCACATCTTATTGGAGTGAAAACGGTGAAAAATTTCAAAATCAAAATATACACCTCAGAACGTCTCAAAATTGATTTCAAAGTATCAAAAACCAACAAACGCCCTGCGGGGCAACGTGGGGGGCTCGCCACCCACACCCCCCCCCCCCCCCTTAGCGCGGGACAAATTTTGTTCCTTCACTTGCCACCCCGGGCAGACACCATCCCCCCATGGACTGACTTCCAATTCGACCACTGCGTACCCATTTAAAAACTACTTGAAAAAACAACATTTAGATATCAAATGTTATCTTTGTGACAAATTGGTAGCATTGAATACATTGCAATTTTTTTTCAGTTGCGGTCATCAGATGTCCCATGCCAGCGGCAGTTAATTAGCTGCCAGTCATCAGCTACCAGGGTGAAGTCACTTCAGCAACTCATGCATGCAACTTCTTCCATGCAATTTGGAGTCAAAACATTCGGAATTAGTGCACATTTGATGCGAATTGATGCCGTATTAAAATTCAATCTGGCGAATTAATTGTAATTTTCATATCACGAGAATAAATAAATGTTTTTGTTTACCAAATAAATGTACCTTTATTTCTTACTGAATAAAAATTCCACTTGCTGCAGTAAATAGTTCCCAAAATTATTTAATCCTAGAGCAATAAGTATATTATATTTTAACAAAATATTTTGTTTCCGTTACAAAATGTATATGGATATTTGTTCCCACCACAAAATCGCTGTTCGACTTAACAAAATCTATAGTTAAAATGCTAACAAAATCATCTTGTCATGGAAACTTATGATTGTGTCGCCACTAGGTAACTAAATGATTTTGTTGGGATGACAATATATTGTTTCTGCCAAAAAAAACTCTTTTTTCAGTGATGCATGGTCATTGGGTCCAACATTTTAGTTATTTTTGAGAATTTTTAGACAAATATGTTATGCATTTCACGAGTAATTGATATTTCACTATTTTTTCTGCAAAACAATCGTTTGCAAATATTTGTCAATTTTTAAAAGAAATTTCAAAGACAATGTCCATGCTCTTTTGGCGCTCATTTTATTTGAGCTATTTCCGAGGCTTGATTATCAACGCGTTACATGGAGCGTTTTCCTAGTTATCAGTATCTAATGATTTTTATCTATATAGATAAGATTCACTGTTCCATTTTGACTAATTAAGCGCAACTAAATATTTACATAATATATTGTGATGATCTATGTGTAGTAAAATATGTAAAATATGTAGCAGTAGGTCTTGAAGCATGTTTTCAAAAATATGATTGTACAATCTTAAAAAAATTGCAACTCTAATAAAGTATGTATTTTTGGTAGGTCCTTTCATTATTTTTTGCGAGACTGACAATATTTTTTGCACATTTTTTGTTTTTGCCCAAGAACCATACTTGATTGTGTTGTAATAATTTAATAAAAACACCGGTTCAGCTGTGGCTGTAAAAAGTAGAGATGGTTCGATTTCATTTCTAATAAGTATAAGTATCGCCTTGATTTAATGTATTTCTCTTAGTGCTAAATAAATGCATACAATGCGTTGTGTTGTGGTCATCTATTTTCTTTACTTTACCCAATTATCAACACTTTGTAGCAGGCAAACACTTCGCAGACCGTCGACGATGTTATGACGATTCCTATTCATCGTTACATTTTAAATATCTAGAATGTTTTTTTTTATCAGTACATTTAATCAATGATTTAATGAACTTATTTCATAAATGTTACAAACTTCGATTCTCGGTTCGAGTTGGAGTGGACGGAAGTGAATATTTTGAAGTGTACTAACTTTTCTAATTATTTTAAATGCAAACTTTCGCCGGTTGTTGGACCATAATTTTCCCGGGAGATGGGGCCTCAATGACCGGGGAATTGTCCGCGCGACTCTCGGTCATAAGAACATTTTCACTAATGATTTAGTTTTGATTTATTCTATGCTATTATCATTCACAATTCTATGAAAAAATAAGCGTGAAAATACAAAGATTCACTTTCTCTATCTAACTAGTAGGTACATTTTACAAAAGTGTAATTAAATAGCTGAATAATCAGGTTGAAAGGTGATGATGTTGATCACAGTGTTTTTTTCTCGCCACGGCAGCTACGCGAGCCTGGTCGAGAGGCGGTCTGGAATGCGGAGAGCGATAAAGAGGGTGACATCATAATAGCCATAAATCTCACGCTTTGACATGTTGACGACTCCTAGACGACTCTAGCGAGGCAGTTCGAGCCCGCCTATGAAACATATATATCCATATACATATATATATATTAGTTTTGCTAGCAGCGCTGGAAAATATCACTACCACACCCTCTTAAATTATCAAATAAAACTTCAGCTGACAATGTTTTGCAAATAGGCGACTTTCGTATGCCAGACATAATGAAGTTCCTAAGAAGTATAGAAGGGTTGACAAAAATTGGATAAGATGCGGAGCTCAAAGATAAGGAAAGATCTTGCAATGGAGACTCTAAGTTTTAAATTAGGAAAGGAGAGATTGAAATGTTTTGGTCGATTGAAAGGGATGGGATAAGAGAGGATACCGAGAAGGAAGGCAGATAGAGCAGCAATGGGAGGGAAAGAAAGGCATGGAGACCGCGAACGAAGTGGATGAGTGGAGTGAAGGTGGCTGTGGGAAAAGTGGAGAGTCTTATAATGGTAAGGGACGAAAAATGGTAGAGAACAGTTCATAAAAATTAGTGTAGGGATAATTTTTTGAAGGCTTCAGTTTTTTTAATTATCTCCGCCAGGCGCGTAGGAAGGGGGGGGGGGAATGGGGGGAGAATCCCCCCCTCTGATTTAATACACCTCCCTATATACTTACCTAAATATTTATGTGAAAATGAATGTGCTTAAGAAGTGTAAAAATCACATAGAAATGCACCAAATTGATGTCTGAAATTCAAAAAAAAATCCGGGGCTGTGCGCCCCGTACCTGACCCCCCATTGTCTTCGTAGACACTAGTATCTCCAGCTCAAGTTATTTTACATATTATTCCCCCCCTTGCAAATTTAGTTCCTACGCGCCTGATCCCCACGCCACAATATGAAAATATACATGTTGTGAAAATACGTTTAAAGTTTATTGCCATACCTTGGCCCCCCCTGTATAAAAATCCTAGCGTCGTCCCTGGTCTCGGTCGGTTGTTATCGTTAACTTCTACATTTTGGTTGCTAGGAGACGATCTAGTTCTCTTTTTTTGTCGCATCGGAAATGTTTTCCACGTGTTTTGTCCCACAATATGATTAAAGTCCATAGAATCGCGTGGTGCAGACAGATTAAGCCTATCAGTTAGTTACAGGAACGCTCAATGAGGACGTGATGTCTGATTGTGGCATATAATTGTCACGATGTCTTGATCAAAACGGTAATTATCTACTCTAAAACTACAAGTTCATGAAATTTCGATTTAACTCAAAATGTCTACAGGAAGTACAACAGACATTTGCAGTGATCATGGTCCTATATTAATTTTATAAACTTTCGTAAAACATTTCGTTGCTATGGTAATGATACCTAAACAACATAAATCCAATTTCAAATGAAACTAATGGAGCGAACTTGCTGAAAATCTACGTGTCACCGACCAGTATAGTAATATAAATTTTGTGAAAAAATTGGCCTGATCCGTTACTTCGTTTGGCAAAAAATGGATAAAAAAAACAAAACGACGAAAAAAAAAACACAGTGATCCGAGTTATAAGTTTCAAGTGGAGACGCTCGCTACGCTCGCTTGACTAGATGATATTGGTTTATATTTTTTAATGAAAGTAAATTGATCAAAGATTCTAATTATATGCGTTTTGTGAAAATCTATCTGCTCAATCAAATAAAATCTTAATTTGTAGCAATTTTTTAAGTCTGTCATATGAAAAAATTAGAAAAATACTTCTTTATTGTTCGCCTATCTCGAAAACTGGTCACGGGAAGTATTTTATTTTTTGTAGTGTTGTTTAGGGTATACCAAGTGAGTGAGTACAGCAAAAATGAACACTATCTGAAAATATGGTCGATCGACCCAGCCACCTTAATTCAGTACTGTACATCAAAAGGTACCCTATTTAAGAAAAAAGTTGGTATTTAAAAAAAATCCTTTTAGATCACCATCATTTTATGAATGTGCTTGGCAGTATTTTTACAAGTTTCTTTATTTGTGGGTGGCCTGTGTGAGCGACTGTGTTAGCTCCGAATTATAAGCGAAAGGTCTAAACTAACAACGTCAACCTGCTATACAGTGTTAATCATTAAGTATTATTCAAATAACCGCGACAATTGCAAACGTAGGTGAAGCTTTTGAACTTATAACTTTGTTCGTCTAGGTTTGTAGATATAGGCCATATGAACATTTCCGCAATGACACAGAAATCTCATCTGAAATCTGCATATAGCAGGAGCTGCAGTTCCCCAGATATCTGATCTCAACCGTGCAAAATATGAACTAAGTATATCCAGGGTTGCGATCATTATAACATTTTAAATCATATTACCTAACTTTAATTTAATGTCACCCGATAAAATTAATAATAATAATTAATAAGTTGTCAATAGGGTGTTATAAGATATAAGATTTTCATTTGGCATAAAATGAGCTTCCATATTTCAAACATTAACCGTAATAACTAATGTTAACAAATTAAAAACAGAAAATTTTAATTATTTAAAAACAAAATAAAAAATAAAGCGTGGCTCATTGAATTTGCACCGGCCACGAAATTCTTCTTTTAGTTATTTATCTTCTTTTGATGCCCTCTTTATAACGAATGCGCCAAGCTTTTTTGAGCGAGCGTAGCGAGCGTCACCACGGTACTCTTATGGCACTTTCTCTGTGTGTTTTTTTGTTTGTATTTTTTTTTGTCCTCACAGCCCAGGTTAAACCGCACATTCAATCGATCTGAAACTTTGCACGTATGCTAACGTAATCTATGCGGTCCCTAGGATCGTTTTTGGACGGGCTCCTGTGATTGGTTCAAGTTTTAAAAAAATTATCTTTTGATTGGTTGCTCCGATCAATTTGAAATTTAACGAAGTCACTACAACCAACATTGTACCCAATCATACAAAATTTCAGCCAAATCCTCCTATTGGTTAAAATTTAAAACCACATTTCCTGTGTTTTTTTAAATTTAAACTAGAACCGTTTGACCGATCAACTTAAAACTTTGCATGGTCATTGGGACCAGCATTATCTGTATTTTTGACAACTAATCTGTGTTTAAATCCAAAAGTTATTGACAGTTTACGGACATTTTGCGTGTTTGCTGTAAAATTTCTTGAATTTTATATTTCACGGTGACTTCGACTCTTCAGTTCTAATCCAAGGTAGTTAGAGAAGAAACTTTCAATCTCATATGAAATTTAATAATAATGACCGTTCAACAGTTTGATCTGATATTGTGTGAGTGGTCCCAGGTATATTTTTTAAACGAGACCCTGTGATTTTTGAAAATTAACAATCATAAAGGTTCCATCGATCAACTTAAAACTTTGCATGGTTATTGGGACCAATATTTTAGGAATTTTTTGATATTTTCATACAAGTCTTTGACGAAATTAAAGAATTATTGGCTTTTAATTACATTTTTGATAGACAGAATTTTGGTTTGAGGTGTTGCGTGTATCCGTGCTCGCTCATCAACGCGTTACACAGAGCGTTTTCCTAGTTTATTTTTATTTTTATTTTATTATTGAGCGAGCGTAGCGAGCGTCTCCTTTCGGCTCATTTGGCACGGACCTCTGTTTTTTTTTTTTTTTTTTTTTTTTTTTTTTTTCTGTTGGGTGAGGCTGTACAGGTCAGAGTTTTTCTTTGATCGATCTGAAATTTTGCACACATGTAGAGACAACCTTTTCTGTTTGCAGGCCCAAAAATTTTTTAAAATCCATTTATTGATTAAAATTGAAATAAACATCTCCTGATAGGTTGAAAAATGAAAATGGTCTTCGATAAATCTGATCAAATTCATATTTTGGCTATACAGGTCAGAGTTTTTCTTTGATCGAGCTGAAATTTTGCACACATGTAAAACCAACCTCCTCTGTTTGCAGACCATAATTTTTTTGAAATCCATTCATTGGTTAAAATTTAAATAAATATCTCCTGATAGGCTGAAAAATAAAAACGGTCTTCGATAATTCAGATCAAACTCATATTTTGCATGATCATTAAGACCAATATTGTCTCTTATTTTGCAAAATTGCATCCCAATCAGTTAAGAACGTATGAAGTTATTAACATTTTTAATATCTGTCTGCAATGAAGTATCAAAATGAATGTTTTCCAGTGCCAATTGGATTGAATCTGATTTGTTTTATTTTAACCAGGGTTCTTAGATGCTTAGATGTTATTTTCAAGTTTCAATGAAAAGCATAATAATATGTTGTGTTGATTGAGTGATCATATTTCAATTCAATATGGATGTATATGTTTTCTGTGCTTGTGTACGCATTTCCGGTTCGAGAATTTGCATGTCCCCGTGCTCGCTCACCAACGCGTTACACTGAGCGTTTTCCTAGTTATAAATAGTATTTAAGCGAGCGGAGCGAGCGTCTCCACTTGACTCTTGCGGCACTTTCTCTGTGTGTGTGTTTTTTTTTTTTTTTTTGCTGGTTCAACCCAGGCCGCACCGGTCAACGTATCGATCTGAAATTTTGCACACACCTTCATCTCATACTAACTTAGACCTGTATAGTTTTTGAGAAAGATCCGTTCACAAATAAAAAAAATCGCGTTTTTCCATATAAATAGCATTGTAGGTTCGAGGAGTCCGTTGCGGCCAGTGGCGGCTATTACAGTGTGCAAGGTGTGACAATTGCACACCTGATCATCCAAGAAAATTATTTAAAAGTGCTCCCTAATCCAGGAAGTAGGAAGTTAAATATTTTGTCTAATCATTTTGCTCTCCAAAAGACGTAAAAATGCATCAATTTCAAACTAAAGAAACAAAAAAATCCGGGGTTATGCGCCCTGGCCCCGCATCTGCTGGGGGTTCTCCTCTTAGAGTACTTTCTTCTACGTCCTTCTATGTAGGTAATTGAACACCTGTTGTAAAGCCAAATAGCCGCCACTGGTTGCGGCCGCCCGATGCGCTCCATTCAAAACAACTAGGAAGCAAGCAGCTGTCTATCTATTATTGTTTGAATACGTAACAATTATTTCTTTGCGGTTAGATAATATTTAAAGCAATACATGCGAGGTTATACTTAGGGTTTAATCTATTATTTTTGAAGATGTAGTTAATAGGTATAGGTTTTATTGTTTATGAGAGTTTTAACATGCAGTCTTACTTCCAATCTTTTCAAAGGCTGAGCAAATTATTTGTAGACCGATGAAATGTCTGCTTGATTGTAGAAATAGATTGGTTGGTTGATAATTGAAATTATGTTTATGAAATATTTATTTCATTTGTATCAGATACAATGTGTTAGGTTTGTGTTAGGTAAGCAATGTGCTAGAAGAAATAAGCTCTTTTATACGGAACGGCAAGTAACTGTTTGGATAATGTTTCTTAAATTATGTTTGCTCATATTAGCACTTAGATAATGGCCTATTTTGTGGTTTGAATCTCTGTATTTTTTATTTATAATAATTCCATAATACCTACGTACCTAAATACTGAAATAATTACACATGAGTGTGTACCATGTTGCAATGACTTGCAATAACTGTTGCAAAAACTTGCAATGACAAGCAAATTCAGCTATTTTTTATATAATTTAGTGGATCGTGCTTCTAGATTTCAGTTGTTTTAGGTATATTATTGCCGGCTTTAAAGGAATTATGGTTCGAGGTTTTGCACGTATCCGTGCTCGCTTATCAACGCGTTACACAGAGCGTTTTCCTAGTGATAGAAATCTGTGTGTCAAAGAAGCCAAGAAGAAATAATGCTAATTGTTACAGTTCATTTAGGTATACAATTTTAATTTATTGTATTCTTCTTACCTTTTCTTCGTGCATAAATTCGATGATGTGAATTATATTTGATCAAAAATAAAATGCACTAAAAATATGGGCATACCTAAATGAGTTAATTTTGCTTATCTCGTAAAGTAAAATTTTAAGTAAACCAAACAATGTTTGATGTTATTTTTTTGAAAGTGATAAAGTCAAGGTATAAATGACCAGATGTTAGGTTCGGTTCGGTAAAATATTTAAAGTTCGGTTCGAGGTTCGGTTCGTTTAAAAAATATGAGGTTCGTCCAACCCTAAAATGCATGCAAACAAAAGTACTGCATTTATTTTCTAGCATTGATATTCGTATTTTTTGTTTTGGTATTTGTGGAAGACGGAAATGCGGCCTTTGCCTCCGCCACCAACGCGTTGTCAATCTAAGAAACACTATTCAATTCAATTTGACAACATCTTTATGAAATTGTTGAATAAAAAGAGACATTCAGAATTACACTATATACCTTCCGAAGAGAAAATAGTGATGTCAGTAGTGTATCATGGGCGTCCGCAGGATTTCTGGCAGGTGGGGGGCAAGGCAAGGAAAACAATATTTTAAGGGTTAAGGGGGGTGTGGGGGGGGGCGCATCCCCCACCCTGCCCGCAGGGCTTTGGTTTTTGGACACTTTGAAATCAATTTTGAGACGTTTTGAGGTGTATTTTGTGAAAATATTCAATACTTTTTAAAATTGGCACTTTGGGGGGGGGGGGGGGGGGGAGGCATGTTCAAACCTATATTTTGGTTTGGTGTTTGGTATTTTATTTTGGTGGCTTCATATTTTGGTTTTTTGACACTTTGAAATCAATTTTCTTAGTTTTTTTGGTTAAAAAATGAAACAATCCGTAAAACACCAGAAAATGTTTAGGTTTTGCTGACATCCAGGGGGGGGGGGGGGGCAAGCGCCCCCTTGCCCCTCCCTGTGGACATGGTGTGAGTGGGTGGTGTGGGGGGATGGCGCGAGCTCATGCGACGCCGTGCGCGTGATTGCTGTGCGGTACAGACGTCCCGACGCCTCACTTCATCAGCTCCTGCCAGCGTCAGCGAACCGACTCGAGCCCGTTTCTGACTCGCGATTTCATTTTATTAATAAACAGTTTTCATTCAAAGTATACTTTCTTCTAAATAACAATTTCGTTCAAAACATATATTTTAAGTGTACTCGTATCGTCGATTTTCTACTTCTTACTTCTGTTCTATTTACGTTTTCGGATCGAGAAGAACGAAATGATCGCAACGAACTTATCTAATGGGACATTGTCGAAGTCGGGAAGCGACGACATGGATGATCTGTGTGGTGGAGCGTTCGGTGACTTCTTGACTGCCTATCGCTTATGGCATGGGTACAATAGTCTCGTCATGTGCCCCCTCGGCATCGTCGTCAACCTCCTGATCATCGCCGTCCTCACACGTCCCAGGATGCGCTACCCGACCAGCTGGATCCTGACTGGCATCGCCCTCGCCGACCTATTCTTCCTCATCGAGTATTTACCACACGCCCTCCACAATTATCCTCCCTTCGGTGTCAATCGTACGAGACAAGGTGGCGACTCATACGGTTGGGCATTGTACGGTCATCTTCACGCGTATTTCAAGCAGATATGGCGAACTAGCTCGTTATGGTTGACAGTGACTTTGACGGTATGGCGGTTTATGAAGAGTGCGCATCCTCAGAAGCACAGGAATATGTGTGGAATGAAGCAAACATTTCGTTTTATTTTTGTGCCAATTTTCGTATGTCCTATTCTTTGTTTACCCATATATTTTACAAATTACATAAAATCATTTGAGCAATCTTTCCCTGACGAACTAGTCGTGACCCTCTCGGATGTGAACTCCTCGTCGACCAACACCACTGGCGGATTTCACAACGTCACCCTCTACATCGTCCGCCCCAGTGCATTGAGCGAGGCGCACAACGGCCTCCTCAATGTTATAAACATTGTTATCTACAATATCCTCTGTAAAACTATTGGAATGGCCGTGTTGGGATTTAGGGTGTACGGTGTGATTCTTGAGTGCAAGCGTCGGCGTCAACGTCCTATAATTCCCCTTAAAACAATCAGTAGTGACAACGGCGAGTCGGCCGATGAGTGCAAGAAGACGAGAAAAACAACAACTGTGACTTATAATATAAGAACGGACTACAACCCAGTATTGACGATAGCTGTAGTGATTTTGTTTTTGTTTACCGAATTTCCGCAGCTCATTTTTGGACTTCTTAGTGTCACTCTTGGCCAGAGATTTATTGTTAATTGTTACTTTAGAGCGGGTGACATTATCGACATTTTATTATTAGCTAATTGTTCAATTAAAATTACTTTATTTTGCTTAATGAGTGAAAGATTCAAAAAAACTTGCATTATGCTATTATCGGTTGTATTTAAACGCTAGAACTATAAAGCGCAACGAGAGCCATAGAGGTAAGAAGGGTTACGTGTGCACCTGATTTTAAAGATGAACAGCGCATCAGACTAACTTCGTGATGGCGTCGCATCGGAGTTAACATATCATCGGGAACAGCGTACTACAATTGGTAAGTCCCTTATCAATTAGATTTCAGATTAATGCTTATATTATGAAAGTTGGGATGTGACTGAAATTAATAGTTTTCAAGGAATCGATTTTCAAAGTTTCTTCAGTGAATTTTGTTAAATCTCTTACCCTTTTTTACAACAGTAAAATCGATTTAATCGATAGATTTTACGGTTATATTATATAAATACATATATCGCCTTCGTCACCATTAGCCTCGCTGCAGAACAGTGCGACGTTAAGCCCCAGACAAAAAAATATATCGCCTTGCCAATAAAGTCTTCACCATAGTAACACATTGTTACATAAGTTTTAAATGGCATCGTTATCTCTTCATACGTCACAAACCGTTTTCTCGGCAAAATGTTTCATTTGTATTCGGGTGATTTTAGTGATTGTCATTATTACTCTTGTTGATATTTCACATTTTCAATGTAAAAACGACGAGACGAGAGCCACTGCGTTTGGAGCTCTATGTTCTTCGCTTCATTCAGCTCGCGCAGTTGGGAGCTCTCCCATTGGCTCTCCTAGAGGGCTCTCCCATTGGTTCGGGCCGGTGGGACCCGACCAAGGTATGGACCCGACCATCTCGAGGGGGGAGGCTAGCCCGAGGGGCCCGGGAATTTGGGGAGGGCATGGGACTAGGTCGACCCTGGACTGTAAATAGTTGGGACCAACTCGTAATGTGAGGCGGCTTCTTAAGGGGAGGAGGTAGGGGTGCCCTAAGTTGTCAAATTTGCACAGTACTACCGCTTTACAGGTTACAGAATTGCAAACAAGGCTGCAGTGTCCACACACATCAGCCAATTGATCTGAAATATTCAACAGTAAAGCCGCGTTTACAGTCCGCCAGAGCAACGGTTGCTGCTAGAAGCAACATGCACAGAATCGTTTCAAGGTTAGATTTTAAAGAAGCGAAAATAAATCATTTGCACTACATAATATGTCCAATGTTTATATAAATACTCTTCTTGTGGTATATTGTTTGTAAAATACAAGAAAGCAACACATATCGGCGATCACAGCAGTTATAATCTCTAGCCGCAACCGAAAAAGATGAACCATGTTTATCTTTTGTGCCGCGTCGCCGTGTCGCTGCGACACAGGTGGCCTTGGCTCCTGATTGGTCAATACGCGTTGCCGGCTGCAAGCAACCGTTGCACGAGCGGACTGTAAACGCAGCTTAACACACATTTATATCATGAGCTGTCAGAATAGGTTTCGAACAAAATCCTGCGATTTGATGAAAATTGTTAGTGGAACCGTTTGACCGATCAAAACTTTTCGGTGGCACCAGCCCAACAGTTAGAGATTTAAAAATTTCCCACCACTTTTCCTCATGACCAATCAGCTGGTCGCTCAAATGACAAACCAAGGACGACAAACCACCTGTAATAGTGACAGTGTAACAGTGTTCTTTTTAGGTTAGGTTTGTTTGTTTTGAAGAAGATGACAGAAAGGCTATCAAAATAAGTTTTTTAGTTTCAAATGAAAAGTGTAATATTGAAGGTTAAATAATAAATGGTATCTTCTATCAAGATAGGACTTTCTTACAAGCTAAACTGACAAACAGAACTAAAGTTGTTTAGGCAAATCAAAAGGCAATTTCTTCTCAAATTACATCTTTATGGCATCTCTGCTCTAGGTATTTTGTTTTAATCAGGTAAGATTTTCAGATACACGGAGGTGTCTTGTTTATTATAAAGAACAAGTTTGATGCAAGATAAAATTGCTACAGCTCTTGCTAGATCTTGCTGCAGCGTTTTATGTTTGATCGCTGAATTTAAGAACGTCGCCACTAGCAAAACCTATCCTGACTGTCGTAGGTACAAGAATCTTTGGTGGTGGGTGGTACTAGAGGCTTCAGTGGTCGCGTCTCATGCTCCTACTACTACATGTTGAAGCCTAGAGCCAGTGTCAAATCTAGTTTTGATAGGTATTTTATAGCATTTTCCACTGGCCGCACTGGGGTTGCACCGAAATGATGTTCACCATACAAATCCCAATGCAAATTTCAGACAGAGTGCAGAACTAGTGCAGCCAGTGGAAAACGCCCTTTAACAATTCTGAGTTTCAGTTGATACATTCGTAAAATCAATGATAAGATTGCCGGGCAGCAGAGGAGTAGAGATAGTTTTGTGATGCCCTTTTATTTAGGTGGATTTCGAAAAGTTTAACAAAGTTTGATAAGGGGGAGGAAAAATGACTAGGTAATTTTTAGCATGACATAATTTATGCACAACCCCTATTATGCACAAATCAAAAATATTGTACCTTTGGCTTTCTACGTAAGGTAGGTAGGTATAGGCGTTCCTCACTTTGTGGAACTAATCTTGAGCCTGATGATGGCTCACTGATAAGTGACGACCACTTAAACTATGATTCTATCTAGAGAGGCTTATTTTTATTAATTATATGAAATCAGACATTCTTATCAGTGTAGTTCAAGGTCGGAGATTTATTCTTTACAGTTTAATAACCTTCATTTATCATTTAATAGTGTTATCAGTTTGTTTGCATTTCTGTCTTGTTTCAGAGTGTGTTACTGAGCCAGGAGTGTTGACATGTCTGGAAGAGTGTTGTACCATGGTAGCAGAGTCCTGTTAGATGACAGTCTGGAAGAAGCGGGAATCATTGTCGGAGTTGACGGGAAGATTGAAGCTGTCCTGAGGAAAGATCAGCTGAGATCAGTCTTGGAAGAATTTACAGGAGAGGTAATTGCAGTTATTGACCATCTTTCTGTGTTAATATCTTCATCTATTGACAGATTTCAAGACTTGTGATTTACTGTTTTTATTTTAAAAATTGTACTTAACATACTCAAAACTCCTGACATTAGGTCTGTTCGTTTTGCTTACTGCACTTTACTGCTCACTGCAAATCCGTTCGTTTTGCATCAAACTTGCTGTTCCGTCACTGCGATTGTGTTCGATTTGACACTGACAGTAGCTGCGCAGTGACTGCTCTTACAGCTGGGTAGGGAGGTGATGTAACTGCAGTAACTTTGCAGTAGGCGGCAAAATGGCCGATGTTTGAAATGTAAAATGTGTTTCTTATGGATGGATAGTGAAAAAACGCCTAAGGAGGAGGGAAATGAGTATTTGTTTCAGAGTTTAGTTTAGTTATATGTTATGAAATGATAGATATTTATATAAAAATGCATTGGGATTAGACAAGAATTCTATAAATGCAGAACATAACCTCACTTATTTTTACATTCTTCCCGCCAAATTCACAAACCTCCCAACCAGTAGGAAAAGGCCAGCCTGCCATCCTGCTGCAAATGCGTTCGTTTTGTGTTGGTACAGCAAGCTACTCAGGGCCTACTGTAAGCTGCTGCTACTGCAACTGCAGTAAGCAAAACGAACAGACCTATTCTTAACGATTTACGAATGTCAAACTATAAACTCGAGAATTTAAACATTTCCGAAAGTTTCTTTCATCGCTGTGATTCTAATTTTCTTTGGTTTGAATTCATCAAGTAGGTAATGTAATAGAGAAGTACCTAGTAATCTCTCCGACATCAAAATAACTAATAAGGATAAAAATGTAGATCAGAATGATGAACTTATTATTTGGATGCGTCCTGCACTCTGTTCTCCTGTATCAAGACAGTTGTATTGTCAGGTGGTGGATCTGTCGTCACTGACTGTCATGCCCGGCATTGTGGACTCTCACGTGCATGTCAATGAGCCGGGACGCACGGAATGGGAGGGATATTGGACGGCAACACGAGCCGCGGCAGCTGGAGGTGTGACTACCATTGTCGATATGCCGCTGTGAGTCAAATTGCTGAATCTGAAAACTGTATCAACTCATAACTTGACTAGAAGTCATGTCTCAGAACATTTCTTTCAATCACCGTTCTGTTTTAAAATCAGTTTCAGTTATTCATATTAATAATAATAATAATTAGGGTTGGGATTCGATTTCAATGGGGTTGTTCACTGCCATTTGCTCTCACTCGCAGCGCTAGCAGCAATGGAGGTATCTCTCTCTGATTGGTTGGTTTCTGAATCCAAGATCTATGAATCAAACTCCCGCCAAGATTTAAAAACCTTCCATTCCGCTAGATGCATTTTGTTGGCTCTCTCCCGGACGATTAGAACAGCAGCGCCATCTACAATAGTTTTGCATGAACAACCCCATTGCTAAATCGATGTCAAAGTGAAAATTTCGACATCAAATCGAAATAATTTCGACATCGAAATAATTTTGACATCGTAATAATAAGCCACATCGAAATAATTACGGCGAAATTTGGCAACACTGCAGTTGCGTCTACCCAAGGCCACGTTCCTTGCGCGAGAGATGTCCCTCTCACACCCCCCCTCAAGGCAACAAATGACGAGGAAATGATTGAAGTAGTAAAGTAATGTTTTCATTTAAATAAACTACACCATTTATTTATGTAAAAGGGAACAATTAATGAAAAACATTCGTGGCCAATCCAGTTGCAAATTCATGGCTTTATTAGACTTGTTGCCGGAATATATCCCGTGAAGCATAACATTGTCTGCATTCAACATCTTTAGCAATGTTGCCCGTAATGTTCACTTCAAATCCAAACACTTTGCACAATTCACTTCGTCTCCACGGCGGGATTATTATTTTTTTGCGTAAAAACTTTTTTTGACGAGAGAATAAAAACAACACGCGCTGAAATGGCAAGGGACAACTGACCAACCCACCCTCGGCCTCAACTGCACAGTGCACACGAGGTATGCATGAAGGGCGGAAGCAGGCCACTCAGCTGATCTTGAGGGGCACGCGGCACTGTTGCCAGCTCTACAATACTGCGCGCAAATTCACGGATTTTTTTAAACGATGTCAAACGATTATTTGATTAAACAATTCAAATCGATGTCGAATCGAAACTCAAAATATCATTCGACATCGATGTCAAATCGAAAAATCGATGTCAAGTCCCAACCCTAATAATAATCTATCCACTGGTTACAATTTAATGGGTCAGGGGGTAGGTGTTCCCACCAACACTAGAGCTGCAGGACTACTGGAGACCGGCTGGCCACGCCTTGCATCTCCTCCTCGTCTTCTTCTTCTTCCTCCGCTTCCAATTGTTCCACAAATTGCCTCCACCTTGTTCTGTCCTCCACTGTCTCTCAGCCTCCAACTTACTCCAACTTCCTCCTCTCTCCAACACATCCTCCTTAATAACTCCAATCCACCTCTCTCTTGGTCTTCCTACTCTACGTCGTCCCGAAGTAGCCGACTCAAACACCCGCCGTGGCACTCGCCCTGTTCCCATCCTCTTCATGTGGCCAAACCACCGAAGCCTCTCTCTGCCCAGTTTAAAAACCCCAATCTCTCTACCCCCAGCTCATATTAATTTTTTTATTATATCAATTAATTAACAATTAAATACCCCATCCAACTAAAGTCGGGTTGGGGGGTGGAGGTAGCTCCACCTTCCTCTAGGGTCTCCTGGGATGCCAAAGTCGGCCGGCCATTCCAACTTCTTCCCCGTCGTCTTCTTCCTCATCGTCTTCACTCTCCTCTGATTCCTCCACCTGCCGCTCCACCAATTCATTCCATCTTTCTATGTCTTCCCACCACTTCTCTCTTTTTAATCTCCCCCAATCTTCACTTCTCACCGCCACATCCTCTTCAATGCTGTCCATCCACTTGGTCCTCGGACGCCCAGCCTTCTTTTTCTTCACTTGTCTTCCCTTCTCAAATTCTCTTCTAGGAATTCTCTCCTCTCCCATTCTTTTCATGTGCCCGAACCATCTCAACCTCTCCTCTATGAATTAATATTAATTCATATTAATTCATCTTATGAATTATGAATTATTGTACTCTCTAGTCTAGTATAACATGAAGAATATACTGGGTGGCTTAAAAAATGCCCCTGTTTGAGAGGTAACTCCGACAGAACAATAAAAGATAAGGAACTGAAAATTTTACAGTTGATATCACAATATAAAAAAAATCAAATACCTACGGAGGTATTCAACGTTTTGAACCGGATCTTGTAAATTACTCAATTTTGAAAAACTGTTGTCCCAATTAAATCAGATATTAGTAAAACAATTTCAGTTTCAGTTTAATTTCCATATTCAATGAGTACATTTGCAAGAGGTACATACATGTGAAAGGTCCTATGGTTGACAGCATCAATAGAGTACAAAGGAATGGTTACATCAAACTAAAACTCACTACTCCCAGGGAAAAAGCGGGTAAGTCATTGAAGTGAATTGTTCAGGAGAGCGGATACAAAATATATTGACTTAACTCATTCTGCACGGTAGGTATGTCTAACTGAGAAAAAGCAGGTACATCAAAGCTTTATGTCATTGCACTATGAAATGTGTGCATTGGAGAATAATGTATTTATAATGTTGCATTTAGCACCCTTTTAAAACACAATTATTATAAAATACACTTTATTCATCGAGTTATTTACTCAAAACTGGGACAAAGGAGTTAAGTTGGTGACTTGCCTGCTTGTTCCCCGTAGACATCTGAATATTTTCAACTGTCTGGTTACGCTCAAAACCAATTTCAATAGGAATAAATTGTCTAATGTACCTAGTTTTACTCAAAATTATTATTTTTAGTACACTTTATAGGAAAAGTAACCTTACTCGTTTGACCAAAAATTGACTTACCCGCTTATTCCCCGGGAGTAGTGAACTACATAGTAGGTAACCTAGTACATAATAGCATTGAAATGAAAATAAATTACAATCTACATGCTACAATTATATTATAATTCTGTGTAGTACATAGTATTATAATTCCACATTCAAAACTGATCAATATTCAATAGGTACCTTTCAATATTTTTTTATATTTTTTTGTTTAAATTTATAATTTTTTTTTGATGAATGTTACTGAGTTTGTTCTGTCAGGAACTCCATTCCACCGACTACATCTGTTGAGAACTTGAAAGCCAAGCTTCAGGCAACGAAGGGTAAACTCCACGTGGATGTTGGATTCTGGGGCGGAGTTATTCCAGGCAACCAGGTAACTATCACTACATAAACCCTCTTTGTAGTGCGATGAAAACTGATCCACTTCCATGTGGTGTGGATGAGTTGCTGAACTCTAGAGTGAAAAATAATAATAGTTTGCTAAGTTACTCTACTGATACAGTTTGTGTTCATCAAGGGGGTGTAAGTACGATGTGACATGTCCTAAGTTCTAAAACAAAGAAGTTAATGTACCGAGAGTGGATATGAATGATATATTCCTACCTCTGGACTACACCGGTTCTAGTCAGTAAAAACACAAAATACTGTTATGATTAGTTAGCCCCAAAGTGATGCACTGTTAATAATAGTGCAGACAAATGATGCTAAAAGTTAAAAAGAGCCAACAAGAAACAAATAGGTACACTCGGCCAAACAAAACTTGAACGTTGACCAAATTTGAATGACTGCTGGTCATGTCCTATAACCAATCAAAGCTTGTTATTATCATTGAAATGTGAGGTCACCTACTAGAGTGAGACAATGAGATCTCTTAGACTGACTTCTGATGGTGCGATCTTACATTTATCAGCCTTTCAGATTTTTTGAACATTCAAGTTTTGTTTGGCCAAGTGTACCTATGGGGTTGCATTTTCACTGTATTTTATTTATTTATTTATTTATAGAATCACAATAATCTTAGAGCTACCTATGTAGGTACTTTTGAATTAATCTTTTAAAGTGTATTAACTTGATTGTGTTGGATTTTGTAACATAGAGTAATGATTGAAAATGGTGCGTTTTCCGTGTGTTTTAGGATGATCTGAAGGCGATGGTAGCCGCTGGGGTCGTCGGTTTCAAGTGCTTTCTGTGTCCCAGTGGTGTTGACGAGTTCCCGCATGTCAGCAAGGAGGATGTAGAGCAAGCGCTCAAGCACTTACAAGGCACTGACTCGGTGCTGGCAGTGAGTTACACTTCCATACTTTATCCCCAGACTTGAGACTTGCTCTGGCTTGAGAGCCTGTACATATCTCTGGACCACTGTTTTCGAGATTGTTCGAGCGCTTGAATAATCGAGCGTGGCGTCAAAGTGACGTCCTTCAGAACGACATACTCATTCAATCTGCGACGTCAGCTTAGAATTATGAATAATCCGTATTAAATTTGTTTCGAACGATCTCGAAAATATGGACTCTAGCCGCAGTGCCATACGCAGATTATGCAACCATTGCTTCTACATCAATCTACTTTTGTTACAGTTCCATGCCGAATGTGATACCAACGATGTTGCTGTTAATAAATCGGGTAAACAATCTCAATTCTCAACACCTTCTGACTTCTGAAATTTGTAAATGTTATTTTATGACTATAGTGTTCAGCTGTACTAAAGTGAAGTTATCAGAATTATAATTTCTTTCTTTCGATGTTGAATACGTACCTACTTGATTTCAGACGAGCCAGAAGATTACAGCACATTTCTCAAGTCACGTCCTGCCAGCATGGAAGTGACCGCAGTAAAGCTGGTTGCCCAACTATGTGCCAAATACAAGTCAGTACTACCTACTATAACAATATTTTAGTAAAATCTATTCCATGAGTAGGTATTCAACCTCCAAAATGTTAAGCCCAGCGTAAAATTTAGAATATGAATTTACTGACTATAAAATGTCTGTAATACCATCTAATTCTAAAATACCTAATTTATTTATTGTTATTGAATTTTATGTCAGTTCATAATTTCGTGAATATTTTTCTAATATTAATAGTAGCTAGTCAATGCCACTAAGAAAATATATTTTCCTTTGATTTTCTTTTTTATTTTCTTTTGATAAGGCAACAAACAACTCTCTCAATACTAGAATTACAATTCTTCAACACGTTTGATCCAAAATAGAATAGACTGTTCATTGTTTTTAAAGTTTCAATAGTTAGGTAGTTCAGTACATTGTTCCCAATTTTTTTAATTTACCCAAAAATCTTTGACCAATAAAATACCTTGTTATTTGGTCTTCAAAAGTAATAAGTTAAACCAGTTTTTCGTCTCTCCTGAATAAATTGCTGATGGTAGGTACTGGTCAAGGGTAGTAAAATAGTGTGTGTTGCCGATTATCACAAAAGAATGAGAATGAACACAAAAATAAAAATACGATTTCTTTGAATTGAATTGTAATATGTTTTTTTTTGAAGTTCAATTTGAAGTTTAGTAACCCTGAGTGGTTGAACTTTATGCTTCAAAAAATTTTACTTAGGTACATAAATGACATAATTTCCTGGTGTAAACTTTTTTACCAGCTTTAAAGTTGTCAATTGTATACTGAGAAGACCAGTAAAGTTGCATGGTGAGCTTTTTTTCTTTCAAGTGGGATTTGAACAATGAAATGCTGTTAAAAATGTATGAAGTACCCAGAAGAAATGATGATCTTTTTATGTGGATTCTATTCCTATTTTATCTTGGTACAGAAAGTAGTTCATAGAATACTTGTGCTTTCCAGCGTTCGATGTCACGTGGTTCACTTGTCGGCTTGCGCCGCGCTGCCGACACTGCGCGCCGCGCGACACAGCGGTGCGCAGCTGACTGTGGAGACGTGCTATCACTACCTCACGCTCACGTCGGAGAACATTCCGAGACACGGCGTTCAGTACAAGTGCTGCCCTCCTGTCAGGGATGCTAGCAACAAGGTCAGTCATTGAGAAGAAAAGTACTGAACTGTGTTTTGACATACATTTGTACTGTATTTGTTTGATGTTTTATGAATTGAGAAATATATCTCAATAGTGGGCAATAATTAAGGGCAATAATGGCAATAATTCTTTAAATATTAGCGATAAAGTTGGTAAAGTTGGTGAAACACATTTTACCAACTTTAACTCCATGAACAATGACCTTGCAAAATTTGACCTTGATGGGGCAACAAACAAAATATAAATAGAGACCCGAAGTTATTACTGGGTTATTATTATGTGGGTACTACATAAACATTTATATGTCTGTTCATTGAGGACAGAGTTAGAATAGGTATAATTTTTTTGTGATAGATTCTTTCCCCAATCATAGGTATATACAAAATAAAAATGGTGCCAAAGGTGCAAAAATTATGTTCATCTGTAACGCTGAATTGTCAAAGGAACCAGATACAGCCGTACTAGTTAACATGTTAATTATGAATGCAAGGAGAATGCAATGGATTACAAGTCTTCTTATCACCGGTGTGTTTCGAAGTGTTCCGATGTCTTGAGAACAATGTGTTGCTTGCAGGAGGAACTGTGGACGGCTCTCAAGGCCGGGGACTTGGACATGGTCGTGTCCGATCACTCCCCGTGCTCTGTCGAGCTCAAGAATGTCTTGAGAACGATGTGTTGTTTGCAGGAGGAACTGTGGACGGCTCTCAAGGCCGGGGACTTGGACATGGTCGTGTCCGATCACTCCCCGTGCTCTGTCGAGCTCAAGATCGTCTTGAGAACGATGTGTTGTTTGCAGGAGGAACTGTGGACGGCTCTCAAGGCCGGGGACTTGGACATGGTCGTGTCCGATCACTCCCCGTGCTCTGTCGAGCTCAAGAATGTCTTGAGAACGATGTGTTGCTTGCAGGAGGAACTGTGGACGGCTCTCAAGGCCGGGGACTTGGACATGGTCGTGTCCGATCACTCCCCGTGCTCTGTCGAGCTCAAGATCGTCTTGAGAACTATGTGTTGTTTGCAGGAGGAACTGTGGACGGCTCTCAAGGCCGGGGACTTGGACATGGTCGTGTCCGATCACTCCCCGTGCTCTGTCGAGCTCAAGAATGTCTTGAGAACGATGTGTTGTTTGCAGGAGGAACTGTGGACGGCTCTCAAGGCCGGGGACTTGGACATGGTCGTGTCCGATCACTCCCCGTGCTCTGTCGAGCTCAAGAATGTCTTGAGAACGATGTGTTGTTTGCAGGAGGAACTGTGGACGGCTCTCAAGGCCGGGGACTTGGACTTGGTCGTGTCCGATCACTCCCTGTGCTCTGTCGAGCTCAAGAATGTCTTGAGAACGATGTGTTGTTTGCAGGAGGAACTGTGGACAGCTCTCAAGGCCGGGGACTTGGACGTGGTCGTGTCCGATCACTCCCCGTGCTCTGTCGAGCTCAAGAATGTCTTGAGAACAATGTGTTGCTTGCAGGAGGAACTGTGGACAGCTCTCAAGGCCGGGGACTTGGACATGGTCGTGTCCGATCACTCCCCGTGCTCCGTCGAGCTCAAGAAGCCCGACAACTCTGCCGGGGATTTCATGCGAGCCTGGGGCGGCATCTCGTCACTGCAGTTCGGTGAGTTGCGTGCAGGGTAACTGTTTTTTTTATTTTTTTATAAAAATCAAAAAATCGTTTTTTTTAAAATTAAATTTGAAATGGGAAGATTACGATTTTTCACGATTACGATTTTGATCCCGATTGCTTGAAACGATTCTTGCAATTCCGATTCTTTATTAAATGATAATTAAGAAATTTTAAATTTCACTATCTAGTAGGTATACTTAGAGCCAGTTTTAAATGGTGATTTTATTTCTTAAAATTCGTTTTTAAAATCATCAAGTTCGTTTTTTGTGTTTTTTCTGGAAGAGGGATTTCGCGATTTTGTGGTGATATTAAATTGGTTATAAAACACATTGTAATAGCCCCCAGAAACCATAATTTGATGAAAAACCTGTATGCCACTTTGGAGTAGGGATTGGAATGGATTGGTCATGCACTATTAGCACTGAAATAGGCTTGTCTAGAATGGCGTCTTGAATGCTCTGTACTGTCTTTTCCCCAACCCACATTTTCTCTGTGTAGATGATACATAATATTTAAAATTTCATGACGCAAAATGTATAGTTTGACAAGATATTTTCTTTCCCAATCCAACAATTTTCAGTGCAGTAATTGTTCCAAAATATCCTTCTGAATAGTTGCGACTGGTTGAGGGTGGAAGGGGGGGGGGGGGGGGAACTGGTCGACCTTGAACAGATGGGGGCGCAAAACCAAGCAGCCTGGAGGCATCATCAACTGGTTAGACTGGTCTGGTTCACTTTGAGGGTGGGTAGCCAAGTGTCTGGCGAGGGGGAGGGGGTTGATTGAGTAGCACATGGAAAGAAACTGGTTTCGTTTGTTGTTGTGTGACCTGTTAGGGGAATAAAAGCAGTAATTTTAATAGAAAACCTTTATTTCGTGGTCATTTCGCGGAAAATGTTGAATATCGCGATCAGGGTTGGATTTCGTTTTTTTTCGCGATGTAAAAATGGTAGATTTGGGATCTATACACAATGAAATGGATTTTAGTAGAAGAAAATAGTGCAATCAGAACAATTCGCAAATTCGCGCATCACCATTTAAAACTGGCTCTAGGTATACTCAACAAATGATAAAACGGTATTTGAATCTTTCGCTCAAAACTGAGTTCAGAATTGATTGTTCAATAAAACTGATTGACTGAGAAATGTTAGATCGCACCATCAGAAGTCAGTCTAAGCGATCTCATTGTCTCACTCTAGTAGGTGACTTCACATTTCAACGATAATAACAAGCTTTGATTGGTATGGTACATGACCAGCAGTCGTTTAAGATTTGTTTAACGATAAATTTTTGTTGTGCCGAGTGTACCTATATGTCGTAACAATATTTTTAACATATTTTTATTTCTAAGACCCTTCTACTTTTCAGGCTTGTCACTCTTTTGGACAGAAGCAAGAGAGCGAGGCTTTGGATTGGCCGACGTGAGCCGCTTGCTGTCGAGGAACCCCGCCCGATTGGTCGGCCTGGACAAGGTCAAGGGTCGGATCGCGTTGGGGATGGACGCCGACTTTGTCGTATGGGATCCGCTAGACAGCTTCGTCGTAGAAGAATCAACGATAGAGCACAAACACAAGGTATAGAAATACAGCACATTTTGTTATACAGTTTTGTAGGGTTGGGCGAACCTCATTTTTTTTCGAACCGAACCTCGAACCGAACCTTTTCAAAAGGTTCGAAATTTCGAACCTTTAACGAACCGAACCTCTTTTTCAGAAAATGATGTTTTCCAGATGTGTAGTAAAGATAAGCACGCATAAGCACCAGTCACCATTCTCCTCCCTCCCTCTCGCAAGTCAAGTGGTTAGACACTTGTAAACAGCTGTTTAATGGGGTGTTTGTTACTCAGATATTATTTTTATTTGTACCTATACAGAAACATTGACTTAATAATATAATTGGAACAAAAACGCGAAATATACTGCTCTAAATTTAAATATATTTCAACACTTTTCTTCCTCTCTTCAACGCCATAATGGAATTTCATTTCGAAAATACTTGACCCAGTTGAGAGATGGTAATCCTGTGATTATATACTCCATAAATACTTCGCATTTTTACGCGAAAATAAAAGTTCAATATTCTTCAAAAATTATCTCGTCATCGTCATACTATTTTTGATTTTGCATTGTGTTACAATGAAGTTTGGAAAGCTCAAATATACACCATTATATTTTAACTTTTGCGTGATAATCTTCACTTCATTAGATCGCAAATGGTTTTCTAAATTACCACTATTATTTATTCAAATACCATAAACATACAATATCATCAAAATAAAATAAAATATGCCGTCAAGTCAAGTTATTTGTCATCTGGATTACTTCGAGTTCGCAGACCTTTCAACAGAGACAAACAAAACAATCCTCCCTTCCGCAAGGGTCAGGTACCTGCTGGCTAGCAGATGCAGGACCCAAAAGTACACTCTGTTCCAAAAGTATAACACAGTTTAGATCGCAACAATCATATTATTTCGTTTTTATACTTCGAAAATTTTACTCAACAAGGAAATTACTTCGACTTCTAAACTGAAATCAATGCTACTTTGCTACTTGTGACCAAATAGCACTTCGAATTACGGCATGAAAAATTCGGTTCAACATATATTTGAACATGGAACACCTTATAGTGTGGCAGGATTTGAGTTTTCTTTGATTTATGATGGATTTCGGCTTACAGGGGCTCTATTTACCAAGGTTTTACCATTTTACTGTACCCGTAAAGACAAGAGGTTGGACCAGTGACAAGAGGTTGGTCGCATTATTTGAATGAATCAAGGCGGGAAAAAAAGGCGGGAGGTTCGAAAAAGGTTCGAAAACGAACCTTAGAGGTTCGTTTTTCGAACCTAGCTAGCCGGTTCGGTTCGAAAACGAACCGGTTCGCCCAACCCTACAGTTTTGTGTGGTTCGCATATTGTCATTTGTGGTTGCTGTAGTCACATGAAAGGTAATGTTTTATTTTAAACACTATGACCTTGAGAGAAGAAAAAGGGAATCTTCATAAATTGTCTCCATTACTTGGAGTTCATTTTTATGTTTTCCTGCTTTTAGTTTCTCAAAAGTCCACTTTTGAAGTCTGTTTAACCCGCTTGTTGAGATTAATAACCCGCTTAATAATGTTAAATGAGTTAATTTGAACAAATTTCTTAACTTTGCTTTGATTTATTCATGGTGACTGATTGGATTGTCCATGGCTGTAAAACTTCAATCACTTGCCAAATATTATAGCAAACTCCTTGTGAATTTTACAATATTTTACATCTGAATGAAATGTGATCCTCATTTTCCAGTGGGCTTGTTTGCTGTGATTGAGTCAAATAGAATATCATCTCATTGCAGCTTACGCCGTACCTGGGACGTCAGTTGTATGGCAAGGTGATTAAAACAATCGTCCGAGGAAACACGGTCTACCAGCGACTATTGCCCTTCTGCCCGCCTCGGGGACAAATCCTGCTCAAGTCTCGGGACTAAAACGAAATTACTTGAACTTATTGGTGCTTATAGATTTTGTATTTTGGGGTGCGTTCGGAAACCTACTGATCTTGTGTAGGTAGTCATAAGCAATTTATAGCGCATGTAATGGACCTCTCCAGAGTGTAGTGTTTCAAAAGTGGCAAAATTTTAAGCTGGAAGCTTGAATTTAATATAAGATAGTTCTCGGAACAATTTAAGATATTATATTCTCGGCGATCGTTCTGTAAATGGTACTTCTATCCATTCACACCTTCGACTTGGCTAGCCGTAACCTTAACTTGATCATTTTTATCATCACGTTTTAACTTTTCATCTTGTGTAGATGCTGCCATGTTTGTTTTTCTTGACTTTACAACACTCATTGGAAGAAAACTTCAAATGTTTCCATTTAGCTGAAGGTTACGGACAGCTCGGTACTTTGTGCTAAGCCGCATTTTTGAGCGAGCTTAGCGAGCGGCTCCATTCTGCACTTTTGGACACTTTCTGTTTTTTTGTGTGTTTGCTTGACCAAACGCCACAGGTCACGTCAACGCCACATGGATCAGAGTGTGTAGATGGCTGTTCTCAGTTTCAATATAGTCCAGTAATTTTTTTTGATCTAGTGGAACGTATTTCAATTTACTTTGGATATTATGTTTACTGTGCGTTATGATATTCTGGTTGCAGATGATGCGTTTTTGGGTGCTCGCTCATCTAAGCGCGATCATTTACACAGAGCGTTTTCATACATTAATTTCAATAGGACTACTTTAGTACAAACAAACAGGTTTCAAAACGCACCCTTGGTAAGGTAAATTAAAAACATATTTTATCTGTTCGTTGTGTTGTAACATCTATTTCCTTTGGTCCTTCGTATGTTCTAAATTGACTTGATAATTTGTAGGCATTCACGCGTCATGTTCAAAAATATTTCTCTATTTACCGAAGCAAGTATTCAGTCCAGAATGCAGCACTAGATTCCATCCTCAAGATTAGTAGCTCACGGTCTTGTGGGTTGTGGACAGACTTCGGCAAATATCCACATGCGGACACAACTACTTTTGAGCATGAGGCGAAATGAAGAAACTTATTGAATTATTACCTTTATTATCTCAAGCTTCAACAAACTGTGCCGATCATTGTTACATTTTGATTTTGACAGATCATTGACAAAGAAAAAGCAAAGACATCTGACGGTATCCAGTGCCTTCTTGAAAGATAAAGACATGTGTCACGAGAGCGGAATATTATGCGTGTTTTGTTCAATGACCAAGCTATTCGCGTTTTCGAGCAAAGGGGGCACACTCTAGTGTGATAATAAAGTATAAGTTATGTAATCGTTTTCGTTTCGGCCACTGCCGCCATTTTTATTGATGTTGGCAATGTCAATGTCATTTCAATCAGAAAGGCAGTACGAAATTAACCACAATGGTAAAAAATCTGATGGAAAACATAAATTGAAGTCTAATCACTACTCACAAGTTATTCCACTTCACTCACACTTCGATTCCGCACAAAGCGGCCATGACACCAAACCAACGTCAACAACAACAAACCAATGCGCGTAACCATGACAATTGCGTGTCGCGGTTGTTATAGACGCATTGTCAGTGCTGGTCAGTGCTGCCATCTGGTCAGCCCGAAAACGCGAATACATCCGGTGATTGGTTTGCTTGTTGCCAATCCCTGTAAAGAGTGTTGATCGTAGATAAGAAGGACAGTGCTGCAGGAGTTACTTGACATCTGGGAATAATGAAAATAATTGTTTTGCTGATTGATTCCACTGCATGTTAGGGTGGAACAGACTATACAGCTGAATTTAGGTCTGTTCGTTTTGCTTACTGCACTTTACTGCTCACTGCAAATCCGTTCACATCAAACTTGCTGTTCCGTCACTGCGATTGTGTTCGATTTGACACTGACAGTAGCTGCGCAGTGACTGCTCTTACAGCTGGGTAGGGAGGGGATGTAACTGCAGTAACTTTGCAGTAGGCGGCAAAATGGCCGATGTTTGAAATGTAAAATGTGTTTCTTATGGATGGATAGTGAAAAAACGCCTAAGGAGGAGGGAAATGAGTATTTGTTTTAGAGTTAAGTTTAGTTATATGTTATGAAATGATACATATTTATATAAAAATGCATTGGGATTAGACAAGAATTCTATAAATGCAGAACATAACCTCACTTATTTTTACATTCTTCCCGCCAAATTCACAAACCTCCCAACCAATAGGAAAAGGCCAGCCTGCCATCCTGCTGCAAATGCGTTCGTTTTGTGTTGGTACAGCAAGCTACTGCAAGAGTTACCAGGGCCTACTGTAAGCTGCTGCTACTGCAACTGCAGTAAGCAAAACGAACAGACCTACTGAATCTGTTTTCTAAAGTGTGTTAGACCAGTGAAAATAAGGTGTGTATTGGTTGTGAATATAGTGACGTCGGTTCCAAACATCCGGTACTAGCTTCAGTCTTTTAGAAGTACGAACTGTCATGGCCGCCAACATTCGGTTCTAGAAGCAAGAGTGTTCATATTTGACGGTAATATATTTTGTATTTCACCAACTACTATTAATTGTATACGAGAATAACAAGTATGCAAACGTGTGATACCTGAGTATATGATTTATCCTCCTAGTTCGCAACACAGGGCTACATTATAAAAGTGTGACATTGTATTTAGGTTATGTTCATTCTTTGCCATGTCACCATGTAGGTACCTACCTAGGCTACCTAGGTCCTAGGTGATCATATTATTTTGTGTTTTTCAGCCATAAATTAATACTCGGTTCCTAATGGAGCTCAGGATATCTTGGATAGTCGTGGCCTGCTTGCTTGTCAACACTTGCCATGGCTGGGACAACGATGAGTTGGAAATATTCGATCTTGTTGAAGAAATTGGTGCTAATTTCTACACTTTGCTCGGTGTTGAACAGGTAATTGTAGACACACAATCATCTGTTTCATTGTTTAGGCTTCATCAGATTTTATTCTTTACTGTGGCTTCATTGTTATAGACGGCAGAACCATCTGAAATCCGTCAAGCGTATAGGCGGCTCTCTTTGGTTCTACATCCTGACAAGAACGATGCTCCTGATGCAGAAGTCAAGTTCAGACAGGTAAAATAATTATCTTAACTCTCTAGAAATAGTTAAGGTAGGTACTAACTTTCACACAGCTGAATTAATAGGTCTGTTTGTTTACCCTGCCAAAAGCTACAGCAAACTGCCACTATCACACATCATCCAATCAGATCGTTCCTCTGTAGCTTGTGGCAGTTTGCCGTAGCTTTTGGCAGGGTAAACGAACATACCTGTTATTGCTGGCTGAAGTAGTCATAACTTCATTGTGACTTGGGCATTAAGCCCCATTTACACGGTGCAATTTCTTGATCAACTTCTGTGTCACAATTGTATGAATTCACAATTGTGTGAAATTGTATAAAAAATGGGAATGTGACACGGAAGTTGTTCAAGAAATTGCACCGTGTAAATGGGGCTTTAGAACATGTTTTAAATGGTGCAATTTCTTGAACAACTTAGGTGTCACATTCCCATTTTTCATACAATTTTGTATTTACAATATGCAACTTTCTATCACAGAAATTAAATCATGTTCTAATTTCCATTCAAGAAGTGTGACACAGAAGTGTGCTACAGAAGTTGTACAAGAAGTTGCACCGTGTAAATGGGGCTTTATAAACTAAATAACCTTTGATCCCCACTTAGGTTAAATGTCTTGTAATCTCTGATTGATTGTGAATGGCATTCGGCACAATATTGAGGATTTAGGATTTTTGTTTTTAATTCAAACAAAACTTATAAGTTTACGAAGTGTAACCTACCTATTGGAGTGTTTTAAACATGAATTTGAAATTCTTCACAAGTTGTTTTTTTCTTACTGATCATTCATTTTACTAAGTAAAGTAAGTAGGGAGGAAGATCAGCTTCAAAGCGGTTCAAATTCTTTAGAATTCTATTACCGCTTGCCAGGTAGTAGGTAGTAGGTTGAGACTCGTGAAGAGTGCAGGATGTTATCAAAAAGGAGGGGAAGATAATATATCGCAAGATTAGACAGGAAGGAAGTTGGCCTCTCCTTGTTGAAGAGGAGTGCTTCGGATTATGGCCAAGGTGTTTAATAATTAGGTATTTTACTTGGCTCTTTTGCTGATTTACATTTTACATCAATATTTAGCTACCTAATAATGCAACTCGCTCAATAGGTATGTCGACCAGTCCTGACACAACAATCTCTCCTGCATCCTCTTCTTTATTTTCCAGCTGTTGCCTCTCCACCTCTCGCTGTTCTCCCACAATCTTTCTGCTGTTAAATTGTCTTAACCCTTTCCTCTTTCCTCTAAATCCCACTTCGCACTCGGTCTGCCCCTTCTTCTCTCCCGCTCTTTCAACTTCCCTTTGGGTATTCTGTTACGATCCATTCTTCTAAGATGTCCGTAGCATCTTGTATTTGACCAGCATACCTATTATCAATAAGTTAGAATTAGATCAATTTAACATATTGATTCAGGTTTCAAATAAAAAATCTTATGTTCATGTATAACTAGGTTTTACCTACCTAGATGTGTGCACAGTATTTTTTTCTGGTAATATGTAGACCTACTACCTACTTTCTACCTTCTAATTTTTGGTGTAATTCCCTGCAGAAGTTAAGATTTGTAGTGAAGTACCTACAAGGATGTTTATTTAGAAAGATTGACCAGGTGATTTCTAGATATGATTTAATTTATTTTTTATTTTATTATTATATTTGGTATTTGAAACCACTTCTTCTTTCTTTTACGTACATTTATACTTTTAACCTTTTGAGTGCTACTGACGTGTATACACGTCATAGAACTGTGTTAAAAATTTTAAAAATTTTCAAATTTCATCATGTCAAATTTTTTATAATGTGAAAACTTGTAATCATTGTTTGAACCCTTAAATCTAATTCTTGAAAAGTAGACAAATCTATTAATATTCAAACAAGTAATGATTTTTCAAAGAAATTGGAGCATTATCTAAAATTAACCCAGCACAGGGGGCTAGGACACAGAATATTTACTCAGCACTCAAAAGGTTAATCAAATATAAAGTTGAACACCACTATAAAATATAAATTTTTACATTTCATGAAATTTTTATGATTGTTCACAGTTAGTGTCGATTTACGACACTCTACGTGACGGAAAGAAACGTCAGCTCTATAACAACGTGTTGGTGAACGGTCTGCCGGACTGGAAGCACGCGGTGTATTACTACCGACGCGCGAGGAAGGTGGGGCTGATCGAGATGTCTGCCATCCTCTTCGGAATCATCACCGTGGGGCAGTACATCGTCGCGTGGGCGGCGTATGCTGAGCGCAAATACACCTTCGTGAGTTTAGTGTTACTTGACACGAGAAGTGGGCCTATTTTCGAGATCGTTCCAGACAAAACTCACACAAATTCACGGCCGCCTGACGTCAGACCAATCAAAATAATAAACTGACGTGACAGATTGAACTCTATTTCGTTTGGAAGGACTTTGGTTTGTATATTTGCTCGATGATACGAGCTCTCGAACAATCTGGAAAATAGGGGTCCACCCAGGGCACATGGGTATTCAGTGTTTGCTGGCTATGTTAAAATATTGTAATTGAGCGAGCGTCTCCTTTTGACTCCTTTGACTTTACAATTTTCAGTGAAAACCAGATACTTTTATGTTGATTGGGTGGATAATATTTTAATAATTCAATATAGAACGTATTTCCAAACATATCATTTCAAGTTTTCGCAAAACTAAGGACCTTGATGAACTTTTGGCAATTCGTAGTTCTGATGGCCGTGCTTCCTGTGTGTTTCATAGAGTGGCGTTTGTTCTCTTCTTGTGATCATGTCATTTCAAATCTCTCCAGCATTTTGCTTATTTTCGTTAAAAAGTTTGGCAATTTGGTGTTCTTTGTGAAGGTTTTAGTAAAGTTCCCCGCTGTCATAGCAAGTGAACATTATTTATCGAGAGTTTTTGTCAGAACATTGATATTTAATTTCTTAATAGTCTTCTTCTACCAATACCTACTTGTGGAAACGTTGGATTCATTCCGTTTCTGAGCTTCTTTCTATAGCCTGACATTTCCTTGAAGGGTGCTATTTTTTTTAAAGGTGTGATTAATTCAGTTCAAAACACTAGGTACATTGTCTTATTGTAATTGTGGAACGTTGGATTCATTCCGTTTCTAAACTAGGTACCTAGGTAGAACTGTAAGAACGTTTAATCTATAGGTTAAAAAAACGTTAAAACGTGTATTAATGTTTTCTATGTGTTAACGCATCTTCGGTTCTATATTTGCGCACGTGTCCGGTGCTCGCTCATCAACGCGTTTCACGGAGCGTTTTCCTAGTGTAGGTAGTACAGTGGTGGAAAGAACGTAAATCTTCGTTCCCCATTTCCATGCATTTTCATTAGCATTTTATGCATTTTCATTCTCAACCCACATCACTGGAGAAGTTGTTTGAATGTGGGGGGGGGGGGGGGGGGCAAGGGGATGGGATCTCTGCTGCTTTGCTAGCGAGATAGAATGAGAAGGAGACCGGCTCTCGTTGATCTCTCTCGACCAGGTAGTCTTTCACTCGCACACACAGCCTGCTGTGTGTGCGAGTGGTAGGCGAATTTCGCATACCGTTTTATGAATTGTCGAGTGTAAGTTTACAGCCTCATGCTCAAAAGAAGTTGCGTCCGCAAGTAGATATTTGCGGATGTCAGTCCTCAACACCACAAGACCGTGGGCTAATAATCTTATGGACGGAATCTAGTAGACTCTGGTCACTTGCGTCGATAAATCACGAAATTCTTTTGAGCATGAGGCTGTTACTAGGTGTGTTTTTCGGGGTGTTCTAACCTGCTCGGAGCAGGCGGAAGTACGTCACTGAATATGTTAGGTGCAAGGATTTCGAATCAAAACTCGACGGATGGGTATAAGTAAACTGTTCCGTGATGACTTCCGGTGTGATCTGAGCAGGTTAGAACACCCCGACGAACAGACAAATGTGTGCTATTAACTCCCAAAATGTACTAAATTACTAGGGAACTAGGGAAGCTTCAAGCCAATAAAATGCATGAAAATACATCAATTCGAATTAAAAATAAAAATCCGGGACTGTGCGCCCCGGACCCCCGTGTGCTGGGGGGCCCTCCCCCCCAGACCCCCCATTGTACACGGTAAATAACACCCTCCTCTTGTTCAACGTATCAGGAGCAACTGATGGACCTGCACCTGAAGAAGCAGAAGAAGAAGCAGAAGAAGGGCAAGTACGAGGGACCTCCGCTGCCCGAGACGATCGACATCGACCTGCCCAAGCCGAGTGTGTTCAACACGCTGCCGTGTCAGATCCCGCTGTTCTGCTGGTTCCTCATTCGCAGCGCGCCCAGCAGCGTGCGCATGTTCAGGGAATACCTCGCCGAGAGGAGAAGAAGGAAGGAGGAGGAAGAGTGGTGAGTAGTGGGGGAACAGGGAACTTGTTTCGTACATTGACATTTATTCTCTTGGCAAATTGTTTTCAATTGATATTTTAAGTGGCTAGAGAATTTAAGCTATTTTCAATACAATATGACGATTTAAGAGGCAAACGGAAGCGAACGGGAATCGCATGGTTCTTCAGAGCGTTTTTTTGAAATTGTGTCTTCCCACTTAATAATTTTAAAAAATCAGATAGTAACGACCCATTACACCCTATTAGACTCAATAATGCCGCACACTGGAGTTCATTATGACCTCTGATACGACCTCAAAGTGTTAAATACGATTATTTTCGTTTATTTTATTAAAATAATCGTATTTAACACTTTGAGGTCGCACCTGAGGTCATAATGAACTCCAGTGTGGGGTATTATTTAGTCTAGTAGGCTGTAATGGGTCGTTACTATCTGATTTTTTAAAATTATTAAGTGGGAAGACAAAATTTCAAAAACGCTATGACAAACCGTGCGATTCCCGCTCGCTTCCGTTTGTCTCTTAACATGATCATTCATTATGCACAGTTATGGTGCTGAAAAATCTTGTCAAGATCTTGGCAAGTTTCAATAAAGAGTTTCAATATCAATTTCTTCAGTTACGGTGCCCTGTAACTGGTACTACAGTGGGATTTCCTCCTAGCGTAGTATCGCACACCTACATTACTTTTCCTCAGAGCTAGAAGGGCGGAAGTCCATTCCATGATTCTTGAGGTGAGCTCATAAACCAGTATTCTGTCTTCATCCAATCATATTTGTAATGGTGACATTAGTCAATGACTCAATGAGTAAGAGAATACTTCATAGCTTTATTTGTTGACATCAGTCAAATGGTAATTGAGCGAGCGTCACCACGGTACTCTTATGGCACTTTCTCTGTGTGTTTGTTTGTTTGTTTTTTTTGTTTTTTTTTGTGGTCACAGCCCAGGTCAAACCGCTCAAGCAATCAATCTGAAATTTTGTACACTACTAACGTACTCTATGCAGTCCCTGGGATCGTTTTTGAACAGACTCCCGTGATTGGTTCAAATTTTAAAAAAATTATCTTTCGATTGGTTTCTTCGATCAATTTGAAATTTAGCAAAAACATTGCAACCAACATTGTACCCAATCATAAAAAGTTTCAGCCAAATCCTCCTATTGGTTCAAATTTAAAACCATTTTTCATGTGATTTTTGACATTTAAACTAGAACAGATTGACTGATCAACTTAAAACTTCGCGTGGTCATTGGACCCAACATTTAAGGTATTTTTGCCAATTTTCAGTCTAATCTGTCGTTATTTTCAAAAGTTTTGTCATTTTAAGGTCATTTTATTCCATAATCTTGAAAAATGTATACTAAATTGTCATCCCTGCCTTCTTTAAGCTTCTGTTCCAAGGCAAGGCCTGTAGAGCAGCCAAGCTATCCACAATGTACAGTAAAATGAAAGCATTTTTCAGCTAGCGCATAAAATCGGATGCAGTACGAAGGCCAAATTCTCTAATTGGTTTAAGTTTAAATAATGTCTTCTGATTGGTCGACAATAAAAATGTTCACATTAAGTTCAAATTTTGCATGGTGATCAAGACCTACTTAATATTAAATTTTACATATTGTAAGCCCAGTCAGTCAAGTATTAATTGTAATTTTACGAGTTTAGTATGGGATGTCACAAGAGATTTCTGGAGAAGGTATGTAGGTAAGACTTTACGACACAATGGATCTGTTATTCATCCAGAGTATTATGGAGATTGAAAAATTGCAGAGAAAATCGTCTTGTGCCATGTCGTGCATCGTAACTATGGGGATGTTGCATGTTCTGTGCTCGCTCATCAACGTGTTACACTGAGCGTTTTCCTAGTTGATAGCTAGATTACATCATTCCAAAAGTGTGCAACTCATGAAGAAAAAGGACTTCCGACCTTCTACCTCAGTAGTACTGATTTTGTACTTCCCTCAGCAGGTTTGAGTGGCAGGATGTGTTGGTAGATCTTAGCCATGCGGTATACAATGGCTGGGTTTAAGACTAGGGTATCTGACAAATATTGCATTTATAACAAGGGTTAGGTACTACTCATGATTATAGCAGACCAATGTATCCTTTCTTGTTATACTGATGTCTATGGCTATTTTGTGTTTAGGGAGGAAGAAGAGGAGGAGGTGGTGGAGCTAGAGCCGCGCCAGCCTCGACGTCGCCGCCCCAAGCCCACGCTCCCCGAGCAGGACCCCTCATCCTCCGCCCGCAGTGCCCCCTCGCACCACGCCGCCCCCACCGCCGCCCCCGTGCTGTCCGGAGGGCTGTGGACCGACGACGACCTCGCCGAGCTCGTCCGCCTGGTCAAGAAGTATCCCCCCGGCACTTCGGCGCGCTGGGAGGTCATCGCCAGCACAATGTGTCGCACGGTGGCCGAAGTCACACACATGGCCAAGAAGGTGAATTTAAATGCATTTCTTGAAATATTCAGCCTTTTTTTAAATTGAGTGTCACCATGGTACTCTTACGGCACTTTCTATGTGTGTGTGTTTCTTTTGTCTGAAAGACAAGCTTCATACATAGTACATATCCAGAACACTTTTGAGTCTACGATACTTGATGAAATCCATGTTTTATGAAGCACAAAAAGGCGGCTTCAAATTTTCACAGGTTATAGATAAAGACTAGATCTGTGTCTCTAGTGGCCCCAAAGTTTTATTTTTTGTTTAGTTCTTTCAGGGCAGTGGTGCCAAAAAGACTCATATATTGCCCATGTTAGCACTTCCTCAAGACGAGAAAAACATTTTTTATTATTTTTTTCGATCACTAGAGACACAGATTTACTCTTTATCTCTATGCTGTTAAATTTTGAAAACAATCGGTCAATCCGTTAAGAAAAAAGTAGGGTCCGCCTTTTTATGGTTTTTTGTGGTTTTCAGTATTTCAATTAAAATAACTTACTTCACAGCAGTATACGCAACATGCAACACACGATTAATTGTCACAAATGTCACGTACAACCCAGAGCAAATGCATTTTCATGCATTTATAGGATTTTTTTTACATCGGAATCGAAATTTACTGCGAGTCCTGTCGACTCTTATTATTTTTTAGGGCTGTGCAAGTCTCGAAAGTTCTCGAATCTCGAATATGAAACTCCATCTCGATCTCGATCGTTTGTTCAAATTACCATCTCGAATTTTCAAGTCTCAAGCATATCAACTAAGAGCCATCAAGATTTCCAATTTTTTGTTATTTTTACAGGACTACGCACGCTAACTTTCTTTGTATCGTCCATAAATTTGATTTGTCTTGTTTTATATATAAAGTAGACAGTTCTGCATACTTATCAAATGTTATTCTTGTGTGGCTGGACAATTTGCATTGTGATTTTCTTCCTCCAAAAAAAATCTTTTTATAAAAGTATAATCTTGCTTGAATAATCTCGATCTCGAAGGTAAAATATCTCGCTGATCTCGCTCGACTTTTATGAAATAATCTCGATCTCGCTCGACATGAAAAATTTCAATCTCGCACAGCCCTATCATTTTTTATTATTAATTTAATTGTCTTAAAAGATTCAACTCTTAAATTAATATGGAATTGATCTCTAGTAGGTACTTAAACTGTATGTCATGCTGCTACTGAAAGTTTTGAAAATATTCTTGCCCTGACTTTGTGATATAAATTTGCATTAATCCCTTCACTAATGGCCACCGTGTTTACCAGGTAAAGGATGAAGGCTATCGGGCGGCGAAGCCCGAGGCGGAAGAAGAGGTTGTGGAGGAGGTGAAGAAGGTGAAGACGAAGGGGGGGAAGCTGGGAGCGGAGGGGAGCGGAGCCGAGAGCGAATGGGGACAGCCACAACAGCGGGCTTTGGAAGCCGCACTCATCAAGTTTCCCAAGGCGGGGACACTCGACAGATGGGACAAGATTGCCAAAGCCGTCCCGGGAAAAACAAAGGTGTGTGGCTCATTCCATTCTACTTCACCCAAAGTCGTTGCGCCTAGAATTTTGATTTTTTTTATATTTTGCACAGTTGTTCCTACATATAAGCTGATATCAAATCTCTAGTTTAAGTTCGTTTCAAGTCGGCGTACTCAAATTACGTGTAATTAAAGATGGCGCGGACGGGAAAATCAGTGTTTTTAAGCTTCCAGGAGAAATGCTGCCATTTCCATACTATTCAAGTTAACAGAACGATCTTTACGGCGTTTTGTTCATAAAAGATCGGTCTATAATTATGTTATTTACAATTTTGCTGTATATGGAACCCTTCATAATGTAATTTGCCCTCAAACTTTGACTAAAATTCTTAAATTTTTCCAATATTTGAGGCATGATTATGAATAGAAGGGAGTGATGGTTCAAACACCCAATTTTATTTTAGTTTCACCTTATATGTAAGAATAGATTTTCACACTTCAATGTTAGTTTTTATTAATTGTTTTTTACCAAAAAAAAGTCAAAACCCTAAAAAGTACCATTTTTGGTCGCATTTTCCTCAGGTGGGGGACCAGATAAAAATTTGCGCTCAACGGCAAAATAACCAGCATTACTTGATGTATAATTGCTGCTAGTTTGGACTTGTTTTTTTAACGGGTGTGGAAATGAATTTTCGCGTGCATTTCCAGGTGCGAAAATGCATTTCCGCACCCGTTAAAAAAACAAGTCCAAACTTGCAGCAATTATACATCAAGTAATGCTGGTTATTTTGCCGTTGAGCGGAAATTTTTATCTGGTCCCCCGCCTGAGGAAAATGGGACCAAAAATTGTACTTTTTAGGGTTTTGACTTTTTTTTGTAAAAAACAATTAATAAAAACTAACAATGAAGTGTGAAAATCTATTCTAACATATAAGGTGAAACTAAAATAAAATTGGGTATTTGAACCATCACTTCCTTCTATTCATAATCATGCCTCAAATATTGGAAAAATTTAAGAATTTTAGTCAAAGTTTGAGGGCAAATTACATTATGAAGGGTTCCATATACAGCAAAATTGTAAATAACATAATTATAGACCGATCTTTTATGAACAAAACGCCGCAAAGATCGTTCTGTTAACTTGAATAGTATGGAAATGGCAGCATTTCTCCTGGAAGCTTAAAAACACCGATTTTCCCGTCCGCGCCATCTTTAATTACACGTAATTTGAGTACTCCGACTTGAAACGAACTGAAACTAGAGATTTGACATCAGCTTATATGTAGGAACAACTGTGCAAAATATAAAAAAAATCAAAATTCTAGGCGCAACGACTTTGGGTGAAGTAGAATGGAATGAGCCGTGTGCAATGCGACAACTTTACTTTTGCCAGGGGCTACCTACATTCACAAGAGCAATATCACATTATGACTAGTAGAGTCAGGATTTTCAGGCAGTATGAAGTGAACCCCCTAAACAAGCAAAATGAGATATCAAAAAAGGCACAAGGGGCAGTAGCAAAATCCCCAATATAATTGGCAGTATCAGCGTTTAAAAAAGTCAGTATCATGGCAAATGTGTGATTTGGAATACAGTGGAACCTCCTTAGTACGGTTCTACTTTATTAATACGTTTTTTTCAGAGGTCCCTCAACCCATAAGAACACAATGTTAAATTGTTTCTATAGAACGTTTTTCACTTTAGTATGTTTTTTTTTTATCCTGGATTTAAAAACATACTAAAGAGGTTCCACTGTATCTCATCATTGATAGGCTGTCATCATGGTAATTCTAATTTTGTTGATTTAGATAGAAGTGGTGGATACTTTTAGCAAGACCTGATCTAACTTTCTGTGGACCTTTTTGTTGCAGGAAGAATGTGTGATCCGGTACAAACAGCTGGTCGAAGTGGTTAAGAAACGGAAAGAAAACGGCGAAATAACCGTAGAGTCTTCTGAATAACCACTTATTTATATATTCACACTAACATAACAACAGACGCGTCCGTGTACCGAGTATTAACTTATTCTTGTTTCGTGTTTTCATATTGTGTACCAAAATATAGAATAATATATTTGATGTGATATTAAGAAGTTGCTGTACAAAGTAGATTTGATAAATTGACGTACTTTTTGTTTCTATTTAAGAAGGATGTGTCTCTAAACAGTTAGTTTAAGACTGTGATCATCTCGTAAAAGATGGAATGAAATGAAGCTACAAAATTGTAGAGAATTAACACTTAAGGTGGAGCAATCGATCGACATATACAAGAAAAAAATATTCTTGAAATTACAAGTTCAAAAAACGTTTTCCTACATTTCAACTATATTTAAGTACAACAGACTCGTTTAATGTTCTGTAGTTTGCAACTCCAGTCCAACAATGAGTTTTCAATTTTATGTTATCAGAGGATGAACAAAACTTTAACATGGGAGGTATAGGAAAATCATTTCGAATTTGGTATATAACTTTTAAAATAGCACACATTGGTATTGTTTTAAATTTTTTTCCTGATAGTGTGTCCATATGTCTACCATAAAAAAAGTTTTACGCTCAAAACTATCAAGACAAAAAAAATAGATCTTCATTTTAGCCTAAAAATGACACGATTTTCTTTTTCCGCCATAAGATAACATGGGGGAGACAAATCAATTTATCTCAGAAACTGGACACGAGAAGTGTTTCATTTTTTCATGGATTGTGTATTGCATGATTATCAATAAGTCACCAAAATTTCAAGTAAATCGGAAACATTGAGGTTATGGTGGTTCTACCTTAATTTTGATCTAAAAGTTGTGATGAGCAGTTATCAAATATTGTTTTTTATCCAAAATATAACTGCTCATTACCTTCATCAAATGTTGTTGCTACTATTCTGTCCATTCAGCATAATGTCCAACTTCAACGAGCCAGTCATAATCTTTAAAATGCGCAGGACTCCATTGGCTGTCCTTCACCTTAACATTTTCAATATTCTTCAATTTGTTTGCAGAAGAACACGGATTATCTATATCTTGGAGTGGTAGTTTATTATGAAAAAAGTTAAGAAAGGAGACAGGGCTATTCTAAATTTCCTTGTCGTTTCCTTTCACTTGATACGGGCTCACTCCAATGGAGTGCTATCTATTGAACACAGTAGTGACGCCATATCAATTGATACCAGACGACAAGGAAATTTATAATAACCACCCAGATACATAGTTAATTTGAGAGTATCATCGTTGAACAAATTGTCTTGGGGGATCATATAATTTGTCAGTTCATTAACTTTTTTTCATTCTGCTTAGCACAGCCATCTATATAAGTTAAGTTTCAGGCCATGATCCCAGCCTGATCACAAACTGACAGATGTTACATATTTTGACAAGTGCCACTTTCCGCCCTAGCTTAGGCTCTCTAGGCTAGGGTGGAAAGTAGTGCCCTTGACCGGTGTCAACATATGTAACTTCAATCTGTCAGTTTGTGGACATGCCGGGAACGTGGAGGGAAATGGATTTGAAACTACCTATTACTTTTCACACTGAACACAAGAGTTTGGGACTATATTGAGTACATAATTAATGTCAGAGTTGGAGACAAGACTAAAAAACAACAACAGTGGACTGCCATCTTGCATGAAGCAGCAAAGAGTTTTTGCGCATGTGAAGATCTGGCGACGCCATTTTTTAAAGTGCAATTGATCGTAACGATACTAGTGAGTGCATGGCAGTGAACAGGCCAATTGAAGAAATGAGTGGATGAAGGAGCTACGTGATAATTTGCCAGAAACTGTATTCTTTTCATGAATGAAGGTGTTGTGCATCCTTCTGTCACATAGCACTTTTAAAATCAAATACATGTTGTACTAACTTGCGACAATAATCAATGGATGAAGGAGATATTTTTAAGATTGGTAATGCTTTGATGATGGAAACTCTGACCTTAATTATCTCAAAACCTGTATTTTAACAAAGGTTAAAATATACAATAGTGGAAGTTTACACCAGTGTAGTACTTTGTACAGATTGTGCAAGTTGCATTGTACGAAGTTTTTGTTTACATAGCAGAACCATATCTAGATGTAGGTAGGATGTAATTGTTATGTAGTACAATGTATTTATTTGGGCTTTTTAACAAATTATGAAATGACATGGTCATAACAGCGATTCTATTTTTATCATTCACAATACATATAATAGTACTGAACAAAGTGCAGTGCTTCAGTTAGTTGGTCAGGGAGGTCAAACAAACAGATTTTGATTGTAAAATGCCATTCTAGGTAACAAATAATTTTTTATCAAGTTTAATTTGTACAGTATTTACCTACCAAGAAATGTTCATTCGTTTGTTTTTTTAAATAAAATATAACGTGTGAAGCTACGTACAAACGGAAAATACTTTATTTACACCTTAACTTAGTGAAATTAAAATGTCTAAAATCATGGTTTTTACTTGTTGGCACTTATATTGGAGTATGAAACACTAGAATAATTAAGAGGATTGACTGTGTTTTTCAAATCGCCGCCAGCTGTTGAACTTTCTGCCATCAATTGAAGGTTCTCGGATCTCACTCGAGACCTGTGTTTATTACATTTCGAAACGCACTTCTTCCGGGATCGTTTTTCACATTTCTTTAAAAGTCTCTTTGAAGGTTCATTGTTCAGTGTTTTGGGTCTAAATATGTTAAGGTCATCATCCACAGGGAGGCAGCTACAAAACATGAGCTTCAGAACACAACGGAATATCTGGAGGAAGGAAATTGATGGTGTTAAATTGGGTTCAGCTTACCTAGTATGGAAATATGTACCCTATTCTTGAATATTTGTGCAAGGCACAAACAAGCTCCTGCCTAGGTACCTACCTACAGATATTTAGGGGGCCTAGTTGTATATTGAATGCAATATACCTACCTACCTACATAGTTTTAAATCAACCACTGGACTAAGAAAAGTTCAAGGTATAAGTAAACCTAGATTTATTAATTTAACATTCAACTATTGAAACACAACCACAGTGTTGAATCCAGTCATACCTCAGGGGGGGCAGTGCCCCCCCCCCCCCCCCCCCCCGAGGTATGCATGTGCCCCCCCCGGCACAAATACCTATTCAAAATACCTTCAAAATAATATGTGAAAAAACACGTAAAAATAGACGGATCATGTCAAAAACCTTCCAAAACGGTTAGAATTAAGATAAAATCCAAAAATTTTCCGGGGCTATACGCCCCGGACAAGCATATCCTGATAAATTCAATAAATTTACCTATTCATTAAGCGAGCGTCTCCACTTGACTCTTGCGGCACTTTCTCTGTGTGTGTGTTTGTTTGTTTTTGTTTTTTTTGCTGGTTCAACCCAGGCCGCACCGGTCAACGTATCGATCTGAAATTTTGCACACACCTTCATCTCATACTAACTTAGACCTGTATAGTTTTTGAGAAAGATCCGTTCACAAATAAAAAAAATCGCGTTTTCCCATATAAATAGCATTGTAGGTTCGAGGAGTCCGTTGCGGCCGCCCGATGCGCTCCATTCAAAACAACTCGGAAGCAAGCAGCTGTCTATCTATTATTGTTTGAATACGTAACAATTATTTCTTTGCGGTTAGATAATAGTTAAAGCAATACATGCGAGGTTATACTTAGGGTTTATTCTATTATTTTTGAAGATGTAGTTAATTGGTAGGTATACTAGGTATTTATTGTTTATGAGAGTTTTAACATGCAGTCTTACTTCCAATCTTTTCAAAGGCTGAGCAAATTATTTGTAGACCGATGAAATGTCTGCTTGATTGTAGAAATAGCTTGGTTGGTTGATAATTGAAATTATGTTTATGAAATATTTATTTCATTTGTATCAGATACAATGTGTTAGGTTTGTGTTAGGTAAGCAATGTGCTAGAAGAAATAAGCTCTTTTATACGGAACGGCAAGTAACTGTTTGGATAATGTTTCTTAAATTATGTTTGCTCATATAAGCACTTCGATAATGGCCTATTTTGTGGTTTGAATCTCTGTATTTTTTATTTATAATAATTCCATAATACCTACGTACCTAAATTACTGAAATAAATACACATGAGTGTGTATCATGTTGCAATGACTTGCAATAACTGTTGCAATAACTTGCAATGAGAAGCAAATTCAGCTATTTTTATATAATTTAGTGGATCGTGCTTCTAGATTTCAGTTGTTTTAGGTATATTATTGCCGGCTTTTAAGGCGAATTATGGTTCGAGGTTTTGCACGTATCCGTGCTCGCTTATCAACGCGTTACACAGAGCGTTTTCCTAGTAAATATCTTAGACCATTTTTTGGATCATTTAGAATTTATAATTCCCCAAAATAGCTATACACTGTGATTCAAAATTGTACCTAAACGAATTACCTTGATCAAAAAATTTCTCCGAACCCCCTGTTTTCCACTGTGACTTTTCAAAATATATTAGGTACGTATAATAATTGCTTTATGCTTTGTACAACTACAAGCATTTTTAATAAATTAACTCTACACCCCCCCCCCCCACCCCTCGAAACACCATAATCCAAAAAGTAACCAAAAAATATGCCATCCCCAACTATTCAAGTGCCCCTCCCGAGAAAAATGTCTGGATTCAACACTGCACAACCAACAGTAGGTATCAAAGTAAATAACAATTGCATTTACAATGTAATGTAGGTAATATTTACAATGCAATGTCTTGAAATAATAATGTTCCTTACCTGCTCCATAATACTTCATTCAAAAGAATCACATCACGTGTCTGTCAGGTGACAGCCTGGAATTTTGAATTGGAAAAATGTCAATAAACCACCGCCATCTACGCCCTCGCGTTTCAAATCGAAGATTTGAGAATGAATGAACAAATGGAATTTGTGCAAGGCTGTGGTGTGCCGGTGTGATTTTGAAAATGGTGGCGCATTAAACACAAATCCAAAATCAAATTATATCTCATTCTCATTAAACTCTATACTGCATTGTCTGCTGGTCTGCAATAATGGACTTGAGTCAGAAAAAAGACGAATGTGATATTCTTGGTAATGATTTGAGTTCTATAATGACCGATTTCGTTTCTTTTCGAGATGTAAGTCGAAATTGTTTTGTTACTTATTGTTGTTTAGGTAGGTACCTACCTACCTAGTATATTTTTAAATGTAGAGTCTGGCACAACAATATAATGCAACGCTTTTGAACTGCATTGTTGCCATTGAGGTAACTAAAAACATATTTTAAATGCAATTAAATTGTCACCTATCATCTCTATGATTTAAGAATGAATTGTAATGAAAGCCCGTTGATTTTTGGTAGACCTACCTACAACCTACAAGCTACAACCTACAACCACACAGAGTTGACTGTTGATTTCAGACATTTTAGCCCGGGATGGGGGGGGGCACAATTTGTATGCAAAAGTAAAAAAGAGCAATAGATGGATTGAAGAGGGGGTCTGGGAGGCTTGCCACCATCCCCATCCCCCCCCCCCCCCCTAGAAAACTGCCACGCAGCGCAATTTTTGAAAACTGATTATCTTCGATTAATTAAAAATAATTTTAGAGCATGTTGTCAGATCTGTCAGATTTGAGGTCTGTCAGATCTGCAATCTAAAGGAGAGAACGACAAGATTGACAGTGCAAAAGGTGTGAAAGTAGGGGAAAAAGTAGGGTTTGAAATTTTTTGCAAGAGAGAGTATAAAATGCCGTTTGGGTATTCGCATCAGGCATAGAAATTATCTACCAATGTCCAATATAAGCCATAATTTCAACTACTGCACACATCGGAGTGAAAATTTTATATTTTATTTAAACAACATACAAAGGTTTGATATGTGAAAGTTTGAAAAACATAACTTTTGTTGGAAAAAAGTTACAGCTGCTAGAATTTGGTTGTGGAAAAATCGATTATACGTGCAAAATAGCGCGTGTTCAAAAAACGGCCTTTGGCCGGGACGCTGTTTCTTCAAAACCACTAACGATATCAAGCTGAAATTGTCAAATATTATTCAAAATATATTGCTATCAATTTTGTACAAATTTCAATCCATTTGGATCATTGGGCCAAAAGTTGTGGTTTCTTGAAGTTGAGTTTAAAAGCAGAGGTATAATTTCACAAGTTACACAAGATAATTTCAAAACGTGAAATCTCCCGGAGTTTCTGTGTTTAAACTGAACTTCAAGATACCGTAACATTCGTTCCATAAATCCAAATTATTTGAAATTTTCACACAAATGAAAGCAATATATTTCGAATAATATCTAATATTTTCAACTTGATATAATTAGTAGTTTTGAAGAAACAGCGTCTTGGAAAATTTACGTTTTCAGAACGCGTGCTATTTGAGCTTCAATCGATTTTGCGACAACCAAATTCTAACAGCTGTAACGTTTTTCCCACAATTATGTTTTTCAAACTTTCAAACATAAAACCTAGGTATGTTGTTTATATTATGTCGAATTTTCAGACCGATTTGTGCAGTAGTTTCGTCACAGCCATGTCTTGCCAATTGTGCGTTTTTATTGGGCCACCCGGTATATTATTTTTCCGGAGAGCCACCCGTCCCCCTCACCTTAGGTATGCCTATATTATGTCAGTCCCTTAAGTGCACTGTTCTCAATAGTATTCAACTCATATTTGCAGTGCAGGGACGGCGCCAGGTTTTTTTGCTAGGGTGGGCAGTGAGCGGCGGACATTTATTTATAGGGTGGGCACAAAGTTTATCAATAGGTTAAAAGAAAACTATGTCCCGCAAGGTGTTTTTTCGGATTCTTAAATGGATAGAAACGAATTTGGGACGCTGAAAATGCTACTTTTGGGGTCAAAGAATTGGAATAGCATACCTACAATAGGGAGCTATTGTAAAGTTACCTAATAAAGATTTGATACATAGGTACAACCTACAGCTTGAATAAGGTGTAATTTTATTAAAATTACACTTATTTCATTAATAGACCCGCCCGCATAGGCTAAGAGACCCTCATTGCTTTCATTTGTATTAATTCAAATGTTTGTATATTTTTATATTTTCTGAAAGTCATGGAAAACGCTCCGTGTAAGTTTCAAATTGATTGAATCAACCAATCATAAGATATTTGATGTCGTGGACGTTTTCGGAACCATCTTGTAATGACATGGCAGTGGTGACGGTTTGTTCCGTTGGAGGTGCTGGTGGCCCTGAGGGTGCTGGTGGCCACCATCAGGGCCTGGTGGCCCTGATGGTGGCCGTTCGCGGGCCGCGAACGGCCCTTATCAGGGCCACCAGCACCTCCAACGGAACAAACCGTCACCACTGCCATGTCATAAGATATTTGTTTTAAAATTTGAACCAATCTTAGGGCAGCTCTCAAAAACAGTCCCAAACTAAGTTAGAATGATATTAGTATGTGTGCAAAATTTAAGATCGATCGGGAAAACAATGTGGCCTGTGGCGCCTGGAAAAAAACAAAAAACAGAAAAGTGTCGAAAAGAGCAAAATGGAGCGCTCGCTACGCTCGCTCAATTATTACCATTTTGCACAAGTTGTTGTGCCCAACCTAAAATTTGGTTTACCCCTCTTGTAAAATGTCTGAAATCGTCACAGCCCTTAAGAGCGTGGTCTTGAAGAGATTTTAATCGGACGATTTTTAGCAATATCTTTTACCAATGTAATTGTTAACATAGTTAACATTGTTAACATTGTTAACAATAGGAATTTGCACGAGTATTCAGAACAGTTCAATGAAAATAATTTCATAGTTTGGAATAAGTTATAAGTTTTATTTTGTCCAAAAGATGTTTATGGCCATAATTTTACTAATTTTCTGGCACTAAACGTCAGCTTTAGAACAAAGTAAATCTAAACCATTACAAGCTATGGAATTATTTTCATTGGACTGTTCTGAATACTCGTACAAAGCCTTATTTTGTTAACAATTACATTGGTAAAAGATATTGATAAAAATCGATTAAAAAACTCTTTAAGGTCTAGCCACTGACATCTGACTCTGTTATCTTGCAGCGCCACACAGAAGAGCATAAGAAACTGGTGGAACTGCAGTCTTTGGCTCACACACAGAAGGAAGCGATACGATTGGCAAAAGCAGCCGATCTCTGCGAGCAGCGGAAAGCAAACCAAGCTCGAGTCATTATTGGTCAACAGCAAGCTATCATTGACAGTCTTCAGGGTGTCGTAGAGGAGAGAAACAAAGCGAGGCAAGACTTAAACTTGCTGAGAGAGAAAGAACAGGAGACATTACGTGTAAGAAAGAATTTCACATCTTCATGCTCAAAAAGGCATATTACTCACAGAGCTGTATAGCTGTAGGTTATAACTATAAGCGACATAGTAGTGCATCGAGCCAAAAGTAGAAGTTGGCTACACAGCTATCTACACTGAGAGAAATTTCATGCGAAACTTACGCTGGAACAGCGTAAGAGTCTCATTGAACTAGACACAGGGATTTAATTTCACAAAAATAGCGAAAAGGGTTTCGCAGACTTCTACCGCAATATTTGTACTAGGCCAGTGAAATTTGTTTCACAGATTTAGTGTAATTGTTTCCCTGTCTAAATATGCAACTTTAGTGAAACAGTTTCGCTGGATTATAGCGAAATTTTTCGCAGGCCCCAATATAACACGTAAGAAAAAAACATAGCAAATATTGCGCTGGATTAGCGATTATTTTTCGCAAAGCTATACCAATGTTAAATTTTATTATTTAAAAATTTAAAAGTTATTTGACGATTACTTCACAGGATTTACTTACAACTACAATCTGAGTACATATTCACAGAGATGATTACATTTGTGACTAGAATCTGAAATTAAAACGCACTTTGATTAGTTGAGATTCGGGCGTGATTCGAACCCGGGTCGGCAGATCTCGAAGACAGCGTGTAGACCAACTGGCTGTGCGGACGGGTGATGGTAGAAGCGGTCACAATCGTACAAGAACGATGCGAGGAGTTAGCGAAATATTTTACTGACGCTAGATTCAAAATGTTAAAATGTTACACTGGTTTAGTGTAAGTATTATACTAAACGATCGATCACGTTTGCCGCTGCGAAAACATTTCGCAAATCTAGTAAAATTAAATCGCAAGACCCGAATAGTGAAAAGTCCTTCGTTATTCCTGCGAAATTTGTTGCTAAAACAATGAAAATTTTCGTTAAACGCAGCATAATGTTTTTAGCATAAATAATTTCACAGCTTTTAAGAAAATAGTTACACAAAATTTGCGTAAATATTTCACTAAAAGAACGATTATTTGTCACATGAAACATTTCGCAACACTAGTGAAATTAAATCGCAAGACCCAATTAGTTCGGTTTGTGAAACTGATTTCGCTAATCCAGCGAAACGTGGTTGCTAAAACAAGTGTAAACTTCGCCAAAACCAGCGAAATATTTTCAGCGTAAATAATTTCACATTTATTTCTCTCAGTGTACTTTATGAAGTAATGCAACGCACAGGAAACCCAATTCGTGAGAATACATAAATGCATTTTACATTGCAAAAAAAGCAAGGCCTCTGTGGACTTTTTCAAGTTTTAAACAATGACGGCAAATGTTTCAAAACATGTGAATCAATGTTATTTGAAATCTTTCGCAATTTTTGCCCAGACGATTTACGTAGGTAAGCAATGCTCAAAGAGATTTCAAAGATTTCAAAGATTTATTTCTTTGACTTGTTTACTTGTTTTACTTGTTTATTACATAGTAAAACCATTCCAAATCCAAAATATAGAAAGTAGAAACGGTATTCTGTTCAATACTAGCCAATGTAATACAGTAGTAGTAGTAAACATAGTAGTAAATAAAGTAGTAAACACCCGATCCTGATACACAAAGCTTTTTCCCCCGCGAAAAACTGCTTATTAGTTACACCATAGACTAACCACATTACACCCAACCCAAGTGGGGTATCAATTTCCCCGGGCGAAAAGCTTTGTGAATCCAGGCCCTGAATATTTGCTAATGCAAATGGACCTAACTCAATCCAAAATGTTTCAATTGACAGCAATTTGCACTTGAGAGAGAAGTCCTACAGGAATCCTTGTCAACATTGGAAATCGAAATGACAACTCAAGTTGAAGAAATGAAACTACAATGCGAGAAGAATGGTAATGTTTCGCAACTTTCTCAGAATTAATCAGGAAATTACATCAGGACGCAATTTAATTGTTTGCGAAATCAGTCCACAAAATGACGAAATCAAGTTTATAGTGGAATATCTATATCCATGGTTTTGGTAGCATTCTGAGAAAAATCCTATAATCTGTAATGCCCTAAAATTAGTCGAAAGGTTCCGCGCGCTAAACGAAGGTTGATTGTCAAGGAACCTAACCAGCATATTATCAGCTTCTTTCGGATACCAATTATTTATGTTTTTTGTACTCTGCTGAATTTCATAAGTTATGGGTAACTATAGTTAACCATTTCATTTCTGAATGTATTGTTAATTATCATCTCAGAATGTAGTTAAGAGGGCTGAGTAGTGAGCGTGGCCTTGAAGAGTTTTAATCGATTTTTATCAATATCTTTTACCAATGTAATTGTTAACAAAATAAGGCTTTGTACGCGTCTTCAGAACTGTTCAATGAAAATAATGTAATAGCTTGGAATAAGTTAGGTATTAGTTTTATTTTGTCCAACAGATGTTTATACTCTGTTCCTAAGGCAGACACACTCATTGTTCTCGTTTTATGATGTATTAGTGACACTTACAATGGACCTGACCCTATCGTAAAAACCTAAAAGTGTCAAAACATACCTCATAAATACATACATACCATTGTGGAATAATATTCCACCCCCTAAGCGAGCTAAGAGCTACAAGGTTGTAAACGACCTCGAACAAGGGATGGGCAATAAATGGTCGAGGATACAATAAGAGCAAATGATTTTACGATACCTTATAAAACGAGAACAATGAGTGTGTCTGCCTTAGGAACAAACTGTAGTACCATAACTTTACTAATTTTCGGGCACTAAACATTTGTAGGACAAAGTAAATCTAATAAACCATTCCAAACTATAAAATTATTTTCATTGAACTGTTATGAATACTCGTACAATTCCTAATTTTGTTAACAATTTCATTGGTAAAAGATATTGATAAAAATCGATCAGAAAACTCTTCAGGGTCAAACTCACTACCCCGCCGTCTTAATATGCTTGTTTCAGTGGAAGCGGCACTGCAGGAGACTGAGAGCTGTCGTGCACAGTTCAAGAAGAAACAGAGTGAAATGGAGGGGACATTCCACTCCCTCCGAGCTCACAAGAACGAGGAGTTGAATCTTCTCACGCTCGAGGTACGCTCAAGTCGAGTTGGCATCAGTTGGCATCATATACTAATGAAAATACTAGGAAAACGCTCAGTGTAACGCGTTGATGAGCGAGCACAGAACATGCAACATCCCCATAGTAACGATACACGACACGGCACATGACGATTTTCTCTGCAATTTTTCAATCTCCATAATACTCTGGATGAATAACAGATCCATTGTGTCGTGAAGTCTTACCTTCATACCTTCTCCAGAAATCTCTTGTGACATCCCATACTAAACTCGTAAAATTACAATTAATACTTGACTGATTGGGCTTACAATATGTAAAATTTAATACTAGGAAAACGCTCTGAGTAACGCGTTGATGAGCGAGCACGGATAACGCGCAACACCTCGAACCGAAATTATGTTTATCGAAAATGTCCTTAAAAGCCAATAATTCTTGAATTTCGTCACAGATTTGTATGAAAATCTCCAACAATTCCTAAAATATTGGTCCCAATAACCACGCAAAGTTTTAAGTTGATCGATTGAACCTTTATGATTGAACGATTCCTTGTTAATTTCCAAAAATCACAGGATCTCGTTCAAAAAAATGTTAAACGGTCATATCAGTTTCATAATACGTTTGAAAGTTTCTGCTCTAACAACTTTGAAGTGAAGATTCAAAGATTCCGTGAAATATGAAATTCGAGAAATATGATAGCCAACACGCAAAATATCCTTAAACTGTCGATAACTTTTGAATTTAAACACAGTTTGGTCTGAAAATTGTCAAAAATACAGATAATGTTGGACCCGATGACCATGCAAAATTTTAAAATGATCGGTCAAACGGTTCTGGTTTAAATTTCAAAAAGTACATGAAATATTTTTTTAAATTTTAACCAATGGGAGGATTTGGCTGAAAATTTGTAAAATAAGAGACAATGTTGGTGTTAATGACCATGCAAAATATAAGGTCGATCACATTTGTCGAAGTCCATTTTCATTTTTCGGCCTATCAGGAGATGTTTATTTAAATTTCAACCAATGAATGGATTTCAAAAAAATTAGGGTCTGCAAACAGAGAAGGTTGGTTTTACATGTGTGCAAAATTTCAGATCGATCGGTGAAACGATGCGACCTGTGTATCGGCTATTAGCAGCCAAAAACAAAAAAAAAAAAAAAAACAAAAAAAAAAAAAAAACAAAAAAAAAACAGAGGTCCGTGCCAAAGGAGCCAAAAGGAGACGCTCGCTTCGCTCGCTCAATTAAGTTGGTCTTGATCACCATGCAAAATTTGAACTTAATGTGAACATTTTTATTGTCGACCAATCAGAAGACATTATTTAAACTTAAACCAATTAGAGGATTTGGCCTTCGTACTGCATCCGATTTTATGAGCTAGCTCAAAAATGCTTTCATTTTACTGTACATTGTGGATAGCTTGGCTGCTCTACAGGCCTTGCCTTGGAACAGAAGCTTAAAGAAGGCAGGGATGACAATTTAGTATACATTTTTCAAGATTATGGAATAAAATGACCTTAAAATGACAAAACTTTTGAAAATAACGACAGATTAGACTGAAAATTGGCAAAAATACCTAAAATGTTGGTACCAATGACCACGCGAAGTTTTAAGTTGATCGGTCAATCTGTTCTAGTTTAAATGTCAAAAATCACATGAAAAATGGTTTTAAATTTGAACCAATAAGAGGATTTGGCTGAAATTTTGTATGATTGGGTAAAATGTTAGTGGTAATGACTTGTCAAAATTTCAAATTGATCAAACAAACCAATCGAAAGATAATTTTTTTTAAATTTGAACCAATCACGGGAGCCCATTCAAAAACGATCCCAGGGACCGCATAGAGTACGTTAGTATGTGTACAAAATTTCAGATCGATTGCTTGAGCGGTTTGACCTGGGCTGTGACCACAAAAAAAAAAAAAAAAAAACACACAGAGAAAGTGCCATAAGAGTACCGTGATGACGCTCGCTACGCTCGCTCAATAATATTGTGTACGGTAAGATTTGAACAAAACCCTTTTTTCTGGTAGACATACGGGCATACTATCAGGAAAAATTGAAAATAATACCAACGTGTGCTATTTTAAAAGTTAAAAATTAAATTCGAAATGATTTTCAATTTTCCTATACCTCTCATGTTAAATTTTGTTTTATCTGATTACATAAAATTGATACCCCATTATTGGGTGGGAGTTGCAAACTACAGGACATTAAGGTAGCACAACTGATATCTCATATCTTCCAAATAAGCCTATTTTTGGCAGAGGTATCAATAATCACTATTTACACGATACTGTGAAATATGAACAACTTCTCGTGTCTAGATTTTGAGATATTGTAGTTATAAATTCCTATTTTTAACATGTAGTCTTATGGGGGCCATTAAAATCATGACGATTTCCATGCTATTTTTGAGTTTTGAATTTTACTGAGGTCAACGTTTTAAAAAAAAACTGATAGTGATTTCTAGATAGATAGTTGGACATTCTATTAGGGAAAAAATTGAAAACAATACCAACGTGTGCTATTTTAAAAGTTATCAACCAAAAACTAAATGATTTCCCTATACCTCCTGTGTTACAGTTTTGTTCATTCTCGGAAGGCAATAAATTGAAACCTCGCTGAACTTGTAAATTCATTTTTTTTGTATATGTCTAATGAAGGTACTACCTTAAATGAGTTTTTTTATATTTAAATTAGGTTTAACTCTTGTAAAATTTTTTTTTGTAGTAATGGTAGGTAATTTAAAAAAAAAATCTATTATCGAGTGATCGCGCCCGGTTAATTTGATGGCCCAATCATTTTGTTCCCTTAGTACGAAGAGAAGCTACACAAAGTGGAAGAAGCCATCTCTGTAATGTCCGCGCAGAACGACCTGAAGATATCCGAGGCTCAAGCAACAATCAGCGTTCTGACACAACGCAACGCCGACCTTGAACGCAAGCTCGCTGGCGTGGAGAGAGAGCTTCAGATGGCGGCGTACAACATTCCACCTTTTTCCTACCAGAACCAACCACAACCTTCCACCTACCAGAACCAACCGCAACCTTCCACCTACCAGAACCAACCGTCCTCCTACCAGAACAAGCCACAACCTTCCACCTACCAGAACAATCCGCAACCTTCCACCTACCAGAACAATCCACAACCTTCCACCTACCAGAATCAACCGCCCTCCTACCAGAACAAGCCACAACCTTCCACCTACCAGAACAAGCCACAACCTTCCACCTACCAGAACAATCCACAACCTTCCACCTACCAGAATCAACCGTCCTCCTACCAGAACCAACCGCAACCTGCCTCCTACCAGAACCAACCCCAACCTTCCGCCTACCACAACATTCCACAACCTGCCTCCTACCAGAACCAACCACAACCTTCCACCTACCAGAACCAACCACAACCTGCCTCCTACCAGAACCAACCCCAACCTTCCGCCTACCACAACATTCCACAACCTGCCTCCTACCAGAACAATCCACAACCTGCCTCCTACCAGAACCAACCACAACCTGCCTCCTACCAGAACCAACCCCAACCTTCCGCCTACCAGAACAATCCACAACCTTCCTCTTTCCAGAACAATCCACAACCTGCCTCCTACCAGAACAAACCGCAACCATTCAACTCTTTCGGCATGCAAACTGCCAACAAGACGGCTGTGCAGAAGACACAGTACACCGGAAACCAGGGAAACATCAAAGTTCAATCAGCTGTCAACTCCGCTGGCAAGCGAATGGTGATTCAACCGTTACCGTTTATTATTAAGCAGGAGGCGAATCCAGGGAAGAGAGTTACGTTCGAAACGAAACGGCGTAAACTGTTCACGCAACAAGACGAATTCATGTAGACATCAGTCGTAATCTAATCATTGCGTTAATGTAAAATAAAACATAATTTAGCTTAGGTGAGAAGAATACAGTTGAAGTTATGATGTCATCTATAACCCATTGCAGAATTTTGTTAGTTTAGGTTTAAAAAATTAAGAAATTCATATAATTAATTATACAGAATATTATGTCAAGTGTGTACTTCACTTTTAAGTTACCTAATTGTTGTAACTTTTGTTTACAAGCGATTAGAATAAACACGCAGTTGTGTTATCCCCATGTACTACTACTGTATAATAATGTCTTACAAGATAAATGATGAATATTATAAAAAAAGGAAATTACTATGTGTAGGGGAGAGTATTAGAGTCCCGGACGGCAGGTACCCCCAGACACCACTACGTGTTACAACTACAACTACGACCAACAGTTTGTAGATTTTAGAAATGTAAAACCCATTTTGTGCCGATTTTTAAACTAACATAACAACCAATAACATTTTATTAACACATTGATTTATTATTTGTACGTTATTCATGTTATATTTCAACTAAAACATATAAAAAATGAACCTAACCTAAAACTTTTCATATACCTAGTAATTAAAATTAAAATATTTTCGTGTCGGGTACCCCCGGACACTTCAAAATCTTGTTACGCCGGACAGCAGTTTAATGGTAAATTCTAGGTTAAAGACAAAATATTTTTACCAAACTGCATTTGATTATTTATAAACATAGTTGATAATAAACATATTTTATATATTTTATAAAAATAATTTTAAATAAATAAAATAATTTATATTTTATATATTTTTATTTTATTTGATGCAGAAATCATCAACAGCGAACAAATATTCCTGTTCCGAGTTTGCCTTATGACGATGTCGAGTGTATTATTTGCGTTGAGTCGTTCACTGATGACCTCATCGAATGCCATGAATGCACAGATTTGCCTCATGAACAATGTACTAATTATGAAGGTATTGGCAAGTATACCTGATGTTTGTGTTGCTCAAGAATAAAATTTTAGTGATTTTACCTTCTGTCCGGGGCCAATCTGCACAAATTGCAATTTTTGATGGTATTATAAAAATATAATATTTAAGCATATTTAAGTATCTAAATATTTTTCCATCGTCAATTAAATGACCTGGTATTGAACCTAGACCCTTTAGCAATAGGTGGTAGTAATTTTTATAATTTGTATTACTGTGTGTGGTATAGTGTCACATGACTGGTAGTTGAGCGAGCGTAGCTAGCGTCTCCATTCTGCACTTTTGGACACTCTTTCTGTTCTTTGTATGTTTTTTGTGTTTGGCCCGACGCCACAGGTCACAGTTTTTTTCCCGATCGAGCTGAAAATTTTCACACATACTTTTAACATTCTAACTTAATCGTGTTTAGTTTTTGAGACTCATACCCTTCGATTGGATCAAAAATGAAAATATCTCCCGATTGGTCGAAAATCGAAATGTTCCGATCAAGAGTGACTGTGCTGACTGCTGAGCACATCTGAGAGTCAAAATAAAGCCAAAATGTCACTTAAGGGCCAGGAAAAAGTCGCAGGTGATCCGGTCGTGTGAAGAGGAAGCTTTTTTGAAGAAAAGCGTGTTTTTTTTAAAACGTGTGACTATCCCAAAAATTATTTCACAAATATCAATCATCACATCATTTCTAAATCTCTGATCCCGATTTACACGGTCACATTTATAGAACAACTTCTGTGTCACAGTCTTTGGCACAGTCTGTGTAACATTTCTTGAAGGAAATTAGAACATGTTTTTAGTTCGGTGACAGAAAGTTGCTTCGTTTAAATGCAAAATTGTGTAAAAACTGAGAATGTGACATCGTAATTGTTCAAGAAATGTACGGAACAAGTTGGGTGAGTGGTTAACGCTCTCAGCTTGTATTCCGGAGGCCCGGGTTCGATTCCCGCGGCCGTCCTTCCTGACTGGGGTTTTTTCGTGGTTTTCCCTCAGTCGTCAGGCAAATGCTGGGAAGGTACCCTACTAATAGGCCACGACCGCCTCCTTCCCACCTTCCAACCTTACCTACTCTTCACCATCATCTCCCAATCATCATCATCATAATCATTCATCCGTCGCCATTAGCCTCGCTGCAGAACAGTGCGACGTTAAGCCCCAGACAAAAAATTCAAGAAATGTGACCGTGTAAATCGGGCTAAACTACCCGTTCAGACCTGTTTTAAAATTGTGTCGTTTTTTTGGAAAATGTGAAAAATCCGTGTATTTTGTAATTTATCGTTACACATCAATCTTGATCGCTTTCTGATTGATTGGTGCGATTGACAGCCGACTGTTCGAGATTCGCGTTGACACCGGAACTGACAGGTAACAAACTCATTTAACCGGAAACATGTAAAATAACAAGGTGCAACCAGGCCATACCGTGGGAGTTGTCAGACATTATGTTGTGAGCAGGTAGTTGCGTTGCTTTAACGATGGATTAAATGAGTGGGAGTAAAGACCCTACTGTATAAAATATTACTTGGATGAATACAGCGTGTTAGATTAAGAGTCTACAGGACTCGCAGAAAATTTCGATTCCGATGTAATTTTTTTTTAGAAATGCATGAAAATGCATTAGCTCTGGGTTGTACGTGACATTTGTGACATTTAAACGTGTGTTGCATGCATATACTGCTGTGAAGTAAATTATTGTAATTCAAATATTATTATATTGAAAACCACAAAAAACCATAAAAAGGCGGCCCTACTTTTTTCTTAACGGCTTGACCGATTGTTTACAAAATTTAACAGCATTGAGATTAAGAGTAAATCTGTGTATCTAGTGATCGAAAAAATAATAAAAAATGTTTTTCTCGTCTTGAGGAAGTGCTAACATGGCCAATATATGAGTCGTTTTGGCACCTATTCCCCGAAATAACTAAACAAAAAATCAAACTTTGGGGCCACTAGAGACACAGATCTACTCTTTATCTATAACATGTGAAAATTTGAAGACAATCGGTGAAGCCGTTTAGAAAAAAGTAGGGCCGGTTTTTTGTGCTTCATAAAACATGGATTTCATCAAGTATCTTAGACTCGTAAGTCAATTATAGTTCTTCTGCCAATGAAGATTTTGAACCGAGTGTCCACATGTTCAACATACTGCGTTTTCCCTAGATGTGTTTCTTTTATGTTTGTTTGTTTTTCGATGCACATTCACATTCACTTTCAATTTAGGACCGACTTTGTTTAGACAAACTGAGTTTTGTCATTTTCATTGTCATTTACACATAAGAAAATCAATTATCTTGCGGTGCGTATAGCGAATACTAACTTTTAAGTCACTTAATTTTTTAATATTAGGTGGTGCAAGCACGAGTGATTTTACCGCTTGTTGCAGGCACTTTTTTGGATACGATTGGAGACAAAATGGGTTGACGAATTTATTTGAAATTTTAATCATGATTAGATAAAAGACAAACTTAGTGTTATCGCTTGGTACATTTTTATTTGTTTACTTTGTAATTAGATGATTTTTGATGAAATGGTATTATTTTCTTGTCTCGCTAGGTGGCGAACAAAATTTAATTTTAAAATATGACATTATTGACAAGTGACTAAGTTTGTCTTTTATCTAATCATGATTATAATTTGAAATCAATTGGTTAACGGGTTTGGTCTCCAATCGTATCGGAAATTTCATAGATTTTAGCGGTTTTTTTGAACCGGCACCTAATTAACAAGGCACGTAACAAAAATGAAAAAGTGCTACTAATTATCAATCAGACTGATCATGTGAACATCCTATCTCAGTTACATCCACTTATCAAACTATTTTTGTCTCTCAATTTGCTAAAACGGCCGAGCGCTTGCTTGCACTACCTTAATTCAATTCCCTTCCCTATGATGATTATGATTTTAATGCTAATTTCAGCATTGCCGAGGGCAGATGAAGGATTATACATCAATATATTATTTAATCTGATTTACATGGTGTATTGGCAATGGCATAGATGACACATTAATCAAATGATAAGAATTCCATTTGGAATCATTATTAATTTACACACATTTTGGTTATTGAAATTGAAATCTTAGTAGGTAATTGTTCTTATTTGCCGCCAATAGAAATAACCACCAAAATGACATTAAAATTTTAAGTTTAAGTTTATGATTTTTTTGTCTGGGGCTTAACGTTGCACTGTTCTGCAGCGAGGCTAATGGCGACGGATGAATGATTATGAGGATGATTGGGAGATGATGGTGAAGAGTAGGTAAGGATGGAAGGTGGGAAGGAAGCGGTCGTGGCCTATTAGTAGGTTACCTTCCCAGCATTTGCCTGTCAACTGAGGGAAAACCACGAAAACACCCCAGTCAGGAAGGACGGCCGCGGGAATCGAACCCGAGCCTCCGGAATACAAGCTCAGAGCGTTACCACTCAGCTAACCTGTTCCGTTTAAGTTTATGAATACACACACTCTAGGCTGCGAACACACGAGGCGCTTTTTCATGCCCAGACGCGACGTTTTTCACGCCGGCGAGACGCCGAGCAGATAAGAAGCATTGAGTCTGATAAGAGCGAACACACGGGACGCGCTAAAGATGCGCGTGTAAAACTCCCCATGCGGCCTATTCTAGAACGTTTTCTCAATTCCATTCTGATGGAATCCGGTTACGGCCATAAGGATTAACATTGAATGAAATCGGATTCCATCAGAATTGGGAAGTTAAAAGTTCTAGAATAAGGCGCCAGGGCGATAAACCGCACGACTGAGCGGAAAAAAATACGATGTTATAGAATTACACTCCTGGACACGGAAATTGATCCGCAGTCAATATTCACTCAACTCCTAGACTAGTATTTATGTTTATTTAAAGTAATTTTTCGGCCCTTACGGTCTTTGTGCCAAAAAATACATTAAAATAAATGTTAAATACTAGCCGTAGTGTCACTTGAACATTGACCGCGGACCAAATTCAGTGTCCAGGAGTGTACATTGTTATAAAGGAGAGAAAACTTAGAGAAAAGTGAGAAACAAATGGTCATAATTAATGACTGCCACTAGGACACCGTATAGTATACAGTTAATACAAAAGAAGAATAAGTAATAAATGACTAATCTAATATTATAACTACATCATATTTATTTTAAAGAAGATTACATAAAGGGGAATTGAGAGATGTTAGAAATCCATTTGATATAATATTAATTTTTGTGTAATTGGTGCAAATAATTAATTTATAATTATTACTAATATTTGTAGTCACGTGGTATAACTGGAATACCCTTAATGTAGTCCAATGTGTGGCATTATTCAGTTCAGTATTTAGTTCAACCTACATTTAGTATAGTGTATAAAGAAAGACAACTCGGCAGAAAAGCGTTGCTCGCGTTCTAACCCCCCGGCCATTTAAGTCACCGCGATGACGCAGTGTTGCCACATGGGGGTGGTTTCAGCGGGGGTGGATTTCCTCATTAACATCACAATACATCACCCCCCCCCCCCCCCCCCCCATGTGCTCGCGTTGTAGCTAATTGCTGGCACGTTTCATTGCAATCAATTCAAAGTCAACGACGATGGACAGCTGCTGGTTATTTGACACTTTTCATACGTAGGAGGTTCTTGGGAAGTTTTTATGACAAGAATTTGTATCCTTTACAGAGTTTGTACATTTGTTCTACATCTGCCACCAAGTGTGGGGACGTGTTCATAATAATAAAATGCTCGTTTCTCATTGTCTTGTTTATACGAATTGAATTATAGTTATTCTTAAAATATATATATTTTTTTAATGAAATTAAGGAATCTTTTAATTGTCCTACATCTGCCACCAATTGTAGAAACGTGTTCATAATAATTAAATGTTTATTTCTCATTGAGTTGTGTTTGGAAACTAAATTGTTGTTCTTCATAAAGTATACTGTTTTTATGAAATTAAAGAAATTATCCCATCGTTGAATGGTCCTACATATGACACCAATTGAAAAATGTGTGATTTGTGATTTCAAAAATTGTGACGTTATTATGTTTTTTGACAGCTCCTATTTGCGGGAACAATGGGAATATTTTCGGACAGAAATATAATTTTATTCTATTCCCCTCTCTTTTTGTCTTGCACAAATAGGTATTTCAAGCATCTGTCCAACCAGTATTACGTGTAGGTATTGTGTATAGAAAGGAAGCGGTAGCTGCTTTTATTTTGTAGGGGACCTTCCCAACATTTGCCTTTTGACTGAAGGAAAGCACGAATAAACTCACAATTCATAACGCTATCTATGAGCATAACATGTTCCGTAAGTCGTACATTAGAATCATTAAAATCATTGATCGGCGTTTTTACAAGATGTCGTTTGGTTTTCACACAACACAGGTCCATTAAAGGGGAGTCGAAAATGTTTATATTATTATGTTTTATTACATCTATAATTTAGTTTTTTAATAGTAATTGCTTTAATAGTATTTTGTGTATTTTATGGTATTGTACCTATAGATATAGATAAATGCTAATGATAAACAACCACAACAATGAAATATTATGTTTGTAATGTATTTGTAAATCCATAACTTACACTTTGATGGTATTTGTGTGGATAATTCGTATGAAATAATCTGTGAATACCATTGATGTGATATGAAGCCGTCAATATGAAATTGCTGGTTTAATTAAGCGAGTTGAGTAAGCTGAGTAAGGTATACGTGACGTAGGTATAGCTCCACTTGACCGTTAAATAATGTACGCAATTTGAGAAAACAAGGAACAAAACTGCAATCTGGTGGCTATTGTGGTAGGTACTAGGTAAATGGCGGCTATCAAGGGCGCATTTGCATAAATATAAATATTTGCTTTAGTTGTTTGTTATAGCAAAAAAGTAAATGTATGTATAAGTAGGACTATTAATATTCAATTATGCTTGTGCAATTGTCGTAATTAATACCTAATAAGGCCCAGTCAATACACTGCTAAATTTTGAACAGTTTTCTAGGACTATATTGCCATGGTAACAACCAATTACATTCCTTGAATGACCGTTTAAACCAAACTACTGGTTTTAGACGAGTTACTTTTTTGTATTTTTATTTATGATCCAATTAAAATGTTGTGTACTGCCTGTCAGTTCATCTAAATTTGATTTAAAAAAATCAATTCATGACGTATAGACGGTTCCTAAAAGTTTCTGACCGGCTCTGATTTCTGAAATATTAATTCATATGCAGTGTGATTTCCAGATACAGTCTCATTGGCGAGTGTAACCCATTGTTGACACACGTCGATAGGTACCAACGAGTTTGAATATATACAAAGATCCGAAACCTCGCAGATATTTTATGGAATCGTCTATGGCAAGAGCTTTATCATTTATGTCCTCTTATAGGTACAAGGAAAACTGGATGGAGTAAAACGTCTAAAATACACGGTCACTGCACACTAGATCATTAGATGAACAACATCGCTGTTTATTTGATCTGTCAAACTCACACCGCCTTCTCGATATATGCGACGCCATCTTGAATACATTGAGCACAAAGCTAGGGTTCAGGGATTTGTGATGCAGTCAAAGAAATGTTTTCTACCGAAATTTTAACTGTCATGTATATATAGTTACAGAAATAGACTTCTAGCAATGGTCTAGTATGGTCTAGTGTAGGCTGAAATATAATATGATCACATTCAATGAAGTTATCGATTTGCAAAGGAATACGATGCTTCAGAAAAATACGGCGTCTACACTTCTATTATACTGATATCATTATAGAATTCATTTTTACCATTTAGTGTCCTGTCTTTTGAACCACATCAACTATTCTGTACCTGATTTAATATGACATTTCTCATGAAAACTCCTCAACTCCTTTAGAATAATGCAGCAGTGAATCGAAACCTCATTGATAATATCAGTTAATTAATTGGCAGTTGAGTGCTACATTGCATTTGAACATAGGCGTGCGCACGGGGGGGGGGGCCGGGGGGGCCTTGGCCCCCCCTAATGGCTCAGCCCCAACTAAAAAATTATAAAATGTGGTCCTCATAGTGTCAAAATTTTGTTTTAAAAGGGTTTAAACAAAAACAATCTCCCTGCGGGGCATACTGGAGTTGCTCAACTCACTGGAATCAAGTACTAGGTTGATCAAAAACACAATATTTTGGGAAAAAATGTCTATAAAGTATCTTCCAAAAACACGATTTTTTCATGAATTTCTAGGTTTTTCCCCTAAAAATTTCTTTTTAGTATATTTTGGGGCATGCACCCTTCACCTTATTGTAGTAAAAAGCTGTGTTAAATTTAAAAAAAATGAATTTGTAAAAAAATGCTTGTCAGAACGTCTCAAAATTGATTTCAAAGTGTCAAAAAACCAAAAAATGCCCTGCGGGGCAAGGTGGGGGGCACGCCCCCCACACCCCCCTTCCCCCGTGGCAATTTTTTTTCCTTAGACTTTATCCCCCTCTTATTAATCCCTGCCGGCGTCCATGTTGGCCCCCCCTAATGATGTATCCTGCGCACGCCTATGCATTTGAACTTCTTCCGGCTAGTGCAGTCCATAAACCGCAATTTAGGGATCAATTGTGCAAATAGGGATAGAAACATGAAAATCTGTGTCCTTACTAATTCGACCATGAGGAATCCAAAAATGTATGGCCCCAACCTGAATTCCTGCAACTTTTGGAGTAATTAAGTAAATTAATTAAACAACTAAATGTCAAATAACACAAGAAATTAGCGACTTTTTTGAAATTTTAAAATTGAATATTATATATATAATTACTATTTTAAATTTAAGCCGTCGTTTTATTAATTGAAATTTGATTAACTATAAAATATCGTGAAAAAAACAGATAATAATCACAGCATTCTGCGTGCCATCAAGATGGTAGCAGGCAACAATGAGATGACATCACGTGCAAACTATGAATTATAAGGCACCTTCTCCCATCATTTGCCTGACTGAGGAAACACGAAAAGCAGTTAGAAAGACCGGCCACGGGAATCGAGCACCAGATCTGCGGAAGACCTCCTGCAACTCATAAAAACACCCCTAAAATGTTGGACCAACGACAATGCAACTTTTAAGTTGATCTGCCAAACGGTTCTATTTATATCTTTCAACCAATCACAGGATCTGCAAAAGATCAGATCAGTTGGTTGAATGGTGTGACCTTGGGCAATGCATACAAAAAGAATAGAACGGCGAAAGTGTCGCGAGTATTCCAGAAAATAAGGAACACGACTGACCTCTGATGGATTCTTTGATACTAGCCATAAGGGGAATAATGGAGGATATCAGGGGATATAAATAAATTATATTCAATTTGCTTGAGTTGTTTGTTATGGCTGAAAAACTAAACTTGTAACTAAATCTAAATTTTAATTGTTTCTCCTTTTTCACTGCCCTATGAAAACACGAACATCACAGTAAAAAAGTGAATTTAAAAAGTTTCCTGCCAGAAGTGGCTCCATCACGTATCACGTATTTGTTCGAATACAGTGGTGATGCTCGCTCAACTCATTTAATAAATCGATTGTTTTAAGTGTTCACCCAATCGCTCCGTCGGGGACTGTATTCGAAAGCTTTCCCCTCAAGAAGATAGTTTTACTGACCGAGAAAATGTAAATCCAATTTTCAGAGTCAATTGTTGTGTTCAGTAAATTGGATTTGGAAATTAAATGGCGGATTTAATGTGGTTTTACGTGGGTGCGTTGTATTGCTGAGATAAAACCGAAAGTGTATTAGTAAGTTGGTCCATTGAATTCGACAACCCGGAAGGAAACTGGATAAAATCGTTTCTTGATTTATCTTCATACGGTGACCCGTCTTTGGAACTTGTAATTACCAAGTCAGCGAGACATACATTCAGACTTGTGTCAATGTGATGGCCGCCTCGGCAATGTATGACGTCACGTGTAAGCTATTAATAGCACTTCTAAGCGGGGAAGGAGATACCTTAATCAGATTTGATTTTACTACATTAGAACAATTTAGGATATCAAACGTTTTAATACAGAATGTTGTCACCTAATCTTCAACACGTAAATATTTAATGTTTAGTTTTAATTTCACCTGTTTTTGTATGAATCTGTTTGAAAAACTTGAGTGTAATCAAGCATTGGCTAAATAAAGAGATAATGACGATAATTAATGTGTGTCTTAAAGCAGGCAGTGGTTAAAAATTTGATATTGCAATATTTAAAAGTTTGTCTAAAAAATTAAACACTATTTCTCTATGAATCCATTTATTTCAATGCTTTGTTACCACTTAGTCGTCTAGAGGCCACTGGAATTTGAAACGGTGTTATTGTTAAGATCATATAATGTGTGATTCCCAAGCTATGAAATAAATAAATAAAAATAATTGATTTAATTTTGTAATTGATTTATTTTTATTTATTATAAATAAACTTAATAAAAATAATAATAATAAAATAAATAATAATAAATAATAAATAAAAATAATTGATTTAAGTTTGTAATTGATTTATTTTTATTTATTATAAATGAAATACATTTCAACGTAGCCCCGCTAAACCAACAATGGCTTGTCGGCAGGGCTACTAAATTCAATTACAAATTACAATAAAAAAAAAATACACTCTCTGATCATCAACACTCGTGACTGTTACACAATTCAAAGTAATAAATAAATAGTAATAAATAAATAAACTAGGAAAACGCTCAGTGTAACGCGTTGATGAGCGAGCACGGATACACGCAACACCTCGAACCGAAATTATGTCTATCAAATGTCATTAAAAGCCAATAATTCTTTAGTTTCGTCACATACTTGTATAAAAATCTCCAAAATCTCCAAAAATATTGGTGCCAATCCTTGCTAAGTTTTAAGTTGATCGATTAAACCTTTATGATTGAACGGTTCCTTGTTAATTTTCAAAAATCACAGGATCTCGTTCAAAAAATATACCTGGGACCACCCATATGATATGATATGTAGTGTGTGTACACAATATCAGATCAATCTGTTGAACGGTCATTATTAGTTTCATATCGTTTGAAACTTTCTGCTCTAACTACCTTGCCTTGTAGATTCGAAGTCGCCGTGAATTTGACAGCCAACACACAAAATGTCCCTAAAATAACAAAAACTTTTGAAAATAACGACAGATTAGAGTGAAAATTGGCAAAAATACTTTAAATGTTGGTACCAATGACCATGCGAAGTTTTTAGTTGGTCGGTCAATCGGTTCCAGTTTAAATTTCAAAAATCACAGGAAAAATGTTTTCAAATTTGAACCAATTGGAGGATTTGGCTGAAATTTTTTTTGATTGGGTACAATGTTGGTTGCAATGACTTTCCTAAATTTCAAATTGATCGAACCAACCAATCGAAAGATAATTTTTATAAAATTTGAACCAATCACAGGATCCCGTTCAGAAAAGATCCCAGGGATCGCATAGATTACGTTAGTATGTGTACAAAATTTCAGATCGATTGGTTGTGCGGTTTGACCTGGGCAGTGCAGGCAAAAAAAAAAAACACAAACAAACAAACAAACAAACAAACAAAAAAAAAAAAAAAACACATAGAGAAAGTGCCATAAGAGTACCGTGGTGACGCTCGCTACGCTCGCTCAATAATAGGAACGTAACTTGTAAAATGAATGATGTATGCGTGATATTTTTCTTTTAGGCAAGCTAGTTTGTGGGTTGGGTAGATAAACAGTATAAATACATTTGTGATCTTAAAAAAATAATGGGAAAAGAATAACGTTTTCCATTTATGTTTGTAATTAATTCTAATCTTCATTTTTTTTTAGCTAAATTGTCGTTTCGATCAATTTTATTATCCATAGATACATTTTTCGTTATAAATACACTCTATAAAATTAAAATAAACAATGTGGTTTTATGAGAATGTAGGTTTCTGTTGAAAACTTCCATGGATGATATGAAGAGATGGGCGTTGTGAAAAATATCCGACCGAACCGGGGCTCGAACCCGGGACCTCTCACTTGCCGGGCGAGAGCTCTACCAACTGAGCAAACCAGTCGGACGTAGCTAATTTCGTATTCGAAGTCAAAAATCACTATTCGCACACAACTAATAATATGTGTTCTGAACGCCAAGAAGTAACACTCTGTAAATAAAATAGCATGAATATCTTGAGGCTATCGACAATTGACTCCCACATGTAAGTGACCGTGAGTTCGACCCCAGATCTCCCGTGACCGGCCCCCGACCGTGTACATGGGAAACCTTCTAACCACAGTCACGGTAGCCAACTGTGATCGACTATAAAGACAAATATCCCCAGGGGATCTGACGAGGTCAACATAAAACTCATGCGGCATGGGTTGGTACGACCACGATTCTGCATTAACGACGTTGTTTTGTGAATTGGTACTTTGATATTTGTTTTATATTTTTGTTTGTTTGGAATGATTTAGCCACGTGTAACTATGGTGAAAATAATGCGAGGAATTTGGCCTCTCCGGTCTCCCCTTTTGTATTACAGTACGGACCAAATTTTCGATTCAATACTTAAGGATGATCTAGACCACGTGACCACCTACGTCATACTTCAGTATGTCCTGGCAATCATCATAACGAAGGAGAATGCCATTTTATTTTAAAGAAAAAGATGGATTCACTTTCGTTCGAATAGCTTCCTAATTTACAATAATTCGGTCTGGACTGAAGTGTTCACAAAAGATCGATCACAATGTTTCATGGCACTTGAATAATGAAAATGCTTTACGGATCTAAAAAGTGTGTACGAAATACGGCAATCCTGCGTGCACAAGGCGAATTTCTAGAATTCCCGTACGAGGGAATATGCACAATTTTTTTAAAGTGGTTTAAGTACAAATTTTCAAATTAATAACATAAATGTTGGTAAAACACACTCTTTTCAAACTCAAAAGTGTAAATGTTCATTCATATTATACGACATTTAAATTCAGTGGACATTTTGGCGGGAAAATATTATTCCTGACATTACCTAACTAGTGATGTCATAATTTATTGTAACCATGGCAACATCATTGTTGGTTGATAAAAATGATGCCACTCGTTAGGAAATGTCAGGAATACTGTTTTCCCGCCAAAATGTCAACTGATTTTGAATTTCATATTTATGAATGAAAATTTACACTTTTGAGTGTAAAATTAGTGTGTTTTACCAACAAATATTTTTTAACATAGTCTTTAATACATTGAGAACAAGAGGGAACAAAAAATAGATTGATGGCGCTTTTCACTGGCTGCACTGGGCTGCACTATTTTTGCACTTATATGACGTCACCCAAGGTATTACAAACTCAATGCAACTTTTAAACAGTAAGCAAACCTGTGCATGTCACTGCCAGTGGAAAACGCCACGATAGTTTTGTGTAGATTTTCTTCTTCTTATTTTGTGTAAAACTGCACGTTGTCAGACTACCATAAGACGCAGCAAATACCACGCTGTCCAAAATCGATACTTTTTTAAGTGATATAAATCACGGTCTTCTGTAAATGTCTACAAATTTGAAAAGAATTTCGAATTTCTAGGAGGCGGTTTTACCATGGCAACACAATTTTACATGTAAAACTGCACTTTTCTAATGGAAAACGTAAAAATAAAGCTGTAAACCCCTCATAGCTCGGTAAAACGTCCACGAAGGTATACATTTGAAAATGTTATAATAAAATATTGCATCTGATACACGCTATAGAAGTTTTTCAAAAAATTATATAGGTGGGAAAGCAGCCAAACATACCCTTATAAAAATATCAGCATTACTTTTTCCGGAAAAAAAACTGTTACTTTGAAGCGATATCTCGAAAATTAGTTCACGTTGACCACTTTGCCTCGCAGAACATAAAAATCAATTTATTTGCGAAATTTGAACGATTCCTACAGAGAAGTGAAATTCGGAGATCCCTCATTAAGTAAAAAATCAATAAATAAATGCATGTCCGAAATCTACCGCATCCTGGATTTTTGCAATCTATTAATAGAATGAAATTCACGCTGAAGCAAAATATGGTCATTTGGGCTCGTCATTGGTTTACAAAAATAATATTTCTTTTAAAATTCAAATCAACATTTTCAGAATGCCTGAGGCTTTACCTATGCAAACGTAACAAGGAACCACGATATTGTCGAGAGAGTTGGCTGCTCTGGAAAGTTGAAAGTAAACACCGGAGAAATACTTCCTAAATATTGTCATGACTTTTGAATCGAGAAACTGAGTTGTATGTAAAACTTCCATTGAAGTCAGGATGATGTATGTTTAGAGCTATGTTTTACATTTTTATGATTTTTACATTTTTCCATATTTGAACGGCTCAAAAGGTTGTATGATATTAAGAAACTGTTACGTGTTATCTTTCAAAAGTGTTCGATTTATGATTAGCAAGTATTTGACGAAATAATTGCTTTATAACGTGAAAATTATCCACGTCCAGGGGTGATAAAGAGGGATATAAAGTGACAACCATTTCCTAGCATGACAATTATTCTCATCTCAACCGAGGAGCAAAGATTCTCAGATTCACAATTTCATTCTCCTCCAATTTCTCCTCCTCGACCACGAATTTATCTCCACGATGTTTTCCATCGAGATCAGCCGACTCTTAAACAATATTCTGCGAATAAGTTTGAGGACAAACATTTGTTAACTAGTTAGCACGGGACATTAATCTCAGTGACAGGCGAGTGTCGAGTTTCATTGAAGTCTTCGTCTTGCCTCTTCGCCGTCTGACCCTTTAGTCTTGCCTTCTGACCTTCCTCCACAGACACTGATGCCGACAAAAACAGACAATTACAATAAAAATGAGGAGTTTGTTTTCAAAAAGCAACGTCCATTCACATATATTTTTCAGAAACAACGAAAAACTTGTAACTAATTGTCTGCAAATAGGATTGTTTTGTGGTTTGTTTTAAAATTCAAACAAAAAATTCTTGAATTGGTATGCTGAAAAAGTTACTTCAATATATTTCTACTCTTTTCCTAATTAATCTTTTAATTTTGGACTTGTTGCATTTTGAAACAAACCATTGGACATGTTGCACTGTGATACCAAAACTTTTTGAACATATTGTGTATTTTTGTTACAAACGTCGATATTCACTTGTTCATTACTATATACATATGTCGACTTTTGCTGCAAACAAATGACATTTTCAGATCCGCATGGTTTTATAGCACTAGGAACCATCGTCTAAAAAAAGTGAGTTTTTGGACATGTTGCTTTTTGAAAACAAACTCCTCAAATATATGAATTAGTGGTGTGATATTAGATAAATTGAGGGGCCAGGAGCACGAATGACACAAATCGATTTGTACGGTTGGCGGTTCTTATCGTCTCCGAGGGACGGCGAGGAAAAGCAGTCCACGTAATTTAAAGTTAATGACTTGGTGTAATGCTTACAAAATGAATTGAATAAATATTAGACAATTTTATTTAGCGTTTTTGATATATTTTATTTCTGTACATGAATATGATATTTTATCAAGAATTTGCTATTATTTCCAATAATTACATGCAGTACGAAATAAGTATTTGATTTGAATTTATGTAGTTTCTTATGGAAACTGGCGGAATCAGAGAATTATGCTCTCTTTATTTAATCACGTAACACAATATTTGAAAACATTAAAATGTTAAAAGACAGTCAGGAAAATGATCAACAGTTAGGATATTATATAGGTATATATACAATACAATACATTTATATACAATAACATTTATAGAAGAAGAAGAAGAAGAAGAAGAAGAAAACATTTAAAACACGTCACATTAAATTCGTTCCTTTGTTTCGAAATTCGTCCACTGAATAAAAACTTTGTTGATTAAAAACTCTTTATAAATTTAATTATTATGTTATATTTTTAAAGGTAGTTAAATAACTTGCATCCGCTTTACCTAGTCATATAACTAATCATAGTGATATTGATAAATGTTGTATCACAAATGAGGGGGTGGGGAGAGGAACATGCTTAGCGCTACAACAGTGTTCAAGATTCAATCAATAATCCGCTACTTCCTGATTCCCTGTTACTCCGAATTGCCATTGCGTGGTGCTCGTAGGACATTTCGAATTCGGTGTAGTCGTGGAAATTAGATGGTTTAACTCTGGCCCATATCATAAACACCCCTAAGTCATTGCCGACAAATCGCTCCATATGAAAAACCAACAATTTATGTTATTTTTAACATATTTGCATAAATAATCTTGTAGCTATCATACACTGATTTGATTACTGCTAGTGTACAAACTTTGTAGTAACTCTATAGTACACTCGACAATTCATAAAATGGTATTTGAACGAAACAGATTGGCTGCTGGTCAGGTTCATCAGATGATGCCATCACATTTTTGTCAGACAATCCATTTCTTTCAAATACCGGTTTATGAATTGTCGGGTGTATTTAGTAAATACTAAATAGGTAGTATTTATAAATTTTTACCTTTTAATCATTTTATTATTTTGACTATTACTTTCGCAAGTAGGCCTACTTATGTGGTTTATATTGTTCAGTGTGACTACTATCTTAAATAGATAATAGGTGTTAGTTGTTTTTACTAGATTACATGGTAGATCAACAATGACCAATGTGTTCATAATAATGTTGAATGTCGCCGTTTTGTGTAAATGAGCAAATAAAGATAAATTGAATTTGAATTTGAAAATAACAAGTTTTCTTCCACCTCAAATGTGAATTAACAATGTGGAAATAAAAAAATCCTTGCAAAAATATTATTTCCAACTGTAATGGCTCATGTCATGTAATCCTTCCCTAAGGTTAAGAGGCAAACGGAAGCGAACGGGAATCGCACGGTTCGTCAGAGCGTTTATTTGAAATTTTGTCTTCCCATGTATTAATTTTAAAAAATCAGATAGTAACGACCCACAGCCTAATAGACTAAATAATGCCGCAAACTGGAGTTCATTATGACCTCAGGTGCGACCTCAAAGTGTTAAATACGATATTTTTAATAAAATAATCGAAAATAATCGTATTTAACACTTTGAGGTCGTACCAGAGGTCATAATGAACTCCAGTGTGCGGCATTACTTAGTCTATTAGGCCGTAATGGGTCGTTACTATCTGATTTTTTTAAATTATTGAGTGGGAAGACACAATTTAAAAAAACGCTATGACGAACCGTGCGATTCCTGTTCGCTTCCGTTTGCCTCTTAAACGGACTATTGATTATGGACAAGAAGACGATTCAAGAGAAGAAACCCGCTTAGTGGTGATGACAATAATTGCCTCTTGACATTTATGCGATGGCAATGGCATTAATAATTGCAGCAATCACATCTTGAACAATTAATTCAATTTCAACTGCTAACCAGAAACCGGAAACTCGTGTAGAAACTCAGAATCCAAATTAATTCGAACGATATTTTAATTACCTACCTCCCCACAAGGAATTTGCGAGATTAATTTTTGATTACTTATAAAATGTTATGACAGCATACATGTACACTTGGCCAAACAAAAATTGAACGTTCAATTATCTGATAGGCTGATAAATGTAAGATCGCACCATCAGTAGTCAGTCTAAGCGATCTCATTGTCTCACTCTAGTAGGTGACCTCACATTTCAATGATAATAACAAGCTTTGATTGGATTGGTTATTGATTGGTTTTGATTCGTTATGGTTATGACCAAATTTGAATGACTGCTGGTCATGTCCCATAACCAATCAAAACTTATTGAAAATATGAGGTCACCTACTAGAGTGAGACAATGAGATCGCTTAGACTGACTTCTGATGGTGCGATCTTACATTTATCAGCCTATCAGATTTATTGAATGTTCAATTTTTGTTTGGGCAAGTGTACATTATAGGTACACTCCTGGACACGGAAAATGGTCCGCAGTCAATATTCACTAGACTCCTAGGCTAGTATTTATTATTTATTTAAATTTTCGGCCCTTACTCCCACTAGCCATCCGGTCGTTGTGCCAAAAAATTATATTAAAATAAATGTTAAATACTAGCCGTAGTGTCACTTGAACATTGACCGCGGACCTAATTCAGCGTCCATGAGTGTACTTGTGGTACCTAATGAATGCTTTCTATCAACGTATATGTACTTCATGTAACATGTAACTACACTAACATGTAGGTACGAGTGTTATTCTTTAATTACCTGCCATACCAATACTAGAACCTCTTTGTACGTACCCAAACCACAGTTGTGGTGCAGATGGTGCCCATTTATGTGGATATTATCTCAATTTCATTCGTAATACGTATAGTATTCAGATGAATTTTAGCGAGGAGGCAGCATTCTTGCCTGACGAAAGAAATGGTACGAACCACATCACTAGGTAATTTCCGGCGAAAAAGTGAGTAAGTCACTAAAATGTATAACTCTCCAGTTATAGAAAATACTAAAAACGTGATTAATTATTGAATTGAAAGTATACATGTCTAGGAGTAAGACAAACAAAACATTATTATTGTGGGATGAATAGTTTTCAAAATTGATACAGAACGATTGATGGAAATCTCCGAATTTACAACAAAACCTTGTTTTAAAACAGTAATATCGGCATTGACGTCATGGGGCTCAGCATTGCCATGGCAACAAAGTATTCACCATGGTAACACATTGTTGTGGACTTAGGAATTACATCACTAGGCTTACATACATCACACATAGATTTCCCCGCCAAAATGTCACATGATAATTCAATTTGATGTTTTATGAATGAATATGTAAATTTTTCTGTTCAAAAGTGTATTTGTCATTATTTTTAGTGTTGATATTTACAAATTGGCAATACATTATTTTAAGGAGACTTTCCTATTGCTCAGGAGAGCTAATGCAATATAAATGAAGTGTTCGGGGAAATAACGATATAAGTCACTTTTTATTCGAAATAGCCGCATCTGAAAAGTGAAAGTCCAGCTTATGCATTGAAAGTAGTGTTTAAAAATATTTCTTCTAATTTCTTCTATCCTTTAAATCGGGAGTATATTCTGAAAGCTCTCACAAACGAGATGACGAGATGACACATCTCATTTTCTAAAAAAAACTTACTTGTAGTAATTCGTACATTCCCTACTCTTCATTTCTAATAATGCTAGGTACTGTGTCTTTGAGACATCCATTTTATACTGTCAATGTTTTTCAGTAAAGTTCTCCCTCTTTCTAATTAAAAGCTCCACTACCCTTTTCATAATGATTATCCTACACCGTATTTATATTCAAATTAACTCATATCGGTCACATTACTTGAAAACCGCATCATAGAAAACCACGTGCCGAGTTTGTTTGGAAACATTAACGTCACAAGGCATTTTGTACAGCAAATTACAGCATGGCGTTGTTGATAATAATTACAACAGAGTTAGATACCTGAGAAGGCAACGCAGCTCTTACATCTGTTCAGTAGAATCACATCAAAGTAAAGATTCTTTCTGGAAATCGATATTTATTTTCGGAACAACTCGGTTATTTGAAAATATTTTCTGTTTTAGTCGACAAAAACCAATCGTTTACTTATAAAGTTTTTGTCTCAGTTTAGTTTCTGTTCAGTTTTCCAGGTTTGACTAACTGCTTATTTTAAATACCTCCGCCATGTTATTCAGTTTGAAGAGTGTAACCACGTTCTTAGAATAATCATGCTGTTAGTCTTGTAACGAAACCCTCACGTAAGAAATGGGTAATAATGAAAGCATGATTTCTCTCCACAGATAGATTATAGTTTTACTTCAATTCTTGTGCATACTTACCTTTGAGAATAAATACAAATTCGTGGAGAGTAACATTACGATAAAATACGATTCGATAAAATACGATAATATGATACGATGGGCTATAGCCTTGCCATTTCCCAATAACTCGATTGACTTTCGCGAGACTTTTTAGGGTTCACAAGATCAGAGAAAAATATTTAAATTTTTTTCATCATTATGGGGCTGTGCATAAGGGACGTCACGCTAAAAATGTGCTATTTTGACACCCCCTCCCCCTTGTAACGCTGTGTCACACTTTTCGAGGCCCTTTTCCCCTAAAAGGACGTCACAAATCTATATCTACCCTCCCCCCCCCCCCCCCTCCAATAGAGTATTTTTACGTTTTTAGCGAAATTTCCGGCCTCACATATCAACTGAAATTTAAAATGCTTGAAAATATCTATCAAAACGTGACGTCCTACTGGCTCCAGCCCCCCCCCCCCCCCCCCCCCTATCAAGCTGTGTCCCATACTGGTGCACCCCCCCCCCCACCCCCCTGAAGCGTGACTTCCTTTATGCACAGCCCCTATTCAGTATTGTATATTGTAATACGAAAAGTGTAAATACCCGAGAAGGGAGAGAGAACAACATTCAAGGAAATGAATTGCTTCGGTGAACCATAGAATGAAGACAACTATGGTTGAAGTCAGTAAATGATGATTAAAACCCCCAAGCCGATTAGATTATTGCGCCGACCATGGCCTGTAATTAGGTCGTAACGTCAACGTACCACACCACGGCAACCCTACTGAGGAGGGCAAAGGTTCTTTTCAGATGATATCCGATACTTGACCGAGTGTCTTGATTCCTCCATATGTTGATCGTTATCTATAAAGATGTGATCATAAGTTGATATTAGCGCTTGAGCCAATTGTGATGTTTCATTATGTGAGTGTAATTCTGATAGGATGTTCAGATGATCAGTCTGATTGAATTAGTTGCAGTTGCACCTCTTCATTTTTGCTTCACGCCTTGTTAAATAGACTCTAACAAAAAACAAAAAATGAAATAAACATTTAGTAACGATTGAGCCCTTGAAACCGTGAACCAATTGATGTTAAATTTTACAAGCGTGTTGATCATGGATGTCCTGATGGTGTCTACATTTCAGATTTTATAAATACATTTTTACATTCTTATATTCCAGAGAGAAAAGGAAACATATAATGTAATATTTATAATACATTCTATACGCGAACAGTTTATGTATAGATTATGAATGTATTGTCCATGTACTGTATACTTAAGTATTAGTAATTTAGCGCTATTGACCTTTATGAAACTTTTTTTAAATTAAATGCCCCTAGACTGTTTTACTTTTGACATCCATGTCAAAAGTCAATGTCCATGTCCATGTCATCCACTTCACTTTCTTGCTTAACTTTAGGCATGCCGCTTTCGCTAGCGACTGACAGAGAAGAACTTTCATCTGACATATAGCGAGTTACGTAATCTCACATTCTAGAGGTCATGTTTTTCCAAAGCTCTCAAAAGAAATATGAGATGGTGATAAATTCCTCGGAAACCACGTCAATAAAAATCAAATAAAGTCACCAAGTCAATCGGACTTCCCATGACAACAATAAGCTGCGAATAAAATACTTCCCACCATTCACACCATCCGGCATTCCACTAGAATAGAAAAGTACTCTATATGTTAAGTTGTGGCTACTGCGCGTGTGCAAGAGGCGACAGACAGAGCAGACAATGAGGGTGAAAACCTCAAATGGATCAGGGGTCTTATTCTAGAACGTTTTCCCAATTCCATTCAGATGGAATCGGGATCACGGCCATAAGAGCTAACATTGCATTGAATCGAATTCAATTAGAATTGGGAATGTAAAAGTTCTAGAATAGGGCGACATCACACATAAAACATAGTTGGTACCTATACTCGTAAGAAACACATAAAAATAATAGAATCTGGTTGTGAAATAAATAATTATGAAATGTGAAAATAAATCTTAATGTCAATTTAAAAATTAAATTGAATTAAATTAAGTAGGTAATAAAATCATTATAAAACGTAATAATATAAAAACTAAATACATAATTAAGAAATAAAGCTTAAATAAAAGATATACTTTAATTTGATAATCCTACAGCTCTTGATCTTCTTGTAAGATCTCTTCTTCTCAATGCACCAGTAAAAAAAAATGTATTTTGTTTACATTTTCTATTACCTACCATTATTGCTTGAAATTGGGAAATGTTGTATGCCAAATTCAGGCATAAAGTTAAATGCATAGCGGCAGTATCTGGACTAAATGGTATTATTTCGGAACAAGTTTTTAACAACATTTTGCTTGGTCCTTATTTTAGATCATATTCCTTTTAAGTGGGATTGTGCTGGGCAGTATTTTTACAAGTTTTTATCAACCCAAAAGTGTGCGTGCAACCCAAAATCGAGCAAATGGACTTCGGGCCTTCTACCTAAGAGGTACAGACATATTTAATAACAAATGCTTGGCTTAGGTTATTTATGTCATTATAGTTATTAAGTAACATAATATTTCAAATGCATTTTAGAGTTATGTGCGACTTGAGATGGATGCGTTTCATAATAAAGCAAACTTGATGTTGTATATTTTGACCCTTTGTTGGAAAAAATGCATTAAGGTGGATTCACACGGCCGTTCCAAACTTCGAGTTTGAAACTCAAGTTTGCCAAAGTTCCGAATCGCCGTTCCGAAAACTCCCGTGTGAACTATGAAAAGATTCGAACTGTGAGGATTGAGTTTCAAACTTTCATAGTTCACACGGGAGTTTTTGGAACGGCGATTCGGAACTTTGACAAACTTGAGTTTCAAACTCGAAGTTTGGAACGGCCGTGTGAATCCACCTTTATAAACGTGCATAAAACTTTTGTGGATAGTGCATATTCGTGCATAAACAAGGGTTTTAAATATTTTTGTAATTTTCCCTTTAATATGGTAGGTATGTAAATCATAAAATATATTATATTTATTATTTTAATTTTTAATTACAAATAATTATTTGTGTAGCTTAAAACTCTTGTTGAAAGGCAACACACATTTTCAGAAATTAGATAATTTAGAAATTAGATCGGCTTAAACTTGTAGAAATCGCGTGGAAAAGCACCAAATGTACTCCTGACATCAAAATTTTTCCAATTTTTCCGAATTTTTCGGGGCTGTGCGCTCCGGACCCGCATTATAGCTGGCGGCCCTCCCTTAGACCCATAAGTATTTTATGCGACAAAGTAAATTGGACTCCGTTTTTTTAAATAATGGAGCATAAAAATGCATATTTCAGATTTTAGATTAGTGTTGTTTAATGGCGCGTCGACAGCGAGGTCATTTTGAGCACATTAAGATTTTGTTTTTAACTTTGTTGAATATTAAGGACGGTCTTCGGGAGGGGTCGACCTAAGGGACCCGGCCTGGGGGAGTCCAGCACTGGTGGGAAGGCCAGGCAAGATTGGGACGGACTGGGGGGAGGGGGGGGGCAGGAGGGTTCGAGCCGGTGGGACCCGATTGGGGGGGTAGTCCGTGTCGAGGGGGGAGGCCGGCCCGAGGGGACCGCAAATTCAGGGGAGGGCATGGGTAGGTAGACCCCAAGGTGTCTTAAGTATATAGGACCTTGGGTAGACCCTGGCTGCTCTTTGTCCCTGACCTCACCACTGACCCGTCCGGCACATGAGCATATGCTCGCCGGCTTAGCTGCAATAGATCAGTGGCCAACGCAAACCCCACCACCGCTCTAAGATGGCAGCCGTCGGTGGGGTATATTTCAGATGAAAGTGCATAGTGGATGATAGTGGGTTTGATTGTGAAAGTGCATGCATATATTAGGGTTTTATACTGCATAACTATCCTGACTGTACTGATCTTGCATAGTCGAATATGCATATTTTAATTGGGATTTTGCCGAGGTAATTTATAAAGAAAACAATGTGAGAAAAAGAAAATTTGTTGACGATGGTAACATCAGTCTCGCCTGAAGAAGCCGACCGAACGCGTCGCCGAAATATCGCTGTCCATTTTATATGGCTTTTAATTAATACCAGTGATTTTATCCTAGATTACTTTACATTTTAAATGCAAGGCAACAATAATCCTTTATTTTCGCGACTTTTGATGAATCACGTTGCTAAAACCCACACGAATAATTTTTGTGTGTATCCTCACCTTCTTCTGACCCACTCGCGTGGGTGTGATACGCGTGCGCTGTGGAAGACAGAGACGACGGCGTGGATATAATGTCGTCGTCAACCTCCGCAGCCTCCAGTCTCGTCCTGGTCCCGACTGTCGACGATAGAGGCTTCTGACGGCGCGTCCAGGCATTGTCGGCGACTAGCACAAGGTACGCGCCTGCTGGGTGTAGGGGAGATAGATGTTGTCGCTGATTGTTCTAGACGTTAGTTTCGGTTTCGAAATACATGTACAAGTGTAGGTACCTGACGATGGTGATAGAAGGATCCCCGAAATATTGTGCCGAGATTTTATTTGTTTGACGTAAATTTGACGCGAGCGATTTTGCCGCTTCTTGAAGGCACTTTTTTTGGATACTATTGGAGACGAAATGGGTTGACGAAATGATTTGAAATTTTAATCATGATTGAATAAAGACAAAATTATAGGGTTATCACTTGGTAATTTTTAAATGTTTTGCTTTATTCATTAGTAATAACAATAGATCATTTTAAATATTATCTCGGTGGCTCTGCTTAAGAAAAATCATATGCTGTATTATTTCCAGACACCTTAGTCCCTGTTTTACCAATTGTTGAAACAGGGACTAAGGTGTCTGGAAATCAAACTGCATATGATTTTTCTTAGAAAGCAGAGCCACCGAGATAATATTTAAAATGGTCTATTGATTTTTGTTGAGAAATTGTATATTTTCTTGTCTCGCTGGATGCCGTATGAAATTTAATTTAAAAAATGTGCCAAGTGCTAAGTTTGTATTTCATCTAATCATGAATAAAATGTGAACCAATCTTATCGAAAATTTCATAGTTTTTCGCGGTTTTGTTGAATAACCTGCGCTTAGTTTAAAAGGCACTAATCAAAATGAAAAAGTGCTACTAATATACAATCAGACTGATCATGTGAACATTCGGTCAAAGTTACATCCACTTATGAAACAATTTTTCTCTCTCAATTTGCTAAAACGGCCGAGCCTTGCACTACCTTAACCGGAAATATTTTTTATTGATAATGAATGCATAACATCCTCAGAAAATGTGGAAACTTTTAACACATAAGGTGTACATGATTGTTTTTAGATTTTTGTATTTTTAAAAGTTTCCGTTTAAGTCCGTGGTATTATATTGATCGTGGTATTATATTGTATACGTGGTATTATATTATACGTGGTTTTATATTGTACGTGGTATTGTAGGTTTGTACAAAACCTAGGTATTGTAATTTTTCCTGATAATAATGTATCTGTCTACTGAGTTTTTTTCGTTGCTGTTGAAATCTGTCGATACAAAAAAAAACAGATCTTCATTTTAACCTAAAAATGACAAGAATTTACTTGACCGCCAAAAATATTATGGGTTTTATCTTAAATGCAACTTCACGTTGAGATTTTTTGTGATTTGCGATTTTGCTTTTGCAGAATGAAATAATTGTGTGAATGCCAAGTTACAGTGATTCTATCGAAGATAAGCTGTTATGATCATCCCTCAAGACATGTATTTTGCTTGTGTGTTTCTGACTGCACTGCCCAGGTCAATCCGTTCAACCAATCGATCTGACATTTTACACTTATATAAGCGCGGCACGTGTCAAGTTTTTCAATAGAATATGATCCTACGTGATTGATTGAACATTTTAAATGGAACCGTTTGAGCTATCCACTTAAAATTTTGCATCGTCATTTGAACCAAATTTTTATGAGTTTTCGACAATTTTCAAATATCACTTCAAAAGCTAAATACATTTTACGGACATTTTATGCTTGTTAAGAAATACATATCAAATTTATTCAAACGAATCACGACAAAAAATCATGTTGTCTTCATATGAATGTAATTTTGTATGTTATTGACACTAAATTAACTGACATGACGAATGCTCAAGTGCACGAGCACAATACTAGATTAAAGTGTGACTTTAATGTAGCTATAGGCATGTTAGCTTCATTTGAAAATGGACCTACTTACATGGGGTGTAAACTTTTTAATGTTTTACATAAAGACCTCAAAGTTTTGAGTTTAATTGATAAAGACAAATTTAAAATGGTATTAAGAAAATTTCTCATGGAAAAATGTTTTTATTCTGTTTGTTGTTTTGTTGATTTTTGTAAGTGGATGGGGTTTTGTGATTTTGACGTGACTAATGTTATGTATGTAACCAATCTAGTCAAATAAATAAATAAATAAATAAATAAATATCATTTCCAAAGACTTAGAGAGCAGCAACTTTCATACGCATGCCAATTTGCATGCAACTCGAAGTCAACTATTGTGATGTATTTTCACATTTCTACTCTAAGAATAGGTTGGGAGGGTAGATAGTTTCTTTCCATGGAGTAAGATTGCAATCAGAGACAACGGCGTAAATGTATACGTCACTGTGCTATCGGGTGACGTGTTGTTATAATGATCGTTAAAAGCGTGGGAAATAACATTTTGGAGACGTCGACGAAGTAGTTAGAGTTGGAGGCGGAGGTGGAGGTGGAGGTTGTGGTGGAGGCGGAGGTGGAGGTGGAGGCGGAGGTGGAGGTGAAGGTGCCGGGTTACTCAATAAAACAGTGCAAAGAAAGAAACGTGTATGAAATAGATATTTTATTGCGACTCAAATTACTTTTGTATCTAATGGTGATCTTTGGGTGATCTATAACTTTTCTTTAAAGAATATATCCACAATTTATAAATGATGTATACCTACCCCTTTAAGACCACGATATCCTCCTTCCCACCGCCCATTTAACTTGTTTCTTCATCCCCAATTAGTCAATAATCCGTGGCTATTAGTCTAGCTGCATCACAGTGCATCGAATTGACAGCTGTAAAACAATTGAGCGAGCTTCTTCACTTGAAACTTATGGTTTCAATCTCGTTTTATTGTCTGTTTTCTTTATTCATTACAGATCAAACGATGTAACGAATCATGCCAATCTTTCACAAAGGTCATATTACTGTCCCGTTCGGTTACCTAATAATTTTTAGCAAGATCGGTTCATTGGTTTTATTGGACAATTGATTTATGTTAGTTTTGCAGGTGGGTAACGTAACACGAAATCTTATACGAAATGTGTATAAAATACCTATGGACCATGAATACTGCAAATGATAAGTTTTGTGTACCTCCAGATTGTAAAGGGCTTAGAAAGTAGGAATGAAGAGCAGAATAAAGCCGGTTTCACATAAATCGCGCGTTTCGCGTTATTTCTTACCGACCATATCACAAGTCCAGAAGCCGCTCAATGGAGACTTGTGATTGGTCAATAAAAAAGACGCGAAATGCAAAACGCGAAACGCGCTTTATGTGAAACCGGCTTAATGGGTAGTTATTTCATATTGGTTTGTTTTTCGTGTTATGATTTGAAAATATTGTGGCTCTGGGGCTGGATTCACGAAAAGAATTATCTGCTAATGTGTATTATCTTTTGATTTAATACCAAAAACAACATGTTAAATGAAAGATAATACCAAAGATAGTACGTATTAGGAGATAATACTTTTTGTGAATTTGACCCCTCGTTTCTAAATAAATTCATGTGCAGTTTGGTTTCCAGATATCTATTCGTGTTTTAAAACAAAGAATGGGCTTAGACTAAAATATAATGGGTAACCACTAAAATAGATATCTGAAAAATCATACTGCATGTGAAATGTATTAGAATCCAGAGCCATCCAGATATTTCTGAATTGGTCGATTGGCATTGTTTTCTGTAAATGGATTGTTCAGGTCGGGGTGTTGCCCATTTCGGTGCTCTCATATCAACGCGTTACACTGAGCGTTTTCCTAGTAATAATAACAACTGTGGGTTGTGAAAATCTAAGGTTTGTGGAACTCTCCGGAGACCACGGCTTCCTTTGAGCAACAAAAACATTTAGCTAACAAGTTGGCAATTTTATTGAGTTGGAATATCAAGAGAATTCACTGCTCACTTTGCTGTTCAAAGCCATTTGCGGGGTGGCAAGAGTTGTAAATAAACGCTCCAATAAAATTGTTTGTTTAAATGTAAATAAATGTTTGTTCACGCCAGTTGTTGATTTTATCAAAATATAATTTAAAACTAAATTGATTTTTAATTGTTATATTTTCATTTATTTTGGGATTGTTTTAATGTCACTGGTGTACTTTTTTAAAGTTGATAAAGGTATATGAGGAAGACGCAAATAGATTTTTTGAATATATTTATAAACTGGTTGAAAAGTCCCAAACAACCATTAACTGAATTCAAACTATTTGGATTGTGGAAATACTTATTTCTACTCTAAGGACACCCACTCAATTTATCATTTTGGCTATAGACTGATTACCAATTTTACAATAATTTATAACGTGCATTTTTGAGCGAGCGAAGCGAGCATCGTCTCCTTTTGGTTCATTTGGCACGGACCTCTGTTTTTTCTTTTTTCTTTTTTTTCCCTCTGCTATTAATTGATACACAGGTCGCACCGTTTAACCGATCGATCTGAAATTTTGCAAGCATGTAAAGACAACCTTTTCTGTTTGCAGACCCTAATATTTTTGAAATTAATTAATTGGTTCATTGGTAAAATAAATATCTCCTGTCAGGTTGAAAAATGATTTTTTTTTCGAAAAATCTGTTCAAACTCATATTTTGCATGGTCATTAAGACCAACATTGTCTCTTATTTAACAAATTTTCAGCCCAATCAGAACGTATGCACTTATTGACATTTTTAATAACTGTCAAAAATGAGTATCGAAATGATTGTTTTTCCACTGCAACATGATTCTGATTTTCTTTAGATACCAGAGTGTTTTGATGCTTTTTTCACGTTTCAATGAAATGCAGATACTTTTATGTTGATTGAGTGGATCATATTTCAATTCAATATGGATGTATATGTTCTGTGCGTTGTGTACGCATTCCGGTTCGAGAATTTGCACGTACCCGTGCTCGCTCATCAACGCGGTACACTGCGCGTTTTCCTAGTTTTATGGTTCATCACTCATACAATACACACCATCCATACAATACACCATACACATACGATCAGTGTTGTGATTAGATATTTTTATTTTTATCTAGATAAAGATAAAAATAACCTGCCAAAAATTTATCTAGATAAGATAATAGATAAATTTCAAAGAAATCATCTAGATAATAGATAAAGATAAAAAATAATTATCTAGATAATTGTTATAGATAATAGATAATTTTTTTTCTCCAAATACTACTGTTCCCCAATTTTTTTCGAATCCTAAATTTGGAACTTAAGTTTTTTTAAAAATGGGGCCGTCAAAACAAGCCAACTAAAATAATGTGACTTAATGAAGATGATTTTCCTTTTTCATATCTGGCATTTGAGGTTTGTGCATGTTCATACACACAAATACATTTTGGATTTTATATTTTTTATCTAGATGATTGCCAATAGATAACAATATTTTTATCTAGATAAAGATAAAGATAACCAATTATTTAATTATCTAGATAAGATAATAGATAAAAAATAATTATCTTGATAATTATCTAGATAATTTCATCTAGATAAGTCACAACACTGCATACGATCGTACGATGTACGATGTATGATGTACTACATAGTACACTTGCGGCAATAACCACCTTGGGCGGCAATATGATCCTTGCATTCTGTCTCTCTCTGACCCATATCATAAACATGTTTTGAAATGGAGCAGAGAGAGACAGAATGCAAGGATCATATTGCCGCCAGTGTACATCATACAATATTTCCTGATAATATTCCTATACGGTATCATCATGATGAAGATGTTTGGTATATTGTATATTTATGATTTACGTATTATTTATGATAAATGCACAACAAAGCCAAATAACTGTCTCGGCGGAGCACCTAAATTTTTTGAGATCTCATGAGTAGCAACGACTGACTATTCGTCGGAGAATGCAATTATTGATTTTCGTGGCAGATGAAACGCGGTGCCAGTGAGTTAATCTCACCTGCCATTGAATATCAGACTAACATAATGAGTTCGTTGTACGTCTTCATTTAGTCATCGAGATGGGGTCGTCTCGGATGGCCGGGTACCCGATAGCCGGCCTACTATTAAAAAGGTTTTCCCAGGTTTTCACCCCATTCTGCAGGGATATTTCCCTCCCCGCCAAGGCAGTGTTGCCAGATGTGATTGCAAGCATCTACACTAGTGATGACGTCATGGAGGAATGACGTGATAATATACGTCACGGACCGGAAGATTTAAAAACAGTTCAGAAGTATGAAAGTGATTTGTTTCTCCCGATCGTTGTGCTTTCGATAACACTCAAATAGTGTTTCTGTTTTCATGTGTTTATGTAGAATGGTGAAAAATTCTACCAAGTTTCGTCAAAATTCTTAACAAATCAATACTCTGAGCAGGATGTGTTTTAAAAATGTGTCTTTTCCAAGTGAATTTATGTCGTGTTTAAATTCATGTCTATCCACAGCTTAATTACATTTGTGTAGGTAATTTAATTTAATTAATTTATCAATTTATCATTTGATAAAGGGGAAGATAATCTACATGCCATAAATGAACGAATATTGACGAATATTATTATTTAATTTGAATAAACTTTAAATTACACAATTCGGTGCCTTTGTGGTTTCACTGTTGGCATACTTCAATTTTCTGTTAAATATTATGTTACAATAAAAATAGCAAACTAATACCTAAGTGCTTATAGAGTCTCGTAGAAGACATTGAATGTATCTCATTGCCATGATGTTCTTGAGATTTATGTGATTTCGATGTCAAACAAAAATAGTAATTTCCATAATTCATTAGAAATGCTCTTACTAATTCGTCGGTTGAATGCTGTGTTGTAAAATATACCTTTTAAATGTACAGATGCTTCAATGTATTATCTGGATTCTGGATACAGATACTAGATACTTTTTAAAATAATATCTGCGCAAAATAGTAAAAGAAGTTAAAATTGAGGCTATAGTCTTCGAATTTTCAATTACGTGGACCAGTATTTTAAAGGAAGTTACGAAATATTGTCACTTACCCAAAGAGACAAATGCAATGGTGCACGCAAATTTGCACGTGTCCTTTTAAACCAAAATGCTTTTGCAATATCAGAACATGAAAGAAAGATAACTTTACTGATGCAGATAGAAAATGAAGATTGTATGGAGTCTCGAGGTACAGATACAGATACTAAATAAGGTTCTATTGTATCTAAATAGTTACAACACTGGTTGAATGTTTGTTTGTTGCATGTCCACTTTGCACTTATAGTGAGTTTGTAAGTTCATCGTAATCCTTAGTGTTTATTTGTCCTAAATCCCATTGAAAAATCTGATATTTTAAGCCAGAAAATTAATTTAGTGTGTGTACGTTTGTTGTATCCAATCACTGACTGTTTAATTCGTTTGTCACCGATTTGTTCGAATTATTTGAAAAATAATTATTTCATATTTGGGAACATTTTTAAGCAGAACATTTTCAATTAGGATCAACGATATCAATAATATACAAACCGGCATTCAATAAGGATGTCTCATGAAATTTTATATTAGGAAATGTGTAAATATCAACACAAAGAACAATGACAAGCACACTTATCACCCGTGAAATTTATAATTTTTATTCATAAAAATCAAATTCAAATGTCATTGGATATTTTTGTAACTGGAATCAGAACTGTGATGTCATTTCAAAGTCTCCAGCAATGTGTTACAATGGTGATCGATTCCTTTGTTTTGTTGCCAGGGCAATGCAATGTAGCAAATTGTGATGTCATTGTCAATTTTCCTGTATTAAAATTAGAAGAAATTAATGAATGTAACTTACATTTGAATGTAACTTTGTACATGAAATCCTTGAAAACTATTCGTCCCACAACAAAAATAATACCGCATCTATGTTCAGCAACATCTCAACTTTCATAAATAGCTAATAATCTGAAATATAATTTTCACGAGACTTCCCTATTGTGTATAACAAATCAAAATCAAAATATTCAAATCTTGTCTGAATTCGTTACTTTACTTATCCCCCAAGAAACGCATGAGGCATTTACTTATACTTACGCCTTGAGGCATAATTTTTGGTTTGATTTAAAGATAAAATGGGATCAATATGATGAGTATAGAAGAACATATGGATAATGCGAGATTTGCTAATGAAACTTTTAACTCTAATATCTATTTGCATCAATGGAGTACGCACTTTAAGAATAATCAAGTCAAATTGTTTTGAAGAATATAATGACAGAAAGTGCTTTTAAAACCAAGACATTTTGTTGTTATTTACTATCTTCTTATGAGTAAATATGTTTGATTGAATGAAACTTAATTCCAGTATAATTCACAGTTAAATTGATATGCAATGCAACCTATATCCAAATGATTCACTATTTGAAACATACTAGGTATAGGTACTAACTCTCAAATGGCAACACATACACACAAACCGTACAAGCTGAATGTACTAACAAGGCGTAATAACAAGTTCAAATTCACCCGCGTCAATGACAACCCCCTCCCCTCCCGGCACCCTACATCCCCGTGACGTCAGGTGCATCTCCCGTGACGGCAACACTGCATCAACAGGCAGGTCATAATGGGGTAAAAACAGGTATAATTAGCAGGCCGGCTATCCGGTACCCGGCCATCGGAGAACGTCTCATAGAGATTAATAGATCACACGACAATAGATGCTCTTTGTTTTAAAATCCGAGGTAGCGTCCATATTTATTTTAACATCAAAGTGTATTACAATAAAGGCCAGAAGAAATATCCACGTAAATTCTATTATGTTCTATAGAAATGACTCTACTTACTAAATACTGACTCAACTAAGTAGATTCATTTCTATAGAACATAATAGAATTTACGTGGGTCTTTCTTCTGACCATTATTGTAATACACTTTGATGTTAAATATGGACGCTACCTCGGATTTTAAAACAAAGAGCATCCATGCCCGTGTGATCTATTATGGTGCTCGGAAACTCCCAGGTTCGAGTCCAGGAACAGGTAATCCACATCGTGGGTCATCGTGATTTCCACAATCTGAGAACATTTCAAAACTAAGCTGTATATTCGATGTAGTTTCAAGTGTAAGTTAAGCAATATGAGTTCGAATTTGATACCATTTTAAACAATTATATTTAAAGTCACACTGTTTTGCAACTAGGAGGGTAACCGTGTGGAATAAGGCCACCGTTTTGTTTTTCTGCAATATCTTTTTATTATTTGAATACAATTGTTCCAAATTTTGCCAGATGTTGTTATGGAAAAACCAAAACAACCTAAAATTGGCCATATTGCAAGCAATAGGGCAAAATATTATGTTAGAATTAACACGTAAAATTATGAAAAATTGTAAAATTTGACTTAAAGTAGATCATTTGAGGTAAAACTTATCATTATATGGAGTGAAAAAGAAAATCTGTACTTAGGTCTTTTACTTTTCAAATTAGACATGGTAGTGAATTCATCGGAAACCATTGCCTCTGTTTTTAAGTCGAAAATCCGACAATACATATATCATAAATTTTTTTATTGGTATTAATTTCCCAGCATTTGTAATGAAATGTTACAATGTTCACCTTGTTCTATAACAAGACAAGGCATAATCAATGTTCTATACTGACCCAAAGCACCGATAATTTTTATTGTCACCAAAATATAGCAGTTTGATAGATATTAGCTGTTTGCTAAAAATTGGCCTTATTGCATGCTTGGCCTTATTCCACACGGTTACCCGATAATGGTGGCGGATGAATGTTCATGCATTTTTTGGATGGTGGGAAGGAGGCGGTCGCGATCTATCAGTAATCAACCTTACCATCATTTGTCACTTGACTGAGAGAATCAACGAGAAACCTCAGTCAGGAAGGCCGGGCGCGGGAATCGAACTTGGGACCTCCAGAGTGCACGACCTGAACCAACCTTCTGCGCCATCAATGCAGTATCATGGAAGACACATTCTTACGTTTACGACTATGAACCTACGCTTACGACTATGTGAATGAGCCTATCTACATACATTGGAATGTGGCTATACGCATGTTGGTTATACGCTGCTAAAACGCGTGGTAAAACGCACTTACGTAGTCATAAGAGCGTGGTTTCTCAAGGAATTCGCCCAAGGCAAATCATTTCTCTCCTTCCCACACACTTTCCCGACTTCCTTCTTACTTATACTCTGTCTCTTCTCTGTTGTACCTACTTCTTAATTACGATATAATTTAATCACTGCAAATTTAACAATGTGAGGAAACACTTGAAATAGTAGTAATTGTAAAATGTAGAATTTTCGAGCTCAAATTAGGCGCTCACATGGATTGCTCTCTCTAACTTGCCTCCTTCATCAATGCCTAATATGCATGGTCTGAGATATTGTTGTCTCTTCCCTTTGGAAACTCGACAAATTTGACAATTCGTTAATGAAATATTAAGAATTTTTTTGTTTATTATTTCAGAAAATGCTTCAGAAAATGCTGCTTAAATAACTTGAAACCCGCTCGTGCAACGCGTTGATGGTGGTCATTCGTATGGGAGTTGATATGTGTGTGCAAGATGCGAATATACAGGCCTTGGAATCCTGATTAAGAGAGTCTTGGAAACAAAACAAAAACATACTGACAGCTGTCATAGCACGATCAAAATATCATTATTACACTATACAATATCTAATAATTATCCACTATTTCGGTAAATAACCAAATATCAACATCAATTTTTAATTCTTATTCCAAATTCTTATGAAAATAAGAACGGTCTGTGTAGCAAGAAATCCTTCGATTTAGAAGTGACCTCCCTCGACGCTAGCGCCAAAAGTGACCGACCTGTCGTCCTATCTTTGCATAGTCCTATAAACTAAACGAACCCTTGTCATGGAATAATGTTATTGGTCGTAATGCCTCATGGCTATTATCCTCTAAGGGCGAATTTCTAGAATTAAAAAATTATATAAGAATTTCTTGAAAGTGGTTTTCAGACGCTCATTTGAATTAAGCTTGTTCGACAGTGACAAGCTTAAGTGTTAAATGTTAAGTTTTTAGTGACAAGTGTTAAAGAGTCTAAGATACTTGATGAAATCCATGTTTTATGAAGCACAAAAAGGCGGCCCCTACTTTTTTCTAAACGGCTTTATCTATTGTCTTCAAATTTTCACAGGTTATAGATAAAGAGTAGATCTGTGTCTCTAGTGGCCCCAAAGTTTTATTTTTTGTTTAGTTATTTCAGAGCAGAGGTGCCAAAAAGACTCATATATTGCCCATGTTAGCACTTCCTCAAAACGAGAAAAAACATTTTTTATTATTTTTATCGATCACTAGAGACACAGATTTACTCTTTATCTCTATGCTGTTAAATTTTGAAAACAATCGGTCAATCCGTTAAGAAAAAAGTAGGGGCCGCCTTTTTATGGTTTTTTGTGGTTTTCAGTATTTGAATTAAAATAACTTACTTCACAGCAGTATATGCAACATGCAACACACGATTATATGAAATATGATTTTTACTGAATCCCTCAGTTAGGTGAATGTTAATAAATACCAACTGCAATGTGAAAAGATTTTCCTCGAGTGGGACTCGAACTCACGACCTTCCGATAGCCAGTCAGATGCTCTACCAGCTGAGCTATCGAGGCAGTTCACAGTGCAGCGGCTGTGTTCCAATATAAGCTGCGTTAGCAACTTACCGATTTTGAAGATAGGGTCATCTGCTTATGAGAATACCAAGTCGAATGAAGTTAGTCAGTTGTCAAACGTGGATGAAATTCACGGTCTTCTGACCCTATCTTCAAAATCGGTAAGTTGCTAACGCAGCTTATATTGGAACACGGCCGCTGCACTGTGAACTGCCTCGATAGCTCAGCTGGTAGGGCATCTGACTGGATATCGGAAGGTCGTGGGTTCGAGTCCCACTCGAGGAAAATCTTTTCACATTGCAGTTGGTATTTATTAACATTCACCTAACTGAGGGATTCAGTAAAAATCATATTTCATACATATGCGCACTCATCTGCTTATGAGAATACCAAGTCGAATGAAGTTAGTCAGTTGTCAAACGTGGATGAAATTCACGGTCTTCTGACCCTATCTTCAAAATCGGTAAGTTGCTAACGCAGCTTATATTGGAACACAGCCGCTGCACTGTGAACTGCCTCGATAGCTCAGCTGGTAGAGCATCTGACTGGATATCGGAAGGTCGTGGGTTCGAGTCCCACTCGAGGAAAATCTTTTCACATTGCAGTTGGTATTTATTAACACGATTATATGTTACAAATGTTACGTACAACCCAGAGCTAATGCATTTTCATGCATTTATAGTTTTTTTTTTTACATCGGAATCAAAGTGATACCAGCGCTCGGCCTTTGGAGCAAATTGAGAGATGAGGAATGTTCCATAAGTGGTTGTAACTTATGATAGAATGTTCATGATCAGTCTGAGTGGCACTTTTTATAATGCTTCATGCCTTGTCAAATAGGCGCCGGTTATTCAAGAAAACCGCTCACAACTATAATATTTAGCATACGATTGGAGACCAAACCCAAGAATCAATTGATCTCATATTTTACAAGTGTATCTTCCAGGATTAGGGTTGTTACTTGGCACGTTATTAAAATTATATTTAATACGGCACGCAGTGAGACAAGAAAATAGCAAATTTTTCACCAAAAATCAACGAATTATTACTAATTAAACAAAGCAGAAATTTATAATTGTACCAAGTGATAACCCTATGTCTTTTATCTAATCATGATAACAATTTCAATACATTTCATTTATCAATTTCGTCTCTAATCGTATTCGTATCAAACGAAAGGTGTCTTCAACAAGCAGCAAAATCGCTTGCCCAGTGTGTGAATAGCACCCCATAAAAAACACTCCGTGTAAAAATACCAGCCAAGTCTCTTCGATTATAAAGTTATACGATCGCAGTGCAGTGCCTGTTACCTGTTTAACCTCTGGATCCACATTTATTAAAGTCTAGGTCTCGTTTTCTTCAACAGATTCTCAAACAATGGGTCAACTCAAACCCGACACGGAAGTCACATCGTACGCGTCTACGGCGCACTGTATCTCGCGCACAGCCATTATTCTCTGGTATTGCGTCATAGTCATGACGTCATCGTGTCTCCTCGTGGAGGGTCGGACGTTTCCGCTCGACGCCGAGACAGTGGGACATCTGCAGAAGCGCAGCGCCACTGCAGACCTGGGCGTGGCTGACTATCCCGACTACCAATCGGGGATAAGATATGACGAGTATCCGGTGAGTATGTGACGTCATCGATGTGACGTCATCGATGTGACGTCATTGATGTTAAAGGGGGTTTGAAATCAAGAACTGAAATTTAGCATCACTACGATACGTAGTACATACACAAGGGGCCTAAGGCATAGCTTATCAAAGTAATGTTCTGAGAGCTTTTTCTTCACACTTATAATAATTGGGAAACTCACATTTCAATCCCACAATATTAAATAATGACCCCCAATGGAGCACATACGACCTCTTTAATAATTTGAGGTCATACTAGAAATCGAAATATACTTAATGTGCAGTGTTGTGACTTATCTAGGTAAAATTATCTAGATAATTATCTAGATAATTATTTTTTATCTATTATCTTATTTAGATAATTAAATAATTTGTTATCTTTATCTTTATCTAGATAAAAAATATTGTTATCTATTGGCAATTATCTAGATAAAAAAAATAAAATTCAAAATGCATTTGTGTGCATGAACATGCACGAACCTCAAATGTCAGAATATGATGAAAAAGGAAAATCATCTCCGTTTAGTCGCATTAGTTGGCTTGTTTTGACGGCCCCATATTTTAAAAACTCTAGTTCCGAATTTAGGATTCGAAAATAATTAGGGAACAGTACCTAGTATTTGGTAAAAAATTATCTATTATCTATTACAATTATCTAGATAATTATTTTTTATCTTTATCTATTATCTAGATGATTCCTTGAAAATTTATCTATTATCTTACCTAGATAAATTTTTGGCAGGTTATCTTTATATTTATCTAGATAAAAATAAAATTATCTTATCACAACACTGTTAATGTGTGACACGATATGGCATATTTTGTGAAATTAGATATTTTGGCAGGAGGTAAAAAAGAACCAACGACGGTAAAAACATCGATTGGATGAACCGTACAAATAACTGTAAATACCTACAGATCAGTTGTCATGTTGGTAGTATGAATTGAAGATTGGAGTCTTGAAATCAACAGGTCACGGGCGTCCGCAGGATTACTGCCCTAATTTCTGCAGGTCAAGAAAAACAATATTTTATGGGTTAAGGGGATGTGGGGGGCGCGCGTGCGTTTTTAGTTTTTGGACACTTTGAAATCAATTTTGAGACGTTATGAGGTGTATTTTGTTGAAATATTCTATATTTTTTAAACTACAATATAAAAAAAATGTGGGAGACATGTTTAAATCTGCCCCGCATGTCAATTTTTGTTTTTTGACACCTTTGAAATCAATTTTCTTTAGTTTCTTTATGGTTACAAAATGAAACTACCTATACCTAAAACCCCAGAAAATATTTATGTTTTCCTGACCTCCAGGCCCCCCCCCCCCTGTGGACGCCCATGCAAAACGTTATCCAGTCTCAAATGAAACGCCACGTGATGCCACGTGACGCCTCCACAAATTCCATATGCATTCAACTTATAGGTAATTGTGCAATCACTTGGAGTTGGAAACAGTTAATACCATGCATGGACTTGCACTTTAATCATACATTAGGTTAATTCTTAGTCGGATGTGAGCTAATACCATAAAGTAAGCAGCGAATACATAATCAGTAATAGTAAACCAGACTCGATGCTAGAACTCAATAGACTCAAAATGCTGTGATTTTCATTCACTCTGGCCTCAATGGTAAACTGAACGAAAATCAGTAAAATTAAAGTGACAAAAAGTCACGTAGACTTTTGAGTCTACGATACTTGATGAAATCTATGTTCTATGAAGCACAAAAAGGCGGCCTCTATTTTTTTCTAAACAACTTTACCGATTGTCTTCAAATTTTCACAGGTTATAGATAAAGAGTAGATCTGTGTCTCTAGTGGCCCCAAAGTTTTATTTTTTGTTTAGTTATTTCAGAGCAGAGGTGCCAAAAAGACTCATATATTGCCCATGTTAGCACTTCCTCAAAACGAGAAAAAACATTTTTTATTATTTTTATCGATCACTAGAGACCCAGGTTTACTCTTTATCTCTATGCTGTTAAATTTTGAAAACAATCGGTCAAGCCGTTAAGAAAAAAGTAGGGGCCGCCTTTTTATGTTTTTTTGTGGTTTTCAATATTTGAATTAAAATAATTTACTTCACAGCAGTATATGCAACATGCAACACACGATTAAATGTCACAATATGTCACGTACAACCCAGAACTAATGCATTTTCATGCATTTCCAGGATTTTTTTTTAAATCGGACACGAAATTTTCTGCGAGTCCTGTCGACTCTTCTGTTGCGTAGGTTTTCTTACTTTCTGCGAGTCCTGTCGACCCTTCTGTTGCGTAGGTTTTCTTACTTTCTGCGAGTCCTGTCGACCCTTCTGTTGCGTAGGTTTTCTTACTTTCTGCGAGTCCTGTCGACCCTTCTGTTGCGTAGGTTTTCTTACTTTCTGCGAGTCCTGTCGACCCTTCTGTTGCGTAGGTTTTCTTACTTTCTGCGAGTCCTGTCGACTCTTCTGTTGCGTAGGTTTTCTTACTTTCTGCGAGTCTTGTCGACCCTTCTGTTGCGTAGGTTTTCTTACTTTCTGCGAGTCCTGTCGACCCTTCTGTTGCGTAGGTTTTCTTACTTTCTGCGAGTCCTGTCGACCCTTCTGTTGCGTAGGTTTTCTTACTTTCTGCGAGTCCTGTCGACCCTTCTGTTGCGTAGATTTTCTTACTTTCTGCGAGTCCTGTCGACCCTTCTGTTGCGTAGGTTTTCTTACTTTCTGCGAGTCCTGTCGACCCTTCTGTTGCGTAGGTTTTCTTACTTTCTGCGAGTCCTGTCGACTCTTCTGTTGCGTAGGTTTTCTTACTTTCTGCGAGTCCTGTCGACCCTTCTGTTGCGTAGGTTTTCTTACTTTCTGCGAGTCCTGTCGACCCTTCTGTTGCGTAGGTTTTCTTACTTTCTGCGAGTCCTGTCGACCCTTCTGTTGCGTAGGTTTTCTTACTTTCTGCGAGTCCTGTCGACCCTTCTGTTGCGTAGGTTTTCTTACTTTCTGCGAGTCCTGTCGACCCTTCTGTTGCGTAGGTTTTCTTACTTTCTGCGAGTCCTGTCGACCCTTCTGTTTCGTAGGTTTTCTTACTTTCTGCGAGTCCTGTCGACCCTTCTGTTGCGTAGGTTTTCTTACTTTCTGCGAGTCCTGTCGACCCTTCTGTTGCGTAGGTTTTCTTACTTTCTGCGAGTCCTGTCGACCCTTCTGTTGCGTAGGTTTTCTTACTTTCTGCGAGTCCTGTCGACCCTTCTGTTGCGTAGGTTTTCTTACTTTCTGCGAGTCCTGTCGACCCTTCTGTTGCGTAGGTTTTCTTACTTTCTGCGAGTCCTGTCGACCCTTCTGTTGCGTAGGTTTTCTTACTTTCTGCGAGTCCTGTCGACCCTTCTGTTGCGTAGGTTTTCTTACTTTCTGCGAGTCCTGTCGACTCTTCTGGTGCGTAGGTTTTCTTACTTTCTGCGAGTCCTGTCGACTCTTCTGTTGCGTAGGTTTTCTTCCCTCTGGTCAGGGGTCTTGGAAATATTATTTTTTCAGTCTGTAATATCTCTATTCCTGATCAAACATCTCAATATCTACCCACTAGCAAATCTCACGATCCGTTGGTTTTCACGACAACATATTATGCCGCTGGCTGGACCATGCATGGGGATGATGCTGTTTGTGCAAGCAAGATGTAAAGGAGAAGGGAATAACAATACGAGTTACGAAGATTATGCGTCACGACTGCGTCACATTTTCACAAAAAGCGGTTCATTATTTACTCCACTGTTATGCAACTTTGGGAGGTAGTTTTGATACACGTTTTCTGGGCATCTTATTGAGAAAATTTAATAAATATTTAAAGGAAAAAAAAAGTTCTACATTTCATATATTTCATATGCGTATATGCCTATGTGGCCTTTCAATTAGTAGAGCGAATCAAATAGAAGGCAAACATAACACACACACAGTAGAGGGTATTTCAACTTAAGCATGCGTTGACATAACGTAATGACGTTGTATACACTACGTAACAGACTTGCAAAGTTCCAAAGTTTCGAATCGCAAACCAAACACTCCCAATTATAAACTCTGACTGAAAGCGAAGTACGAAAAAAATAAGAAAATTGAGTTTGGGACGTTTCATTTCCGATGAGGCTCTGTTCAAAACATCGAAGTTTGAAAAGTCCACATAATTATAGAGTCACCGCGGTTCTCTTATTTCTCTGTGTGTGTGTTTTTGTTTGTTTGTTAGTTTGTTTGTTTGTTTGTTCGCTCGTGTTTTTGTGTTCAGAGCCCAGGTCAAACCGTTCAACCGATCGCTCTAAAATTTTGTGCACTCACTAATGTCATATAAGTGGTGACGTGGTCTTGTGCATAATTTTTGAACGAGATCCTGTGATTGGTTGATAAATGAATATCGCCTGTAGCTTACACTGTTCGACCTACCAAATTGAAATTTTTCAGTTTTTGAGACCGTCTTACAGTTTAAGGGTTATAAATATCGTACAAATCCGTTGTTTGGTTAAAATTAAAATAAATTTATACTGAGATTTTTAAAATTTAAATTAGAACCGTTTGACCGATCAACTTAAAACTTGCAATATTCATTGGAATCAGTATATTTCTTTTTTAAAGGAAATGTCATATTATATTTTTATTTTATCACTGCGACTTTGACTCATTTCGTTTCGTTTCGTTGTAGCTCTTTCCAAGGTCTTTAGAACATAAACTTGTCAACGACTGAATTCGCATGCAATACGACGGACGGCTCGCTCATCAACGCGTTACACAGAGCGTTTTCCTATCGTTACAGCATAGAGATTTACTGAACTCCCATTCACTATGGTTATACAGTGTCTCTTTTGATTTCACTCGATTTTCTGTCCTATCAAATTTTTTAATCTGATTCGACCTTGTCAAAACTAAAAAATATCTAGGTATATTCCAGCTGGCTCCACGTGGGTGGGTGTAATTTCATCCGCCTCACCTTTGTAATACAAACACCCCCTCACAAGGGGTGGTTAAAAAAAGGGGGACGTTGTAGTGAAGATGCGGGAAATCTGATCTCTAACAGCTTCCTTCAGACGTCTTCATTAGAAATGATATTCTTTGGGAAACACGCAACGCAATTCGACTTCTAAAGGATTTTGTTACAAACGAGATTTTCGATGAAATGAATTTTATTTTCTTTCAGAAGATTGAATGTTTTATTTTAACTCGAACTCGGATTTAGACAGCCGTCTCAATTCACAATTTTTGCCTCGAATCTCTGTTTTTTGTCTTTCTGTTCTTGCGGATAACAGGCCAGATACAGATGCTAAGATACTTTTGTATCTCTAGATACTTGTATCTTAGATAAGTACCTATCTCAGATACTGTCCATCCATGAAGATGTATGTTTAAGTAAGTGTTGCTGTGTTTATAGATACAATGCACCTACTTACTCAATGTTAAATTAATATTTCGAATTATAAGTGATCTGATCTAAACACATTATTTTCTGCCGAGCCTGTTCGAATTCAGAGTCCTTCATGTGAAAAGAGTGTACTTATTAGTAAGTATGAGTAGAAGACAAACGGTATTTTCTTTAACAACATAACAAAGGATATTCAAGCATTGTATTCAAATTAAGCTCTCTACTTTGCTGACAATATTCATCCAACTTGAACGATCATTCAACCATCTGCACCTACACTTTCGCTCTCATTAGTAAATTTCTCATTAAAATGGTTTAGCTTAATTAATCAAGCAAGCAGAGCGAGCGTCTCTACTTGAAACTTATTGCTCGAATCTATGCCTTTTTTGTCTGACTGTCGTCTGTGCCTTTGGCATCTTCTGTTAAACGAAGTAACGGATCCTCAGGTTCCTAATCTGGTTGTGGTTGTGGTCATAATGATTTTTAGCAAGATCGGTCCATTGGTTTCATTGGAAATTGGATTTATGTTGCAAATTACCCACCATGAAGTTATTTAACACAACTGCAAGAGGGCTGAGTAGAGAGCGTGGCCTTGAAGAGATTTTTAATCGATTTTTATCAATATCTTTTACCAATGTAATTGTTAACAAAATAGGGCTTTGTACGAGTATTCAGAACAGTTCAATGAAAATAATTTTATAGTTTGGAATTATTTATTAGTTTTATTTTGTCTAACATATGTTTTGTGCCATAATTTTACTAATTTTCGGGCACTAAACATCTGTAGGACAAAGTAAATCTAATAAACCATTAGAAGCTATGCAATTATTTTTATTGAACTGTTCTAAATACTCGTACAAAGCCTTATTTTGTTAGCAATTACATTTGTAAAAGATATTGATAAATATTGATTAAAAAACTCTTCAAGGTCAAACTCACTACCCAGCCATCTTAATAGTTAGACTATAGGAAAACGCTCTGTGTAACGCGTTGATAAGCGAGCCTTCGAATTGATACGATTTGATATGCGTTTGCAAGTCTCTGCTCTACAGGCCTTGGACCTGAAGCATCAAGATAGCACTGATACAATAATTGAAATCCTCCCTGATCGCCCCTATCTCTAGTACCACAGAAACCCCCAGAGGTCAGTCGTGTTCATTATTTTCTCGAATAGAGATGAGTTCTAAAATTCAAGGTCACATCCAATGTTCAAGGTGGATGTATTGTGTGTCCTGGACTTTTAGCACCTGTGAAGTTAGGAATAAGGTATACATATCAATTTTTCAGTAAAACCAAGGGGCCAATCTTGCTAGATATCAACAGGCAAACGAATGGGATAGAAATAAATATTTTGTGATACTTAGTTTGACCATTACTGAGATTGAACACAGAATAAACACAGTGAATAGTGCATTAAGTTTTGAAAGAATAATATATTTGATAATATGTTGGCAAGGAACAGAAGCCCAATCAACACAAGCAACTTTTGGTTGATCAACTTGGATCTGCTCGTGTGCAGTGTCACTTTATTAGTGAGTGATTATTAAGATGCCTGAGAAGTAATTCTCTACGTCCGATCAAAAAAATTGTTACCTGCGAGAACTCTCCTGACATCGTTCATGTTGAGTTATCCAAGACGAATTATGAAGGACATTCACAGCATAGGTACTGGAGCAATTATCATATTTTCAGTCAAGAGAAATTGATTTTGCAGTGATTTATTAACATAAAAAAAATCTCGTGTATAAATACGCATGTGAAAACTGTCAAACCCCAGTGCTTTTATGTTAAATATTACATTCATAATAGTGGATATAAATAATATCTCAACATTTCGTTGGAAATATGAAGAAAGAGCGCATTAGGGAAGTCTCGTAAAATTTTATTCCAGTTAATTTGTAAATATCAACACAAATAACAATGATAAACACACTTATCACCAGTGAAATTTAAAAATGTCATTCATATATATAATAATCAAATTCAAATGTCATTGATTATTTTGGCTGGAAAAACGGCCTGTATCAAGAATCCCCATAAAAAAACACTCCGTGTAAAAATACCAGCCAAGTCTCTTCAACTATAAAAAAAATAGAATAAATCTAAAAATTCAGCACTGAAAAGTAGTGATATCAAAAAATGAGCCAAGTCAAAACTTAATTTTAAAAACCAAAATATACTTGGCGCATCGTGTATATAAATAGTATAGAAGCATATGCCAAAAATCAAATGTACCTACCTAAATATATATAATATACCTATAATGCCCTTAAAAACGATGCGCCAAGTATATTTTGGTTTTTAAAATTAAGTTTTGACTTGGCTCATTTTTTGATATCACTACTTTTCAGTGCTGAATTTTTAGATTTATTCTATTTTTTTTATAGTTGAAGAGACTTGGCTGGTATTTTTACACGGAGTGTTTTTTTATGGGGATATCACTTATTTATTTAGTTTATTTACACAACTTGTAACACACATCGGAGCAACAATGACTAAATACTTTTAAAAAATACGCCATTTCCGAATTGGTTAATACGAAAAATTGTGTTTGGTGCTCAATATACCTAAGCTTAAAGTGATATTCCATGAAGAATTGCGAAAGCTTCGTTCCAATCAGTCCAGCCGTTTTCGAGATATGGTATCACTTCCGGTTTTCAAAATGGCGACTGAAATAACTGCCACCTAGAATTTATTTCTATAAATGTTATGTATCATTATAAGCCTTCTGAATATGTAGTTATTGTAGTAAGAGGTCATTAAAATCTAGATCTTCATTTTCATGACGTCATTTTTGGTTTAGGTAATAGTACATCTCTACTTTAACTATTGCTATTCCATATAGACGACCGTCTGAATCATTTGGCGCTAATTTCATTCCGATCGGTTTAGCCGTTTTTGAGATATGACGTCACTTCCGGTGTCAAAATGGCGACTACCGGTTGGTTTTCTAAAAAGGCACCTCAGACGCCAAAAGTGCACATGTGGTAAAAATTTCAGATCGATCGGCTAAGCCGTTTAGGTTGTGGCGGTGATTGCGGTATTTCCTGACCCTCTGAATCATCATCATCTAAAGAAGATGAAAGTGATGTAATTTCTCTGTTTTCACGGCCCTCTAGCTCGCAAATGGTATAGCCTATTGTTCCAAAATTTGGTATATGTGGTGGGGTGGGCCATAGCTCAAAATTAAGATATTTCACAACAATATGAAATTTTCCAATTTTATGATCCAGTAGGCCGAAAATGCCATGTTGTTGCTTACAGTAAAAGTAGTTGGTCTGCTCCTCATTTTATTAGGCATTTACGGTATGTTGAGTGAGTGTGAGTGTACAGTACGACTTGGCTGGGTGGAGCGACCGCTCCACTAGATATCATTATAAGCCTTCAAAATATGTATTTTTATTGCATGAAGAGGGGTTTCAGGGTGTTTTTCATGTTGATGATGTCATTTCCGGTTTCGGTAAAAGTACATTTCTAATTCATCTTTTGATATTCCATATAGATGACCGTCTGAATCATTTGGCGCTATTTTTATTCCAATCGGTCTAGCCATTTCCGAGATATGACGTCACTTCCGGTTTCAAAATGGCGGCTTCCGGTTGGTTTTATAAAAATGCACCTCAGACGCCAAAAGTGCACATGTGGTAAAAATGTCAAATCGATCGGTTCAGCCGTTTAGGCTGTGGCGGTGATAGCAACGTTCCTTGATATCTGAAGAAGAAGCGGAAGAAGAAGAAGAAGAAGAAGAAGATACCTTTTAAAAAGGGGTGTAATTTCACTGTTTTCACGGCCCTCTAGCTCGCAAATGGCATAACTTGTTATTCCAAAATTTGGTATATGTTGTCAGGTGGGCCATAGCTCGAAATTAAGATATTTCGCAACAATGTGAGATTTTCCAATTTTAAGATCCAGTAGGCCGAAAATGCCACTTTGATGCTTACAGTAAAAGTGTTTGGTCTGCTCCTCAGTTTATTAGGCATTTACGGTATGTTGAGTGAGTGTCAGTGTACAGTACGACTTGGCTGGGTGGAGCGACCGCTCCACTAGATCAGGATTGTGATGTAATTTCCGTCTCCAACAATGTGTTACTATGGTGATTCCTTTGTTGCCAGGGCAGTATAGCTAATTGGGATGTCATTGTAAATATTCCTGTTTCGAAATTGTAAGAAATATTTCCAACTTTATTAAATAATTTCATGAAAACTATTCATCTCACAGCAAAAATAATACCACATCTGTGTTCAGCAACATCTCAACTTTCATAAAACAAGTATTATTCTGAAATCTTATTTTAATGATACTTCCCTATTGTGTCAGGTTTGTGATGCATATGCGTCCCTTTATTAGAGTAAAGTTTGCTGTTCTTGGCAACTCGTAGAATTTCCTTCAACTTCAGGTCTTGATTTGAGAATATTTAGGAAGTAAAATCATCTTCAAAGTTATATTGGCAGTTCTTTTCTGCGTAGATTAGTCCCAACAAAGGTGTCTTAACTTATCTGGATGCGGGAGAGGTAAACTGATCCCTTCCAAATGAAAATGTTAGCATTTTGTTGTCACTACGCCTCGATCACTCGAGGCATAGTTTCAGATCTTCACAATTTTTTGTGTACTTATTGATGACCATGACATACACAATCCCTAAAAAAATAAAACACTTCTCGTGTCCAGTTTCTGAGATAATTTGAGTTTTATCCCCCATGTTATCTTATGGCAGCCAAGTAAAATCGTGTCATTTTTAAGCTAAAATGAAGTTCTATTTTTTTTGTACCGTCAGATTTTAACAAAAAACTTTTTTTCTGGTAGACATACGGACATACTATTAGGAAAAAAATTGAAAACAATACCAACGTGTGCTATTTTTAAAGTTATTAACCAAATTCGAAACGATTTTCCTATCCCATGTTAAAGTTTTGTTCATTCTCAAAAGACATAAAATTGAAAACTCATTATTGGGCGACAGTTGCAAACTACAGGACATTAAATGAGTATTTTATACTTGAATATGGTTGAACAGTCGTAAAAAGATTTTTGAAATGGTAAATTCAAAAATAAATAAAAATGTGCTATATCGAGTGATCGTGCCACGTTAATGATGTTGTTTGTCTTTGCAGGTTGTTGTGCCGAAGAGAACGGCCCTGTTGATCGACAAAGTGATGGTAGCGCTCCAGAAGGCCATGGGAGAGGAGAAGAAGCCGGCCGTAACAGCTATGAGTGACATGTCAGACAAGGTACTGGACAACGCTCTGTGTAACGCGTTGACAAGCGAGCCTTCGTGTTGCATGCGAATTCATATGCTTATTTCGTTGATGCTCTACATACTTTGGAAACAGCAGTTAAAATCCATTCACCGTAAAAATGATAACCTTGAAATCTTTTGTCAAACCATAGAAATTTAGCTCAATTTTGTATACGATGACTGTAAAATATGAATGTTGGGTGGTATTCTAATAAATGGATTAACCTTATGTTTCTAGACCGCTATTTCTTACAGAAATGGATTTTAATAAGCAAAAAAGATCAATAAAATGTCCTTAACTCTTGGAGCTCTTGACCGATTTGTCTGAAAATATGTAAAATCTCCTAATATTTTGGTTCCAATGATTGCATGTCCAATGTTTGATTGATCTATATGAATAATAACTATTGGCAGCGTTATAATAATTATAACACGACATTAGTTAATAATTAAATTAATTATTTTTCAACAAAATTAGAAAATTCAGATATCTGTATCCTACCTCTGTTACCATTTGTAAAATTTAAATAAAAAAGCGAATTGTTTCTTGATTGGTTCCAATTAGATCATTTCATTATTTAACTTGTTTTATTGTTTATTAATATAATATAAATGGCTATTTTGTAAGAATTTCCGCTTTCTTTCTCTATCAAACCATATCGTAGAGATATGATCCAACATCATATCTGACGAATTGGAAGAATATATAATTTCTGTAAAACGGTATTACTAAAACATTAAACTTATCAGAGGAATTTATGCAGTCATATTAGCGTCCACGAGTAAGTATTCACTGATTCACAACTATTTAAATTTTACAAATGGTGACAGATGTGGATTTTTTAAAATTTTCGTTTTTTTAATTTTCGTTTAAATGTTATTTTTTTATACTAAAAGCTACCATTCCAAGTTCTTTTTTAAATTATTTCTTGGCGACAATATTATTTTTTCGAAGAAACGATTAAATATTTTGAAATGCCTTTGACTTGGCTACTGTTTTTTATCACTCCTTGTCAGTGGTGATTTTTTTTTAAGTTAACAGACTTGGCTGCTTTTTTTACACGGAGTGTTTTTTCCTTGGATAATATTGCTAGAATGCACTTTCAGGTAGAGTTAGGGGGTAATTGTATTCTGAACAATGTAGAAAGGGTGAAAGTAGCCTGAAAGTTTGAACCTCTGAGATAACCTATACCCAGTTATGAATAAGCAGCAGAACGTACACTTAGACCAACTAAAAACGGTCTTTGAACAAAACGGATTGGCTGCTGGTCATGTTCCTTGACAATCAATCCTTGTTATCATCAATGAAATCGGAGCTCACCTACTAAAGTAAGATCATGCGTCGGCTCAGATTTCATGGGATGATATCATAAAACCTTTATCTGCTAATCCTTTTCGTTCCAGTACCGTTTATTATTTGTTCGAGTGTACATAAAATATAAAGCAGTATATTCAATAAGTGAATACTGTGCGCATGTGTAATTTATAAGAAGGTATAAGTAAAAATTTTATAATTTCATAATTTTATAATTTTATAATTTATAATATAATTTTATATTTTATAATTTTATAATTTTTTATATATAATTTTTATTTACTTATTTTATAAGTAAAATAGGTATAAGATTATTAGTGTATTTGTTAAATTATTGATAAATTGTTAAAACAATTAACAAAGTAAATAACAATAAAGAAATGAAATAAAATTACATAGCCAGAGCGCTATTAATACCTTCGTAGGCCCTAGGCAGTACTTTTTTCGTGTCCGAAATATTTTATTTTTTCCAGTGGTTAATTTGTAAAATAAAAAGCGGGGAGACGATCAATGATCTTTAGTGTTTTGCTGAAGAAAACAATATGCATGGGCGTCCGCAGGATGTCTGCCAAGTGGGGGCAAGGCAAGGAAAACAATATTTGACGGGTTAAGGGGATTGTGGAGAGCCCCGCAGGGTGTTTTTTGGTTTTTGGACAATTTGAAATCAATTTTGAGACGACATTATGAGGTGTATTTTGAAATATTGAATATTTTTATAATTTGGCACTTTGGGGTGGTGGGACACATGTTCAAACCTGCCCCGCAGGGTATTTTTTGTTTTTTTGACACTTTGAAATCAATTTTCTGGCACTTTCGTAGGCCCCAAAAGCTTCGTAGGCCCTAGGTAGACTGCCTATGCTGTCTTATGGATAATACGGCCATGCATATAGCAATGCGTTAAATAAAATTGATGTTGGCATCTCCCATCAACACTCATCAACGTCAACTTCTATTCCAGATGGACCTGCAACGACGGGGTCAGCCCAAAGGTCGAGTCTACTGGCGCTGCTACTTCAACGCAGTCACGTGTTTCAAACGGAAGTGACGACATACGTCGGCCATCTTGTAAAGCTAACTAATAGCCACCATCTTGTAACGTAACTCACTCACCCATATCTGTAACCTGAAACCTGCACACACTTTGGTTGAAACGTAACACATAATGCCGATGTCATTGTATTTGATTAGTGAATTGTGTCAGTCAATTATAGAGCGTATATAGTCTAGGAACATTTTTCAATTCTCAGTTAAATTTAAACAGTCTATTTTGCAAATATTGCAATTGGAACAACCAATTACAGTCCTTAAAATACCACTATGATGGGCCAGTCTTTCAATACTCTGTTAAAACCGAGTAATTGGTTATTGCATTGACAATACGCAGTCCTAATCAACTGTTTAAAAGTTAGCAGAGTATTGGAAGACTGTCCCTGAGAAACTTTTAAACTGATCAACTGTTGTAACAAAGCATTGAGAAACTGACCCTTAATATTATTTGTATTTAATATACTGTGTAAGGTAAGAAATGTGTAAGATTTAGAGTGACGATTGGAATATGCATATGTGAACTTAAAACCAATACTTAAATTCCATTCGGAACAAGGCACAACGTTTCAGGTTTTCTGAATAACAATACTAAATGTCTTGTTAGAAACAGAACAGTACATACATTCATAAAGAAATTGAAACATGTTATGTTATATATTTATGCACCATACAACTTGGCTGGCTTGGAGCGACCACTCCACTAGATTCTCCTTATCGTGTGGTATACAGGGAGTAGGTAATAGTAATACCCGGAATAAATCGAATACATCTTCTTGTAAACGGAAAGTATAGAAAATAATATTGAAATTGACTGTTAATAAAATTATTTTTGACATATAACCTCAAGTGACATAATAATCCAAGAATATAATACTGTATAAATATGTTTAAAAAATATTTTATTTGCAATTCCGGTCAAAACTTGAGACACATTAAGTTTGAGGCTTATTATGGAATAAGTATTTCCTTACTAGTCATAGTCAGGAAGAGAAAATCAGGTAAAACTAGTCCGGATATGAAGTTTTAACCCACGATTGAAACGGAAGAAGATTTTCGCACATGATTCATTTAGAGTGAAAGTCCAAGACGCTATATATACGTCCTTCGCGAACTTGAATGTTCGTTTACACCGGGTTTCTCAATTCACTGCCAGGTTATCTAAAAGTTCATGACATACTCCTGTTTAGTCTCAAGTCTTGACAGATGCGAAGTGGCAATGCCTGTAACTGAGTCATTTGAATATCACATCGGTTCAATCCAAGAGTAGATTATTCAATTTTAACAAAATATTCAAACATTTCAAACATTATTCACTAGTTGAACACATTGATACGATTTTGTGTATTAAAAATATATAATAATTCTCCGAATTATACAGATAGATTTTATTTTGTGTCAAATACAGGAATGTATTCAAATCTGAAATATATATTACATATAATATTATAAAACTTCTTGCTTGTCCATTTTCTTAATAAAATGAAAATACTCATTCTATTATAGCAATTTACCATTTAAATACATCCAGAGGTTATGCATGAATTCCCATTATGTTTAATAAGTGCCTATACATACGAATAAGTACAGCAACTAATTACGCCATGACAGTAATACAATTTTACCAGTAAAATGAACGTAGTTTTATCATATTGTGAGTAGTTAGTTCATTTATTTAATTTTTTTCGTCTCCAAAAGCCAATGATGACGTATAAATGAGTATTATTACGTATGAGAGAAAATGAATATAATTTAATAAGTTTAAGCACTGACTCAATAAATCAATCAATAATGATGAAGAATAGGTAATTATAATTAATAGTTGCGCATTCCCTGTTAATTCTTATCAAATGTAAAGATAACTGGAAGCGTGATTATTGTTGAAGTAAAAAGTTGTAGGAAGCAAATTAATGTATTGAACGTGTCGTCTCGTGGCTACTAATTAAACTAATTGGAAGCAGTTAATTAGGTCCCTAAAGGCCTCATATTACTCGCCTTCGCCTGACATCCAGCGGCCACCGCCACCGCCATAAGACAACTAGACACAGTGGAACAAGACCTAATAGAATAATAGGAAACCGCTTCCAACGCGTTGATAAGCAAGCGTTCGATATGGATGGAAATTATACTTACGTTCTGTTTCATAAAACCTGACAAGGAACATTTCCTTAAGATTATCCATCAGTAAAGCTGTGTATAAGTCAATTTTCTACGTGAACCACTTCCAAGTGAGGGAGGTCGATCCCGACAGTATTGCATCTTTTGTGAAAATATTTCGCTAGATAGTTTGTTTGACTCGTAATGTTAGTCACACAAATAAGATATTAAAGACGCAAGGTTGGTTATTAAGTATACTAACCTTGTTCAAGACGTTTGTTTTAAATTTAACAAATGGACAAATAACATAATATGAGTCACTAGAAGCTATGATTTAAATAATCAAGCGTTTTATTAGATTTATAATTCTACATTCGTGACTTTATCTTTAGGGCTTGTTTCTTTGTTTTCTTATTGATGTACATTTAAGAACCAGGAAATACTATTCCAAGAATATTAAAAGTAACACCATTCGATCCTGTGACTTCTCAAGGTCATGAAGTGTGTCATCATATACTTATACATTATACTTTGGTATTTATTAGAGATCAACTTACAATGTACTGCACGGTCATTTCGAATTGTTGAATCCTTATCTTTACCACGGCAGAGAGATATATATAGATATACACTACACTATAGCAGAGGTATTCTCACTCCACCAATGAACGTGAAACCTTTTCGACATGAGAAATATTGTGGTATCCGGCATCGTTAGCGCATATATCAGCACTAGTGGTAAAAATATGAACTAACTGCTAAATTTATCCATTGAGCCGTCGTTGCATTTATATGCTATGCACGATCTTCTTTTGTTTTATATCAGATATTTACAATTAAACTATAAAATGAACTATAAAACCATTAAATACCGTCAAATAACAGCTGTTCTGCGTGCCAGCAGGCACATCAAGTGCAAACTATGAATTAGCGGTTGAGCCATCGTCAGAGATTGGTCATCAAGTAGTTCACTCTTCACGCTATTGATGTCGCTCAAATCACGGGGTCCTACCAGATTTCCCCAATCACATGGTCTAAAATGGCTTCACTGCGGTCAATGTTATCAGTATAGGAGTGAGACAACCGTCTCTACTAGTATGAATGTAGTAATGATGTCCATTAATCTTGTCTTTACTAAAGTAACATTGTCGCTCTTCACTTAAACCAATCGTCCCTATGTAAGAGCAACCTCATTGGTTAGATATATTTTGGCTCTTACATGACGCGAAGTTACGTAATTGAATTGGTCATGACATTTCCCACGAAAGTGTGAAGCAAACAACTTCCTAACAAGCTGGCTCACAAATGCGGTATGGATGGATTGCTCGAGTTATATTTTGTAAAACACGGAGTTTCAAACGCTGCAGCTCGCGACGACACCCAACGCTGGCACCTGTTGCCGGCATTCAGCAACTTTCATTTGATTTTGTGTCAGTGAAAATAACGTTCTTAAATATTAAGACCTCCCTTCACCGAGAGACCAAGTCAAAATTTTAGATATCAGTGTAATATGAGCTCTTTACGAACATTCGTCATCTTGACAGTTTCGTGATAACATCGCCAGCCCAGCTCGAGATCGAGCGTCATGGAAGGGATCATGTTACCAGTTACGCTCATAAAATTGCTAGTGGAATGTCAACAACCTGTCATTGTAACTCACAGAATTCATTCATTCATATGCGATAGCAAGAACAGAGATATTTTCTACTACAAACCATTCTTACCCAAAGTAATTTCAACTTGTTAAATTATATTGGAAAATTTATTTCTAGGGAATTATACTAAAAGTAAAATTGATCTATGAAAGAAATAAATACAGGTAAATATATTTACAAATTGCATCCTGATTTATTACACCAAATGAATAAATTTTTTATGCAAGAAAACATTAAACATGAACACATTAAAAATACATTAAAATGGTTTTATTCAAGGAACATTCATAATATTGTAAAACGGCTAATAATTATGACCATATGACCATCGACTACCAAATTATCGTAACAGACGACAAGAAATAAGTGAATACACATTTTGTACTTGAGTAATAAATAAAATCATACTATATAGGGCAGATTTTCATTACCTTCATTAACATCCACAATGTTAAAATTATCCAACAAACGAATGAAATGATATTATGTGGAATGACGACGAAGAAAGTACCTAAACTATAATCGTTATTCAATAATTATCAATTGAAAAACACAGGTATCCTAGTCAAATCAGTCAAATAGTCGTATTGACACAAATATACAATTATTACTGTGCGACGGTTGATCCAGTTGTAAGTCAATTACAACTCAATTATCGTAATTATTGTAATTATTATTACAATTATCAATTACTTGATAGAGCTTGATTACAATCCAAAATTGTGCACCGCAAAATCAAACAAATTTACTTCCGCCCTACATCTGAGGAACGTATAATATAATGAAACCGTAGATACCATGTAATAGCATAGCATCACAAATGAAGAAAAGGTCGTGGGCATCAGGTCACGGTATCAACGTAACGTATTATATATAGGTAATATATTTTTACGGCGCATACATTGTTGTTCTTCTTATTTTTACTTAGTACGAATACTCTGGTGTAAATTTGGAAACTTATATGAAATTGTTTCACCATAATAGGTATGATCAAATTGCTTTTCTTCGTTCCTCATTTGTTAACGTATTCTGTTAAGATTGGGTCATCAACGACGTCAAGTGTATTAACGACGCATACTCTGCTGACAAATATTGCTGTCGTTTTATATTTACGCATACCTCACTGGTGCACATTGGTCATGTTTTACATGACGGGACCCTCTAGTATAATAATAATTATTATAATAATAATAAAAGCGGTGTAATTTCACTGTTTTCACGGCCCTCTAGTTCGCAAATGGAACAACCTACTGTTCCCAAAATTGGTATATGGTGTCAGGTGAGCCATAGCTCTAAATTAAGATATTTCGCAACAATGTGAGATTTCCCAATTTTGAGATCCAGTAGGCCGAAAATGCCATGTTGTTGCTTACAGTAAAAGTGTTTGGTCTGCTCCTCAGTTTATTAGGCATTTACGGTGGTGTTGAGTGACTGTGAGTGTGATGTATTTTTTCATAACGTTATATTGAAGTATTCTCTTACAATAACTCACGTCAATATTACAAATAATTGGTTGATGTCAGAAATACTGTTCTCTGAGCTCACTTTAAGAATATTGAAATGGACTTCAGCCCATCTACCTCTAATTAAGGTATAGATATTCAGTTGACAATGTAAAACTTCAACATTGGTGCTTCAAACTTTATCAACAGCAACATGAATTCGTTGTCAATACATGACTCAATACAGACCACTCTACGAAATAAGAAACGACTGAAAATGATTAATCTAACAACATTATTTAAAAACTTCGTCGGTTAGTTGGTTTGAGGGTTACAGAGCCGTGTTGATTAAATGTAGGAAGAAAATAATACATTTGATCGTTTGCAAATTGCATCTTGAGGCCAATGTTAAAAATCTATCGGCCTTGTTTGGTTTTCATGGCCCTCTAAAATGCAGAGGAAATGAAAAATTTATAAAAATTACACTTTGACGTTTCTTGGAGTAAAGAAGTTTTCTATGTAATGTCTCTTTTGAACGGTTATTATGTGTTATAGTAGATTTTTTACACACTCAAAGGGATAAGGATTACGTTTTAGGTAAGCTATGATTATATCTTTACTTTGTGAAGGCAAAAGACGTATTTTTAGACACGATTGGCAATGAAAGGCCACCATTTTAAATACAAAATAATGCCGTTTTCAATGTAATGTAAAGATTTGGACAGTTATTCTGTGTTAAAATACATTTCTTATAAACACGAAGGGATAAGGATTGCCATTTAGGTAAGTTTCAGTTATTTATTTATGCACAAAGAGCAGTAGATGTATTTTGGACATGATTTGGGCAATGTAACGTCGACCATTTAATTTTAAATACAACATAGAGAGTGTGCGCGCGAAATTGAGAGGATGCGCGCGCAGGCGTTCCTGACACACAGATAGACAGACAGAACTGGGTAACTATAAGTAAGATGATTATTATTATTATTATTATTACTAGGAAAACGCTCTGTGTAACGCGTTGATGAGCGAGCACGGACAGGCGCAACACCTCGAACCGAAATTATGTCTATCGAAAATATCATTAAAAGCCAATAATTCTTGAATTTCGTCAGACTCAAGTATAAAAATCTCAAAATTGTCCCAAAACATTAGTCCCAATAACCATGCAAAGCTTGAACCTTTTGAACCTTTCTGATTGAACTGTTCCTCGTTAATATTAAAAAATCACAGGATCTCTTAAAAAAAATAGACCTGGGACCACTCATATGATAAAAGTGTGTGTACTTACACAATATTAGATCGATCTGTTGAATGGTCATATCAGTTTCATACGTTTGAAAGTTTCTACTCTAACTACCTTGGAACTATAAAGAGTCGAAGTAGCCGTGATCAACATTTTCGAGAAATTTGACAGCCAACACGCAAAATGTCCGTAAAACGTCAATAACTTTTGGATTGAAACATAGATTAGTCTGAAAATTGTCAAAAATGCAGATAATGTTAGTCCCAATGACCATGCAAAGTTTTAAGTTGATCAGTCATACGGTTCAAGTTTAAATTTAAAAAATAACATAAAAGATTTTTTAAAATTTTAACCAATGGGAGGATTTGGCTGAAACTTTGTAAGATTGGGTACAATGTTAGTCGCCATGACTTGTCAAAATTTCAAATTGATCGGAAATACCAATCAAAAGATTTTTTTTTTAAAATTTGAACCAATCACATGAGCCCGTTCAAAAACGATCCCAGGGACCGCATAGATTACGTTAGTATATGTGCAAAATTTTAGATCGATTGGTTGTGCCGTTTGACCTGGGCAGTGAACACAAAAAAAAAAAAAAAAAAACAAACACACAGAGAAAGTGCCGTAAGAGTACCGTGGTGACGCTCGCTACGCTCGCTCAATAATGATATCAGGAAACGTCGCTATCACCGCCACAGCCTAAACGGCTTAACCAATCGATCTGATATTTTAACCACATGTGCACTTTTGGCGTCTGAGGTGCCTTTTTATAAAACCAACCGGAAGCCGCCATTTTGAAACAGGAAGTGACGTTTTATCTCGAAAACGGCTAGACCGATCGGAATGAAACCAGCGCCAAATGATTCAGACGGTCATCTTTATGGAATATCAATAGTTAAAGTAGAGATGTACTATTACCGAAACCGGAAATGACGTCATGAAAATGAAGAACTAGATTTTAATCACCTCTTACTACAATAACTACATATTTAGAAGGCTTATAATGATACATAACATTTATAGAAATAAATTCTAGGTGGCAGTAATTTCAGTCGCCATTTTGAAAACCGGAAGTGATACCATATCTCGAAAACGGCTGGACTGATTGGAACGAAGCTTTCGCAATTCTTCATGGAATATCACTTTAAGCTTAGGTATATTCCAAACACAATTTTTCGTATTAACCAAATCGGAAATGGCGTATTTTTTAAAGTAATTAGTCATTGTTGCTCCGATGTGTGTTACAAGTTGTGTAAATAAACTAAAAAAATAAGTGATATCCCCATAAAAAAACACTCCGTGTAAAAATACCAGCCAAGTCTCTTCAACTATAAAAAATAGAATAAATCTAAAAATTCAGCACTGAAAAGTAGTGATATCAAAAAATTAGCCAAGTCAAAACTTAATTTTAAAAACCAAAATATACTTGGCGCATCGTTTTTAAGGGTATTATAGGTATATTGTACATTTGATTTTTGGCATATGCTTCTATACTATTTATAACTAGTCACGTCAATTATAAATCGCAACAATGTGAGATTAATATGAGAGTGTGCTCGCCGTACGACTTGTCTGGCGTGGAGCGGCCGCTCCATATTATTCAAGATAGTTTTTCTTAAAACTTACAAAACTAGCACTCTCGAATATCATAGAATATCTTGAATATTGGTAAAAGTTCTCAATATTCTCACAACATTGTCAAAACTATGAAACAGTATTAAACATTGCCAGGTGATGAGACGCATTGACAAGCAAAATTGGGATAGTGTTGTGATTAGTGTCAGTTATGATGACCTACGATCTATATTACTAAAATATGGTCGTATGTCAAAGTGGTATTCAACAAGTCAACAACAACTAACAAATTTCTACTCCAAAATAATCGAACAGTCAATTTTATATTCTTTAATAACATTTTTTTCCATTGATTAAAAAATGAATAAGATTTCTTGTGATATAATTACAAATGTTATAAAATCATCCCATCATAAAATACACCTGACTTGTTGACAATTCTAAATTCTATTGGAATACTCAATTTCTTACTTTTGGTCTCTTGAGATTATTTTACAAATTACTTATCTCTATCCTACTCGAAGCAAAGTGAGTTGATTCATAAACAAATAGCATTCCTGAAAATGCAAGTCCGCATTACGTATGTCTGAAATCATCGTTTTCAACAGTTTTATGTATAACATACGGAGTTTGAAACTCAAATCAACCGATCAGGTATTACAACTACAGTAATTAAATTTTTTAGTTTTAATTGAAAAAGCATACTCTCGGTTTTAACACTTTCATGATACTGATCAAATAGGAGAGTTAATGTCCATGATGAGATCATATTACGATACTTGGAATTTAGCTAGAAGCAACGAGTGGAAAGTGATAAACAACGCACTATTCAGAAATGTCACGTCCGCAGAATGATTTAATGTGACAGGCTCTAGAGATTGTAAGCGATCCAAAATCCCCCCTTCCACTCGTTGTTGGAAACTAAGATTTCAACTTCAATATAATCGAATTTTTGTGGCTATAATTTTCGGGTCAATATGTCCCCGATTGGTCTGATTTTTTTAATGCAGATTCCCAAAAGATGTCTCTTTTGCTGTAAAGTGGCGGAATTTCGATATTCGCTCTGTGAGAGACGCAATAAATTATTAAAAAACATCGTTTTCCGTAATATTTTCTAAAATGTAAGGGATGTTTGTTAATTTGGGGATGAGCAAATAATAATAATTCAATTAAAACAAATCTTCCCGTAGATTCGTAAGTCTTTCAACATTATTCTGGCGCAAAGATAATGAAATTATCTCCTATTTTGCGGGAGATTTCCGGGCTTAAATGGAATAAATGGTCTAAGAATAACACATACATGAATAATGGCCATTTTCACTTTGAAGGGGGGTCTTAAAACAGCAAAACGACACACGTTTGGCGCATTTTTGAATAAATTAGTCGAAAACATTTTTTTTTTTTTTTTTTTTTACAATATTCTTTATTGGTTGTACACAAGGTAAACAGAAAATACACTAATAAAAAACATAAGTACAAGAAATAAAGAATTGTCGCTCACAATCACCGCAAAACTGGCATCAGACGCCAGTTTAACTGCGGAGTTAACAAATAATAATAGGTTTTCCGACATGATTAAATATTTTACACTATATTACATATTATATTACAAGGAAGAATACACAAAGGGGAAAACAATGCACAGATATATTTCAAAGTGCGTGGGGTACCGATCAATCAGTTGTGTAAATTTTTTCTAGTTTGTGGGCCAAATATTTTTTAAGTTCGTATTTCAAAATAATATATTTTTCAATGTTCCTTAAATAAATCGGGAGTTCGTTAAATAATGTTGGAATTATATATTGGAGTTGACGCTGTCCATGTTTATTATTATATCGCGGAATTTTGTAAACGCCTACACACCTAGCTCTGGTATGTGTAGCAGTTGTCTCTATTATTTTAAAGTTATTAGAAAAATAAAAATTTATCAGGAGTTTAAATTCAAAAAGTAATGTTATTGGCAACGTGCGACAAAAATTGAAAATATTATAATCATTTTTAATTATGTCTAACTTAATTGCAGGGATCATGTTCAATAAAATTCTTCTCTGCAGAGTGTATACCTGCTGGACATATGTTTGTGATGCGTTACCCCACGCAACTAGACCATAACCTATAATTGATTCAACCAAGGCAAAGTAAACTGAGCGCAAGATATGAAATGGCAAGATATATTTTAAGTTGTACATTATGTAAACGCATCTGCGAAGTTTCTTACATATGGAAGATATTTGGGGTCTCCAAGTGAAGTTTTTGTCTAATGTTATCCCAAGATATTTAATTTGTTGCACACTTTCAGCTGTTGGACATTGACAATTCGCCTGGACAGGACACTGATGCAAGCACTCATGGGAGTGACAAATAACTCTAACTTCATGATTCCTGTCTGAGTTGAATGGTGAACATATGTGCATCAGTTTAGTTTTATCGGCATTTATGGTTAGTTCTTTATCGTGGGTCCATTTCAAAATATTATCTAAATCTTCTTGCAAGTTATCATTAACTGTTTTCAAAGATTTATGAGAAGATAGAAGTAAAATGTCATCCGCATATAGATATATCGCACAATTTTTTATGATCTTTACGACGTTATTAATGTATATCAAGAATAAGGTAGGTCCTAAAACCGAACCTTGCGGAACACCAATGTTGCATGACTTAGTTTCACTTCTACTTGATCCTATATTTACGAAAAATTCTCTGTCCCTGAGGTAACTAATGAACCAAGATAGCAAATTCCCTCTGATACCGATATTTTCTAACGTTTCAATGAGTTTAATATGGTTTATCGTATCGAAAGCTTTGGATAGATCTATGAATAAAGCCAGAATATGGTTTATATTATTTAAATTATTATTAATATCATCACATAGTGACAGAAAAAGATCCGATGTACTTTTACCCTTTCTAAATCCGTACTGATTATCCGAAATTATTTTAAATTCTTCGAGATATTCAACTAACCTGGATGCTACACATTTCTCCATTACTTTCTCTATTATAGGCAGTTTTGCAATTGGTCTGTAATTTCCAAATTTCAAGTGGTTACCTTTTTTGTATATTGGTTTAATTATTGATGATTTCATAACTTGCGGTACGTTACCCGCCTTGAGACTGAGATTGATATATTTGGTTATAACAGGGGATAGTTTTTCAGACACAAGTTTCAAGTCAACCACGCGGATACCATCACTACCCGGACCCTTACGATTATCCATTTCATTTATATACTTTTGTACTTCGTTTTCTTTAATAGGTCTGAAATACATTGATTGTAGGCACGGTACATTCTGAGTGTTGATTAGCAAATTTACTGGGCAGTTGATTTTAAGTATTTCGATTTCATCAACAAATGTTTTTGCAAAATTGTTACATATTGTCTCGTCGTCCAACGTCTTACCCAAATATCTGTGGATCACCTCATCAACTGTGTGTTTCTTGCTCTGACCCATAAAGTTATTAATGATTTCCCAAGTTACTTTTAAATTCCCCTTTGACTTTTGAATTAAGTTGCTGTAATATTTAAATTTCCTTCGATTTATAGATTTATTCAAATTATTACGAAACTTATTGTATTCTGATCTTAATTTAGGTTTGTCTGGATGAGTGCTTCCACATCTTTTCCACTTTTTGAATAAGCGATCCCGTTTCATCATATCTTCAAATAAATCGGGAGTAATCCAGTCCTTCCTTTCCCTCTTTTTCATTACCTTCACTCGTTGAGTTCTGGCCTTATCGTATTCTCTCGCAAAGGTTTTCTGCACTTGTTCAATTATAGCTACGTCATTATCAATACTCAGAAATTCATACCAATCAATTCCGCTTAAACTTTTTTTGAGTGATTTTTCATTAATTAAAGTATGTTGTTTACAAATTGTTCGATTACATTGATCTGTTTTCGCAAATTTATTTACAATTAAATGTGTCAAAATCATGTAATGGTCTGATAGTTTGGTAGTCACAATGGCAGATCTGAACTCAGTGAATTTACACTTTATGTAGATGTGGTCAATACATGATACAGTTAACTGATTCTCTCTAAACTCTTCTCTTGTAACCTTATTTATGCATTTCATGTATCCGTGCCCAGCAAGATTATTTTCATATAGTTCGACAACACTATCTTCTTCATCCAATACATTTATATTTACATCACCAATGTATATACTATTGACACATCGTCCCTCACTCTCTTCAAAAAACACCTCACACTCCTTTATAAATTGAACTCTGCTGTAACTCGGCGGCCGATATATAGCCAAGAATTGAAATTCAATTTTCGAATAGTTAAAAGTTATTAGACCTGAAATGGATTCACAACTATGAAAAACACAATCTTGTTCCCTGAATGTGTGTACATCTTTGACAAAAATAACAATTCCTCCACCCCTTCTGTTTTCTCGAATTTTATAATAGGCATTATAACCTTCGAGATAACATGTTTGTTCGTATACATAGCTTATACCAATCTCAGTCAAAACAATTACATCAATGACCCCAAGATGCCTTTGCATCAGGATAGTGAACTCATCCCAGTTTTTGTTTAGAGACCTTATGTTTAGGTGGGCCACAGTTATACCATTAGAATACACAATATTATCAATACGAAACCAGTCGTCAATCTCGTCAACCACAGAACAATTATCATTTCCACAATCAATTTCATCTTCATCAGTCCATGTTTGCATTGGGTTTAACCACTAGAAAGTCAAGGTCAGTGACTGAATTAACTCTTATAATCTTGCTCGACGCGTCTGATTTTCTGACCAAAATCTGACCACGTTGGACCCAGACAAATTTATAATCTAGCTCTTTAGCACGTTGTTTAGTTTGCCACAATAAATCCGCGTAGTACGGAGACAGATTTTCATTTATATAAATACGAACAGTACCTGAGCCGTCAGTCACAATGTCTGAATTTGAGACTACCTGACGCTTTGCCGCTAGGAACTCCTCTCGTTTTTTCCTGGAGCAGAACTTCACGATGATCTTCTCAATGCGACCTTGAACTCGCCGTGGGACTCGATGGGCTGCTTCAATCTCGGACTTTTCAAGACTAACGCCGATCTTCCGAGCTATGGCCAGGACAATTCCCTCAACGTCTTCGTCTTCTCTCACCTCGACGTTTAAGATTTCGATGTTAGACCTCCTCCCGTACTGTTCAAGGTGATTTAGCCTGGAAGACAGGTCAGCAATCTGCCGGTCCTTCACGTCCACCCTCGCCTCGAGGTCAATCACCTGCCGCTTGATGTCGTCTAGCACTTCGAGTTTAATGCTAATCCCTTTAACTTCTTCACGTAATTCGTGCACAATGTTCAATTTATTATTAATATCCTTTAACACATCCGAATTGTCAAATGTGAAGTTATCGTCGCCGTCGCCCGTTGGCGTACCCGATTTAGGTTTAAGTTTTGGTGGCATTACGTCCAACAAAACTCGTTTCCTGCACAGCACACGAATTGACTCGGAGCTACCCTATAGCACAACCTTCCTCGTCGAGAGTTCGCGAGCGAAATTTCATTTCCTTGTTGATGCCGAACCATGATGAATATAGCGCTGAGTTAATAACGAGTGTATACTCAATATGGTCAAAACATATTTTTTGAAATGGCCGATTCAAAAAACTTTTTCCTATATTTCAACTATATTTAAGTGTAAAAGACTCAATGTCCTGTAGTTTGCAGTTCCCGTCCAACAATGAGTTTTACATTTTATGTTATCAGAGAACGAGGAATAGGTGAATGTTGAGATTATATTTTGTTTATATACAGAATAGCCTCAAAGAGCAATGTGAAATTGTATTATATTTTTTTAATTCATATATTTCCCATAATTAATTTATTAGTTATCGACATTTCACTCCTCTGCAAAAACAGCTGTACGTCACTCGCCGTGTTCCCTGTGTTACGGGATGTGTGAAATGACTTTATTTGCCAGACGGTCTTATGACGACTTGTGCTATAAGCTTTAGAATTAATAAAATTCTTGTTCAAGTGTGATTGTGCTCACGGTGATTTTTTGACGAACTAGGGGCTGCACTCTACTTACATTCCAAAAATAGTTCCAATGATGGCTCAATACAAGTATAGTTGTCAAATATTATTGTAAAACTTGCGGTCCAAAATAGGATTATATATATTTTTCATTTAAAATAATTATTGATGTCAATAACTTACCGAAATCAAGTCTGACTTTATCGAAATAACTCTGTTTACCTTCAAGAAAGATCACACAAATGAGTGGATAAAGAATGTTAGGAGTTAGTACGTACCATGAAATTTTCAACATATCGCGTATCTAGCAAAAATATCAGAAACTACACAAAAAGTGTATATAAATTAAATATTTTTTACTTAAATAAGTTAGTGAAGAAGGTTGACAAAATGTTATCAGGAAATCGTGGACAGTGTCAGTTGGAAGGACCAATGAAGATTCAAATAATCTATTTGTGAGGAATATTTAATTGTGCTTTTAAAAGCAGAATATATTGGCAAAATAAAATGTTATCCAAACAAATGTTGGTTTTTAATTGTAGACACAGAAGTAAGTTTAACATTTAACAATACAAACAACTTCCTAAATGAACCAATTATTTAATCAGTTAAATTACTGGCGTGTGTTTCTCACATAGCTTCCTGTCAAGAACCGATGTGAAAACGTACAGCTTTTAATTAGATTTATTAGTTAATTACAATAGTAGTCTACTACTCGCAAACAATGAGTGTGAATTATATTTAGTCTTGGTCTAGTGATTTCAGTCTGTAAAGAACTGTGCTTTTACTTGCTCCTAGAATTAGGTTCTATAATTCATAGCTTGCACGAACACTTTTCGTTTTACATCAGCAATGCAAAGAAATTAATGTTCTTCGAGGACAGATTTTACTTTGGCACTTTGACAGGTCAGATTTAACTTATTAATGGAAGTAAATCGCTTTTTGTAATGTGAGTGATTACTCTTCGTACTAAAGATTTTTCCGGAGCCTGCCACTGTCCTGGTAACCATTAAATCTCTCCCAATATCGCCAAGAAAGAACAGAATCTCATATGATCTGAATGGTGACATCAAGATGGTGGAAACAATGAGATGATGCCACGTGCAATCTATGAATTACATATTTATACATCAGAGATACACACGCTTCCAAAGAGATGCAACTTAAATGGCGGGACGCGGACAGATGCTTGGCACACATTCAGTGTAGATGTGTGCATGCTCAGTAGCCATATTGTAGAACTAAGAACTGTGCACTGCTTTAAGACATTTAATCTCCCCAATTGTCATTCATACCTTCTATTATTTTTAACTCAGCAGAATCCTTTCAAATACAGGAACGATAGTTCGAGCGCATGTGCGGGTCTTTAAATTATCAATAATGCAAAAAGGTTTACTTAAAAATTCGTCAAGTACAGGTAAGTAGAATCCCCATAAAAAACACTTCGTGTAAAAATACCAGCCAAGTCTCTTCAACTAAAAAAAAATATGAAATCTAAAAATTCTGCACTGAAAAGTAGTGATATCAAAAAATTAGCCAAGTCAAAACTTTATTTGAAAATCAAAAAATACTTGGCGCATCGTGTACATAAATAGCTTGGAAGTATAAGCCAATTATAAATTATACATGAAATATACATATACATAGTATACCTATAATGCCCTAAAAAAACCGATGCGCCAAGTATTTTTTGATTTTCAAATAAAGTTTTGACTTGGCTAATTTTTTGATATCACTACTTTTCAGTGCAGAATTTTTAGATTTCATATTTTTTTTTAGTTGAAGAGACTTGGCTGGTATTTTTACACGAAGTGTTTTTTATGGGGATATCACTCCTTTTTTTAGTTTATTCTAACAACTTGTGACACATATGAAATGAACAATAACTAAATTCTTTTAAAAAATCATCACCCTTTACAATTTCGTTACCACTAATGAATAGCAGCGTATGGTCCTAAATAATTGCTTTAAATGATCTTTCACGAAGAATAGCAAAGGTTTCATTCCAATCAGTCAACCCAGTTCCGAGATATGGAAACACTTCGGTTTTCAAAATGGCTGCTGAACTTTCTGCAATGCCACATAGAATTTATTTCTATAAATGATGTGTATCATTTTAAGCTTTCTGAATATGTATTTATTGTATAGGAGGGAATTATAATAATTTATACATTTGAATGACGTCATTTCCGGTCTCATAAATAGGAAAATTCTATTTGTACTGTTCATATTCCATAGAGATGGCCATCCGAATCGTTTGGCGCTAGTTTCATACCGATTTGTCTACCAGTTTTTGAGATATGACGTTACTTCCGGTTTAAAAATGGCGGCTGAAATCTCTGACCCCTTGAAGTATATTTGAAACATGATTATAATTTTATAAGCTGTCTCAAATAGTATATTTATTGCATCAAAATAAAAATTTGTGAGATTATTAAAATGTGTGACCTCATTTCCGGTTTAGGTATGGAAAACTGCAAATATTATTGATGATAATACATAAAGTTGACCGTCTAAATTGTTTTGCGCTGGTTTCGTTGAAATCTATTTAGCCGTTATTGAGATATGATGTCACTTCCGGTTTCAAAATGGCGGCTCCCGGTTGGTTTTATAACAAGTCACATGAGACGTCAAAAGTACATACGTTACATAAATATCAAAATAATCGGATCAATCTTTGTTGCCAAAAAGCCAATCGATGTATTTCAAATTTCATTACGTCATTTCCGGTTTCTTTAACATAATGTTTAGTCTTTTGCTACTTATCATGCATATAGATGACCGTCTGGATCGTTTGGCGCAATTTTCGTTCCAATCGGTCCAGCCGTTGACGAGATATGACGTCACTTCCGGTTTCAAAATGGCGGCATAAAACCAGTTATAGCAAAAAAGGCACCTCAAACGCCAAAAGTGCATATGTGGTAAAAATTTTAAATCAATCGGTTCAGCCGTTTAGGCTGTGGCCTGTTTACCGGATTTAAATTCCAGGAGACTACTACTACTGAGATTATTATTATTATGAAAACCGCCCTAAAACACTGTTTTCACGGCCCTCTAGCGCGCAAAGGGCGTAACCTATTGTTCCCAAATTTGGTATATGTTGTAGGGTGGGCCATAGCTCGAAATTAAGATATATCGCAACAATGTGAGATTTTCCAATTTTAAGATCCAGTAGGCCGAAAATGCCACTTTGATGCTTACAGTAAAAGTGGGTTTGCTTCAGCCTTTTTAAATGAGTGTGTGCGCGCGCCGTACGACTTGGCTGGCGTGGAGCGACCGCTCCACTAGATTTTATGCATCTTCTGGAAGCGTATGTATACTCAACAAATGATAAAACGGGATTTGAAAGAAATAGATTGTGCGAAAAAATGTGATGGCATCATCCGATGAAGTTTATGCTAACTCGTCATATCTCTTGTTCGGTGAGCTCTGATTTCATTGATAAAAACAAGGATTGATTGTCAAGGAACCTGATCAGCAGTCAATCCGTTTCGTTCAACTCAAATAACGTTTTATGAATTGTTGGGTGCACCGTCTCCAGGGTCATACAATGTAATCAGTTTAAATTAAATGTCAATAACACAAATTACGTAATATCATTGTGGTGCACATGCATAGAGTGAGGGAGGAACAATCTTACATACGAATTCCTCCTTAAAATAGTTATAGGAAAGTATCCTCTTAATTAGACTTCTGAATTAATATTATAATATGTTAGTAGAGATGTGTATGAACTGAAGAGATTCTGTTATTTTTATTGGTGGATGAATAGTTTTCAAGTAATTGATTAAATCTTCTAAGTTTAAACTAAATTAACCTTGTTTCAAGCAGTAATATCGACATTAGCATCATAATCTAGTGCATTTTCTACCATTACAACAATGTCTTCACCATGGAACATTGTTGGGGACTTAAAAGTGACATCACAATATATCATCTAAATGTCACATGAATATTTTCTGCTATTTGTGTTGACATTACAGTAAAATATTGACAGAGACTTTGCTCCAACATTTCTCTCTCCTGGACTAATTTTGTTTGGAGAACTTGCGCAACAACTTCTTGGAGTCCTCAGTAACATCTCGACATATTCATAGATGAATGACCCAATTCTTCGCAACATTTCAGAAGACACTTCTGAGTACCTACTCGATATCTTTTTAGATCTCGTCGCGACCGAATTCATTTCAGCGTAATGCTATCTTAATGTCAGTGAAATCAATTCGGCCACGACGAGATCAAAAAAGATACCGAATAGGCTGGAGGGATTTCGTACGTGGAGTTCATTTGCTTCTACTGCGGCGAATCTATTTGAATTGTACTCTCACAGGCAGAATGATGATATTTTTCCTCCACAAAATCGTGATTTTCCATCTTATCTGCAATTAGAAAATTATCTAAGTTAGAACTTAAAATATGAATAGATTGAAAGATATACCGATACAAGCGTATTAGTAGAAATGAGATAGATGTATAGTATTGTTTGGTATTGTATTGATGTTTTTTTCTGGTTATGTTTCCAAATATTCCTGTAACAAGTACATTTTTATGTCCATTTTCTCACTAAGAGTCTGAACTGACCAAGCGGTAATTCGACATTATTAGGATGTCATATTTCTGCATCAAAACATTTTACTGCATCAAATTTAAAAAAAAAATCCATGCCTAGCAAACCATTGCTTTCAATTTTGTGATCTTCTGTTCCGACAAAACAGGGGTGTGTAAAACAATGTTTCCAAGACCAAAATGGAATGTTCGCAATGCCAATTAAAGGCAATGCGTGGCCTGAAATACTAGATATTCTACGACAATTCTCATCCCCTGTAGTGTCCACAGCATTCCCCTCAAGAACAGAAAACTTGACAATGGAAATCATTGCTCCCAAAGTCATGATTGTAAGAAGTATTGATATCATATCGTTCAAATTAACATTCAAACATGGGCTGTCGATAGGAGTCACAAATTTGCATTGACCCTCGATAGTTATATTAATTCAGAGTTGGCAATTCACAATAGTATTAGTAAATCGGATTTAATAAAAATATGTAAAGTATTACCTGTCGCAACTTACTTTGTTTTGACTTCGCCAGCATATACACAAGAGCCATGACAGGCCGCTCCACTGTCAGATACAAAATGGATGCCAACATAACTGCCAGAACCAAATCAGCGACCGTGAACCAGATCTAGGAAGTAAGAAATATAGTTCACTGTTAGTAGTATAGTTGTAGTTTACTTTTTACTTTTTATGGATGAAAACATCCATAAAAGATAAAAAAAAATATGAATATGATTGTTTTCTTCCAAGCTTGGTAGTATAGGGATATTGGTTTTCTTGTATGAAATCACTCATTGTTGTGAGGCCATCTTGTTGGCACAATCCAGAATAGCTGCTAATCTGTGTGCTGTGTGCTTTGTTTATGTTGATAGTTGACTTCCTAACTGTTAAGGCTCAGGAAATACATTGCGTAGGAATCACTCATTTTACAAATCGTCTTCCATTATCCGCAATGTATGAGCTCAAGAAAATTTAAATAATATAAGAATGCAAAATAAAAGACTAAAAAATTCACATAAAAAAAATATAATATATGGTAAATAATAATGTAAAAAAATAAAAAAATAAAAAGTAACAAAAAACAATAATTATCCATAAGTCAAATTAAATATCTAATAACGAAGAAAAGAAGCGAGAAGGCTGTGATTCTTACTATGTATGTGTACGACGAATACATCTGCGACCTCACCGCACCGAACTGGTACATCTGGATGAGGCAGTGAGAGATGTATGTGCTGTATGACAGCCGGCTGAGCGGGCGGAATTTGTTCCACGACAGCATCTTGTTGACGAAACCTGAAGACAGACATCAGATGATTAGAGAGAGAATCAATTGTGTTTCTATAACAACTTGATAAGTTTGAATGGCTATTCGAGAAAATAAGGAACACAACTGACCTCTGGTGGATTTTGTGGTACTAGGTAAATGGCGGCTATCAAGGGCGCATTTGCATAAATATAAATACAGATATTTGATATTCGAGAAAACAAGGAACACGACTGACCTCTGGTGGATTCTTTGGTACTAGAGATAGGGTGTATAATGGAGGATATAAGGGGGATATTTATATAAATAAATTATATTTTATTTGCTTTAAGTTGTTTGTTATGGCTGAAAAAGTAAACTTATGTAACTAAATCAAAATTTCAATTGTTTCTCCTTTTTCACTGCCCTATGGAAGCACGAACTTCAAAATAAAAAAAGTGCATCTTAAGTTTCCTGCCTTGAGTGGCTCCATCACGTATCGCTTATTTGTTCGAATAGACTTTGTTATGGCCAAAAAAGTAAATTTATAGCTACATATCAATTTCATTTGTTTTTTGTTTTTTCGCTGCTTTATGGAAACACGAAATGTAAAAACAAACTAATTAATATGTGGACCTGATAGTAGCCATCTTGCCAGAAGTGGCTCCATCACGTATCACTTATTTGTCGGAATAGGCGTAGAGTAAGCAGCAATAGGGTACAAGCCTAGTAAATACACTTTCTTTTCTTTCTTTGGCAATGCCAAGACAAGAGCACACCGTTCAACCAATCCATCTGAAATTCTGCACACACACTAATGTCATAGGAGCGGTACCAGTTAGGGTTTTTGAACGAGATCTGTGGTTAGAAAATTTAAATTTGAACCGTTTGACTGATCAACTTAAAATTGTGTATTGTCATTGGGACCAACATAATATGTTTTGACAATTTTCGGACCAAAATCTATCAAGTTCTTCAAAAGTTGACATTTTAAACTATTTATACTCCAGAACTGTATATCATAAATAATTCAGGGGCAAGCAGCATGAAAAGTCCAAAAAAAATCAATGTTTAAATGTTCAATGTTTTTTATGTTCAATGCTCGCATGTTTATAATTACAAGCTGTAACACACAGTTCCGTGGAAATAATAAGTCAAAAATAAATCGTAGCTGATTTATTTTATGCAGCGGCAACTGTTACGAGATTTTGTCCATATTGTGTGTGCTTTCAATAATCATACGGAAGCATGCTTCAGTACTGATCCTTCCATTTAAAACCCTCGATCTCTTCGAAATAGTGTTCCTATAATACCTCCGTATCCACTCGCGCAAGCCGTGATGTAGAAGCCATATGCCAACGAGAAGAGGATTCTGTGTAGTCCGGCATAGGACGCGATGAAGAGCTTGCTGAGTTGCGAGTATGTCGCTTGATCGTAGAACAACACGGCACAGAGTTGCACCAGTATCTGCAGCACGGGCAACGCCAGCCAACCAATACACAGCACCACCTGAGATGAACAGAATCAAAGACAAATCTTATGACAATATAAGTGGTTATTGCATCGGCAGGAGTGAAGAAAATATTAGAGAAATTTCATGATGTGATAGGTAGTTTTAATAATAAGTACAAATAATTTCAATGTTATAAAAATGTATAAAATCAAGAAATCAAATTAGATAATTAATTTGTTTTGATATTTTAGTGTGAAAGTAGTGTGGTTTACTAATGTTGTTATTTTGAATTATAGTTTTTAATTAATTCAGGTATATTCCATTTGTAATGTGTTATTTGTAAATGTGTTTTAAAATACATAAATTATGTTAAATGTAACCTAAATGCTTTCACATTGACAAAAATTTAACGCATGCAAGTCAGATTTGAAAATTTCAATAGAGAGCCAAGTTGCTAGAACTCTGTTAATATATATTTATTTATCATATATATTTATTTATTTATTTTAATGTATAGTACTTGTGGGCTTCAATGGCTGAAAACTTGTAAAATATTAGAAAATGATAGTCTTAATGTCCATGCAAAATATAAACTTAATCGGAACATTTTGATTTTCGACCAATCGGGAGATATTTTTATTTTTGAACCAATCAAATAACAGCTCTCAAAAACTATACACGATTAAGTTAGAATGATATTAGTATGTGTGTAAAAATTTCAGCTCGATCGAAAGAAAATTGTGGCCTGTGCCGTCGGTCCAAACACACACAAAAAACAAAAAAAAACAGAGAAAGTGTCCAAAAGTGCAGAATGGAGACGCTCGCTACGCTCGCTCAATAAATACTTAATTACATAGATGTATGTATTTATAAATAGACTATCTGCCGATGTGTATAATGCATATTGATTGCTTTACCAAAATAACTTAAAAACCACTCTATAACTACTAACTAATAACTGAACAAAAATTGAGCTTATGAATCTGTTTGAAATATTTTAGAGTTAGTTGATAGGTATAATTACAATTTTACATAAATATTTGAGTACAAAGATTCTCAAAGAACTGAGTTAGTGACTGGTGACAGGTTATTATATAAAGATATCTTACACTTCAGTCTTCGCCGATTTTCTGAAACCACTATGAATTTCTAGACATTTAGGTATTTAGTGTACCTACCCACATCTCCATGTTTTTTTTATACATTTGGAATTATGCAATTTGTAAGCGCTCGTTGAATTCTATCTTACCCTGGACATCTTACTGTTCGACGCTCGTATTTTGTACAGCCAATTAGCACACGCCATTCCAACGAAGTACGGTCCCGCACGGCAATACGCTGTTATGTACGTTGCTATGTAGGTACGATCATCTGCCGTACTCCCCAATGTGCTGGAAAATACCATTCTGTCAGAAGCAGAAACCATTGTGTATCTTTCAATTGAATGGAAATCTTCACAGATATGCCTATGCGATGTGGAATTAATCATATTACAAAAATACATTGATGGAGCGATGCCAAGCTACCTAGCTAGATGTCGCTAATTTCCGATACGATTGGAGACCATACCCGTAAACTGATCTCAAACTTTAATTATGAATAGATAAAAGACAAAATTAGGGTTACACTTATTAGTACAGGAGCAAATGTAATTCCGCTCGATTGGAGTGCCGAAATTGATTTTTTCATAATTATCGATTGTTTAAATCATTCTTAATATTACCTGACGTGCCTTCAATTTTTTTGGTGGCCATCTTGGAAAATAGGGCGGAAAACGTAAATTTTACAAATTATTTTATTGTTGGTAGAGAAAAGGTTGAAAAATTATGAAATAATTCACTAAATCTAAATCAAATGTGGAGACTTGAAAAAAAAAATACGCCGTGAACGACATTTTATTTTTTCATTGTTGGAATTGACCAATCACGTTTCTGTGTTTTTTGCTCTCAATTTATTACGAAACGCGTGGACTTAGACTAAAATATGTGGAATTAAAAATTGTAGGCAATTTCATTGTGAACAATATGCATTTTACAAAATTTTACTGCGACCAACAGTTTTCAGTTTAGAGCAATTATTGTGCGACCTTCCGAGTTAAGTCATCACCTCAATAGATGCCATGGCCCCATACACGGTCAATAGTCCAGAGTCTAAGCTGCAAAAAGGGGCCTAACCCGCACCTCTGTAACGTATGAAAAGTTCTCCGAAATTAGATTAGGGTGGGTGGGCCAAAATGCCAAATTTGTCAAAAAGTCATTGTTGTCATTATCAAATAATCAAATCATATCAACCTAGTCGAGTAGCATATCAAATGAAAGCTTATCTTTAGAACAATTATTACAAATATATATCACCATTGTAAAGTTGATACAGAGGTCAAAAGGGGTCAAAAAGTAGTCAAAATCACATCTTTTAAGTATTCCAGGAAAATGCGGTATCTTCGTCCCTAATAAAGATCATAACAAACTTTTTTATATTAATCGATCCGATATGAATCTGATTATAACATATTAAAAGTAATCCAAAATTTTTCCTTGAACATGAATGGGCTAATGAATCTGTCATATAGTTTATAAGGGCAATTTTTATTTTGAGTGCAAAATCTAAGATTATACCAATTTCCTAGCCACTAGGTACTTATAACTAAAGGTTTTTTGGTGTGAAACGATACAGAACAATGCTGTCTAAAACATATCAAAAGTTCTCCAACTTTTGATTAGGGTGGTTGGGCCAAATTTCAAAATTTTGATTAAACTCATTGTTGTCATTTTCAAATTATCAAATTATATCAACCTAGTCGAGTAGCATATCAAATGAGAGCTTATGATTAGTACAACAAATTAAAATAAATATGACCATTTAAAAGGTCATACAAAGGTCATGAGAGGCCAAAACATGGTAAAATTTCCCATTTTTAAGCGTCCAAGAACAATTGACATTATGTCATCGTTAATAAAAGCAATATTTTTTATGTTTGACATTGATTTCTTATTATGATAATGATGTCCTTTGATTTGTGTTTTATATTACCAATTTTTGTAACTTTATTGTAATTGTAATAAACCATACGAAATAATAATAATAATAAAAGTAAATAATATACTATTTGACACCAATTAACCCAAAATGAAATAGTTTATAACATATAATAAATTCGCCAAAATTCTAAATCCGTCGATTAGCCAATTAATTTTTTATTCAATTTCAAAATTGTGACATTGTAGTGAAGAAAAATCCAGCGAATAGTATAAAATGACGGATAATCGTAATTTTATGTATCAACTTGACAATGGTGATATATATTTTTAATAATTGTTCTAAAGATAAGCTTCATTTGATATGCTACTCGACTAGGTTGATATGATTTGATTATTGGATAATGACAACAATTAATGACTATAAATGTCTATTAATCACTATAAATGTCACAATTTTGAAATTGAATAAAAATTTAATTGGCACATCCACGGATATAGAATTTTGGCAAATTTTATATATGTTATAAACTATTTAATTTTGGGTTAATTGGTGTCAAATAGTATATTATTTACTTTTATTAACGATGACATAATGTCAATTGTCCTTGGACGCTTAAAAATGGGAAATTTTACCATGTTTTGGCCTCTCATGACCTTTGTACGACCTTTTTAATGGTCACATTTATTTTAATTTGTTGTACTAATCATAAGCTTTCATTTGATATGCTACTCGACTAGGTTGATATAATTTGATAATTTGAAAATGACAACAATGAGTTTTATCAAAATTTTGAAATTTGGCCCAACCACCCTAATCAAAATTTGGAGAACTTTTGATATGTTTTAGACAGCATTGTTCTGTATCGTTTCACACCAAAAAACCTTTAGTTATAAGTACCTAGTGGCTAGGAAATTGGTATAATCTTAGATTTTGCACTCAAAATAAAAATTGCCCTTATAAACTATATTACAGATTCATTAGCCCATTCATGTTCAAAGAACAATTTTGGATAACTTTTAATATGTTATAATCAGATTCATATCGGATCGATTAATATAAAAAAGTTTGTTATGATCTTTATTAGGGACGAAGATACCGCATTTTCCTGGAATACTTAAAAAATGTGATTTTGACTACTTTTTGACCCCTTTTGACCTCTGTATCAACTTTACAATGGTGATATATATTTTTAATAATGTTTCTAAAGATAAGCTTTCATTTGATATGCTACTCGACTAGGTTGATATGATTTGATTATTTGATAATGACAACAATGACTTTTTGACAAATTTGGCATTTTGGCCCACCCACCCTAATCTAATTTCGGAGAACTTTTCATACGTTACAGAGGTGCGGGTTAGGCCCCTTTTTGCAGCTTAGACTCTGGACTATTGACCGTGTATGGGGCCATGGCATCTACTGAGGTGATGACTTAACTCGGAAGGACGCACAATAATTGCTCTAAACTGAAAACTGATGGTCGCAGGAAAATTTTGTAAAATGCATATTGTTCACAATGAAATTGCCTACAATTTTTAATTCCACATATTTTAGTCTAAGTCCACGCGTTTCGTAATAAATTGAGAGCAAAAAAACACAGAAACGTGATTGGTCAATTCCAACAATGAAAAAATAAAATGTCGTTCACGGCGTATTTTTTTTCAAGTCTCCACATTTGATTTAGATTTAGTGAATTATTTCATAATTTTTCAACCTTTCCTCTACCAACAATTAAATAATTTGTAAAATTTACGTTTTCCGCCATATTTTCCAAGATGGCCACCAAAAAAATTGAAGGCGCGTCAGGTAATATTAAGAATGATGTAAATAATCGATAATTATGAAAAAATCAATTTCGGCACTCCAATCGAGCGGAAAGCATTTTTTCTACACTTGAACCTGCACTATCTAGTGGAGCGGTCGCTCCACCCAGCCAAGTCGTACTATACACTCACAGTCACTCAACATACCGTAAATGCCTAATAAACTGAGGAGCAGACCAAACACTTTTACTGTAAGCAACAACATGGCATTTTCGGCCTACTGGATCTTAAAATTGGAAAATCTCACATTGTTGTGAAATGTCTTAATTTCGAGCTATGGCCCACCCCACTACATATACCAAATTTGGGAACAATAGGTTATGCCATTTGCGCGCTAGAGGACCGAGAAAACAGTGAAATTACACCACTTTCTGATTCTGAAGATGATGATTCTGATGATATCATCAGGAAAACCTGTTGACAGCGCCACAGCCTAAACGGCTAAACCGATCGACCTGAAACTTTTACCACATATGCACTTTTGGCGTCTGATGATACCTTGCCTCTTGTGATTTTTTGTGCCGCCATTTTTAAACCGGAAGTGACGTCATAACTCAAAAACGTCTGGACCGATTAGAACGAAATTAGCGCCATTCGATTTAGATGGTCATCTATATGAAGTATCAATAAAAAAAATATTATTTTCTTATTTTCTAAACCGGAAGTGACGTCATAAATACGCAATATTTAACTTATTTCAACAAATTATACTTAAAATACGTACATAATTAACTTACATTGTAACATAGACAATACAATTTATATATTCAAGGTAGCAGTGTTCTCGGCCGCCATTCCTGAAACCGGAAGTGACGTCATATATCTAAAACGCCTGTAACGATTGCAACTGAACTAGCTCCTGCGTATTCATTCTGCTATTTATTTGAAAAATCAATTGTGAAAAATGAATAAATAAATTAATGGTACCGGAAATGGCGGCAGGAACCACTAAATGAAACCGGAAGTGACGTCATATATTACAAACGGCATGACCGATTTTACGGAAATATAGGGATTAGGAATTCAGATGGTCGTTCATGAAGGTATCAACTAGATAAAACTAGATTGTTTTCTTATTACCTATACCGGAATTCGGCCGCTATTTCAAAACCGGAAGTGACGTCATGTATCGAAAACGGCTGGATCGATTATAACGAAACTTAAGCTATTCTTCTTGGATAATCATTTTCATCTTATACCAAACGCAACTTTTCATAGTAACCAAATCGGTTGAGGCGTATTTTTTTAAAGAAATTAGTCCCTGCTCGGACATGTGCTACAAGCTGTATGAATAAACTAACAAAAGAAGTGATATCCCAGAAAAAACACTCCGTGTAAAAATACCAGCCAAGTCTCTTTAACTATAAAAAAAAATAGAAGAAATCTAAAAATTCAGCACTGAAAAGGAGTGATATCAAAAAAGGAGCCAAGTCAACGAATTTTCCAAATTTTAATCGTACCATTGAAATAAAAATATCAACCCCCGAGAAATACTTAAAAAAAGGACTTGGCGCATCGTTTTTTTAAAGACATTTTTCTATTCTTAAGCTTATGCCACTCACATACTACGTAGTTCAGAAATGCCTAGAAAAATTGGGACAAAACTTTCAAATTAAATATTGAACATTCTGTAAAATATTTTAAATTTAAATATAAGTACGCAAAGAAACATAGCATTGTCTTACAAGCAATAAATACAGAACAGTTGTGTTTGTGATTGGTAGGTACCTATAGTTTTGTGGGTACATCAACATACCTACTACAGCATTATACTTGGAACCTTCTCGCCGTGTAATTAATTGCTATTAATTAACATTTTATACCAAAAAAATTCATAAATTACATAACGTATTACTTTAGATAAAAATCTAGTCAGTAATTATTTGAGCAGCATGGCTCAGTGCACTAGTCACTTATACAAATCTCATTGACGGCCTTCTTGTAATGAGCGCTTTCGCTATTTCCCTCAGTCACGATATTGAGAAGTATGATTGATTAATATGACCCTAGAAATAGTGGCAATAACGAATAGACTAGGCCGCTTCCGTTTATTCGTTATTCGTTTATCCGTTTATTTCCTCTGAATATTGACAAAATACCAAAACTGCCAGTAGGTAAGAGTACTAGTTATATTAAAACGTAGTATGATTCGTCGATAATGAATGTGATATACTCAGGAAAATATACTTGTAGAGTTCTTCCTATACTTTTAGGATAGAAAAGTGTCTTTAAAAAAACGATGCGCCAAGTCCTTTTTTTAAGTATTTCTCGGGGGTTGATATTTTTATTTCAATGGTACGATTAAAATTTTGAAAATTCGTTGACTTGGCTCCTTTTTTGATATCACTCCTTTTCAGTGCTGAATTTTTAGATTTCTTCTATTTTTTTTTTATAGTTAAAGAGACTTGGCTGGTATTTTTACACGGAGTGTTTTTTCTGGGATCATATTTTTGAAATTTAATTTTATACGGCACCCAGAGAGAAAAGAAAATAGCTAATGTTTCATCAAAAATCCACTAATTATTACTAATTAACGAAACAAAAAATTAAAAAATGTACAGAGGGATAACCCTAAGTTTGTCTTTTATCTAATCACTAGAGGGACCCGTCATGTAAAACATGACCAATGCGCACCAGTGGGGTATGCGTAAATTAGCATGAGTTGAAATATTTGGCAGCAGAGTGTGCGTTGTTGATAACTTTATAGTTATAATACACTACACACATAACGTCGTTAGCATGACTAAAATGCCCAACAGAATACGAAAATGAGTAACGAAGGAAAGTAATTTAACCATGACTATTATGGAAAAGCCATTTCAAATGAGTTTACAAAGTAAAACAAATTAATAAAAAAACGCCAGCCTTTTTGCATTGTGGCGATTCATGATCCATAGAGGTATGCTATCCCAGAAAGAAGGATAACTTAAAGTGTGGGGGTTGGGTTTCATTATATCTGTCTCTCCGAGGTAGAAGGGTGGAAATCAATTTTCTCAATTTTCTGTTGCACCCTTTTGGAATGATATAATCAAGCTCTTCCAATTACAATTTGACTGATGCCAATAAATACAGCTGTATTGAAATATTCTCTTACATTACCCCAACGCATTCACTTAAATAATTACCGATCACCCATTAGAACTGTAGCTGAAATTCTTCATTATAAATGTTCATTTTAATAGATTAGAATCTGATCATTTCACTGAACTGAAACTTGATGCTACAACAGCTGACTATTTCAGCCACTGGAAAATCCACATGTGTATTTTCTTAATATCTTATTACTACAGTACAGTTTATTCCTAAGCTGTTAATATAATTCTATTCTATTCTATTCTATTCTATTGTGTTATATTATATTCTCATGACACATGTCCCCTTTTCAAAATTATGGTTTGATGAAGTCGGAAAACCTGGTTTATGAGCTCACCTCAAGAATAATTGAAATGGACTTCCGACCTTCTACTTCTAAAACACGGACAAACTATCAAGTTTACCCCATCTGCTTTTTCGATTATGACCGAATAGCAGAGAGGCATGTATGGTCACGTGACAGCTGTCAACCAATGAGAGCACATTCTTCACGTTGCTATATTCTGCTTCACTTGATAGATTGTAAAAATTAAACATTGATGCTAAAAACAGTATCAATAGACACATTCCTTCAGTAACATGACACCACTAATAAGAAATGAAGGAAAAGTACATATTTAACAAAATAAAATATATTCAATTCAATCGGCTTTGGTTTGATGGTTTTCAGGTTCACGGCCTTATGTAACTCAAGAGAGAAGAAAATTTGAATATGTCAGTTTGAACGAAGTTGTCGGCATGACGTTTTCTATGTAAAGTAATTGATTTGACAGTAATTATACATTAGAGTAGATTTGTTACAAATACAAAAGCATAAAGTGTGCGTCTTAGGTAAGTTTTGGTTATTTCTTTATTCACAAAAAGCAGAAGACGTAATTTTAGACATGTTTGGCAATGTAACGCCACCATCTTAGTTATAGTTTTCAATAAATACCAATGTCAAATCGAAGCGCGCAACCGTTCCTGACATACACACACACAGACAGACAGACAGAACTGGGTAACTATAAGTAAGATGATTAAAATTTCTAATCATTTGGTGAACCCGTTTCGTCTCCAATCGTATCCAAAAAAGTGTCTACAAAAAGCAGCCAAATCGCTCGCGCTTGCATTATTCCCAATTCGTCCCCAACTTACTTCGGATCTGCAATGATGGTTGGGTCAAGGTCACCGAGATAGGTGATGGTGAATGGTATCAACGCCGCGATGAAGATGGCGGTGAAGAGAATCAGATGGTCGTATCTGCGCCACTTGTTGATCAGATACATGATGAACGGAGCCACGAGGAACAGTTGCATATCGCACGCAATGTACCACGCAGGATCGATGCACTGGAGAATCAGAATCAAACATCAACATTGTTATAACGCTCCGTGTAACGCGTTGATCAGATACATGATGAACGGAGCCACGAGGAACAGTTGCATATCGCACGCAATGTACCACGCAGGATCGATGCACTGGAGAATCAGAATCAAACATCAACATTGTTATAACGCTCCGTGTAACGCGTTGATCAGATACATGATGAACGGAGCCACGAGGAACAGTTGCATATCGCACGCAATGTACCACGCAGGATCGATGCACTGGAGAATCAGAATCAAACATCAACATTGTTATAACGCTCCGTGTAACGCGTTGATCAGATACATGATGAACGGAGCCACGAGGAACAGTTGCATATCGCACGCAATGTACCACGCAGGATCGATGCACTGGAGAATCAGAATCAAACATCAACATTGTTATAACGCTCCGTGTAACGCGTTGATCAGATACATGATGAACGGAGCCACGAGGAACAGTTGCATATCGCACGCAATGTACCACGCAGGATCGATGCACTGGAGAATCAGAATCAAACATCAACATTGTTATAACGCTCCGTGTAACGCGTTGATCAGATACATGATGAACGGAGCCACGAGGAACAGTTGCATATCGCACGCAATGTACCACGCAGGATCGATGCACTGGAGAATCAGAATCAAACATCAACATTGTTATAACGCTCCGTGTAACGCGTTGATCAGATACATGATGAACGGAGCCACGAGGAACAGTTGCATATCGCACGCAATGTACCACGCAGGATCGATGCACTGGAGAATCAGAATCAAACATCAACATTGTTATAACGCTCCGTGTAACGCGTTGATCAGATACATGATGAACGGAGCCACGAGGAACAGTTGCATATCGCACGCAATGTACCACGCAGGATCGATGCACTGGAGAATCAGAATCAAACATCAACATTGTTATAACGCTCCGTGTAACGCGTTGATCAGATACATGATGAACGGAGCCAAGAGGAACAGTTGCATATCGCACGCAATGTACCACGCAGGATCGATGCACTGGAGAATCAGAATCAAACATCAACATTGTTATAACGCTCCGTGTAACGCGTTGATCAGATACATGATGAACGGAGCCACGAGGAACAGCTGCATATCGCACGCAATGTACCACGCAGGATCGATGCACTGGAGAATCAGAATCAAACATCAACATTGTTATAACGCTCCGTGTAACGCGTTGATCAGATACATGATGAACGGAGCCACGAGGAACAGCTGCATATCGCACGCAATGTACCACGCAGGATCGATGCACTGGAGAATCAGAATCAAACATCAACATTGTTATAACGCTCCGTGTAACGCGTTGATCAGATACATGATGAACGGAGCCACGAGGAACAGCTGCATATCGCACGCAATGTACCACGCAGGATCGATGCACTGGAGAATCAGAATCAAACATCAACATTGTTATAACGCTCCGTGTAACGCGTTGATCAGATACATGATGAACGGAGCCACGAGGAACAGCTGCATATCGCACGCAATGTACCACGCAGGATCGATGCACTGGAGAATCAGAATCAAACATCAACATTGTTATAACGCTCCGTGTAACGCGTTGATCAGATACATGATGAACGGAGCCACGAGGAACAGTTGCATATCGCACGCAATGTACCACGCAGGATCGATGCACTGGAGAATCAGAATCAAACATCAACATTGTTATAACGCTCCGTGTAACGCGTTGATCAGATACATGATGAACGGAGCCACGAGGAACAGTTGCATATCGCACGCAATGTACCACGCAGGATCGATGCACTGGAGAATCAGAATCAAACATCAACATTGTTATAACGCTCCGTGTAACGCGTTGATCAGATACATGATGAACGGAGCCACGAGGAACAGTTGCATATCGCACGCAATGTACCACGCAGGATCGATGCACTGGAGAATCAGAATCAAACATCAACATTGTTATAACGCTCCGTGTAACGCGTTGATCAGATACATGATGAACGGAGCCAAGAGGAACAGTTGCATATCGCACGCAATGTACCACGCAGGATCGATGCACTGGAGAATCAGAATCAAACATCAACATTGTTATAACGCTCCGTGTAACGCGTTGATCAGATACATGATGAACGGAGCCACGAGGAACAGCTGCATATCGCACGCAATGTACCACGCAGGATCGATGCACTGGAGAATCAGAATCAAACATCAACATTGTTATAACGCTCCGTGTAACGCGTTGATCAGATACATGATGAACGGAGCCACGAGGAACAGCTGCATATCGCACGCAATGTACCACGCAGGATCGATGCACTGGAGAATCAGAATCAAACATCAACATTGTTATAACGCTCCGTGTAACGCGTTGATCAGATACATGATGAACGGAGCCACGAGGAACAGCTGCATATCGCACGCAATGTACCACGCAGGATCGATGCACTGGAGAATCAGAATCAAACATCAACATTGTTATAACGCTCCGTGTAACGCGTTGATCAGATACATGATGAACGGAGCCACGAGGAACAGCTGCATATCGCACGCAATGTACCACGCAGGATCGATGCACTGGAGAATCAGAATCAAACATCAACATTGTTATAACGCTCCGTGTAACGCGTTGATCAGATACATGATGAACGGAGCCACGAGGAACAGTTGCATATCGCACGCAATGTACCACGCAGGATCGATGCACTGGAGAATCAGAATCAAACATCAACATTGTTATAACGCTCCGTGTAACGCGTTGATCAGATACATGATGAACGGAGCCACGAGGAACAGTTGCATATCGCACGCAATGTACCACGCAGGATCGATGCACTGGAGAATCAGAATCAAACATCAACATTGTTATAACGCTCCGTGTAACGCGTTGATCAGATACATGATGAACGGAGCCACGAGGAACAGTTGCATATCGCACGCAATGTACCACGCAGGATCGATGCACTGGAGAATCAGAATCAAACATCAACATTGTTATAACGCTCCGTGTAACGCGTTGATCAGATACATGATGAACGGAGCCACGAGGAACAGCTGCATATCGCACGCAATGTACCACGCAGGATCGATGCACTGGAGAATCAGAATCAAACATCAACATTGTTATAACGCTCCGTGTAACGCGTTGATCAGATACATGATGAACGGAGCCACGAGGAACAGCTGCATATCGCACGCAATGTACCACGCAGGATCGATGCACTGGAGAATCAGAATCAAACATCAACATTGTTATAACGCTCCGTGTAACGCGTTGATCAGATACATGATGAACGGAGCCACGAGAAACAGCTGCATATCGCACGCAATGTACCACGCAGGATCGATGCACTGGAGAATCAGAATCAAACATCAGCATTGTTATAACGCTCCGTGTAACGCGTTGATCAGATACATGATGAACGGAGCCACGAGGAACAGCTGCATATCGCACGCAATGTACCACGCAGGATCGATGCACTGGAGAATCAGAATCAAACATCAACATTGTTATAACGCTCCGTGTAACGCGTTGATCAGATACATGATGAACGGAGCCACGAGGAACAGTTGCATATCGCACGCAATGTACCACGCAGGATCGATGCACTGGAGAATCAGAATCAAACATCAACATTGTTATAACGCTCCGTGTAACGCGTTGATCAGATACATGATGAACGGAGCCACGAGGAACAGTTGCATATCGCACGCAATGTACCACGCAGGATCGATGCACTGGAGAATCAGAATCAAACATCAACATTGTTATAACGCTCCGTGTAACGCGTTGATCAGATACATGATGAACGGAGCCACGAGGAACAGTTGCATATCGCACGCAATGTACCACGCAGGATCGATGCACTGGAGAATCAGAATCAAACATCAACATTGTTATAACGCTCCGTGTAACGCGTTGATCAGATACATGATGAACGGAGCCACGAGGAACAGTTGCATATCGCACGCAATGTACCACGCAGGATCGATGCACTGGAGAATCAGAATCAAACATCAACATTGTTATAACGCTCCGTGTAACGCGTTGATGAGCGAGCACGGGTACGTGCATGCACACAACATATACAACCATATTGAATTGAAATATGATCCACTCAATCAACATAAAAGTATATGCTTTTCATCGAAACTTGAAAATAGCATCTAAGCACCCTGGTACATAAAGCAATTCAGATTCATGTTGCAGTGGAAAACAATCATTTCGATACTTCATATTTTCTGGCAGTTATTAAAAAATGTAATAAGTGCATACGTTCCTAAATGATTGGGATTGAAATTTTGTAAAATAAGATACAATGTTGATCCTAATGATCATGCAAAATATGAGTTTGATCAGATTTATCGAAGACCGTTTTCATTTTCAACCTATCAGGAGAAATTTTAACCAATGAATTGATCTCAAAAAAATTAGGGTCTGCAAGCTCAAACGGTTGTCTTTACATGTGTGCAAAAATTCAGATCTATCGGTGAAACGGTGCGATTTCTATTGCTCCAGATAGCAGCAAAAAAATAAAAATAAAGTGGTCCGTGTCAAAAGAGTCAACAGGAATCGCTCGCTTCGCTCGCTCAATAAAGTGATAAAATCAGTGATAAAATTATATAGTCAGTGATATCGTCAGTTATAAAATAACTGAAAATTATTGACATAAATTTGCAAATATTTGAAAAGAGCATAAAATGTCCGTCCGTAAAATGTCAATAACTTTTAGAAATAACAACAGATTAGTCTGAAAATTGAAAACAAAATACCTGAAATGTTGGTCCCAAATGTCCATGCAAAGTTTTAAGTTGATCAACGGTTTGTTTCAATTATGATTTTGTTCTAAATCGATCCCAGAGACCACTTGGATTACATTAGTATTTAGTACTATGTGTGCAAATTTCAGATCGATTGGTCGAACGGTTTGACCTGGGCAGTGCCTAAAAAAAGGCACAGAGAAAGTGCCATATACGAGTATACTATGGTTACGTCACCGGGTGATGTTAGCTTTATGAGCGATGGAATATAGCGTCTTCTTTTGGCGCGAAGCTCTGTTTTTCTATGTCTCTACAGGACAGCACACACATTTTATCGGATCGATTAAAAATTTTGCACCAGTTACTCTGACATATCGTAAATATTAGTTTTTACATAAAACGAATATTAGGAATATTGTTCACTCAAGCTGAAGGTAACCTGTACCACGTTCTATGCAATCTTTTGAACGTTAATAAAATATCCATCTGGTTCACAAAGTGACTAATCCATAGTTTTTTTTAGAACTCTGAAAAAAATATAGATAGATTTTATTCCGATTAATGTGAAACAGATAATGCAAGAATCATTAATACTAAGCAAATCCATGGCTTGGTATAATTATAGTACAAAGATAGTTTTTTTGTGTTCGTTTAATACTATTGTTTTGTCCATCATGAAAGAGTTTTGCAGTGGCTTGGTTCCTTTTGCCTGGAGACCATCGACATATTTGCACGAACTGGATTGATCATGATATTCAGAATTTTGTAATTATTTTGAGATGTCACAGTATGGAGCTAGGGTATCGATGTGTAAAAACCACATGGCACCTGTAAAGCACCATCATAGTTAAAAAAATATATTATTGGTGGAAATTTTAACACATTTTTTAAAAATTGGGGTTTAACATCGCACTGTTCTGCAGCGAGGCTAATGGCGACGGATGAATGAATTTGATGATGATTGGGAGATGATGGCGGAGATTAGGTGAGGATGGTAGGTGGGAAAAAGGCGGTCGTGGCCTATTAGTATGGTACCTTTCCAGCATATGACTCTCGACTGAAGAAATACCACGAAAAAACCTCAGTCAGGAAGGACCCTGGGCTCTGGAATACAAGTTCTGAGCGTTATACCACTCAACCATACCTGTTCCGTATAAAAAAAAAACAAAAAATCAAAATTAAACCCAAAGTTCAAAATTTAAAAAAAAAATCAAATCAAGTTAAAAAAATCTTTAAGGGGAGGTATGCACGAAGGATTTGCCATGTTAAATTGGACAATTTTGGGACAATTTTTCTTGGAAACGGTTTGAGGTAGAGGTTTGAAATTTTCATATGATATAGTAATAGATATAAGTATCAAAATAGACTAGATTCAAACATGACACTTTCATATATTTTTTTAAATTAATTTATTAAAAAACATATATTTTTTGTCACATTTTTTTACCCTATTTTTTTTATTTAAGACAAAATATAGCACCCAGAAAGGTCATTCTAATCTATCTTGCAGTTTATGATATCATGTATAAACACGCAAAATTTCAATACTCTAGCGATAATAGTTTACAAAATATCTTGTCCCAAAGCTATAAATTTATCGTTCTGAGATACGCACCATTGAAATTCCACAATAATAATTTTACATGATAAGATTCATGAAGAGAGCTGGGCAGACGGTTACAAAATATTTTTTTAGAGAGTATATAACAAGGATGTTGCATTAAAGCTGTATTATTCATATTGAAAAAATATCAAAAAAAAATAATATAAAATAAAAAAAAATCACAAAAAAATTTAATTCTTCGTGCATACCTCCCCTTAATGTCATCGAGACTTGTTACATTTTACAAATTTCAGACATATCTGTAGCGGCCTTGTTAGACTCAAGAGCATGACCAAGGCAATTTCAACAAAGTTTCTCATGTCGTTGGGTGGGAGGGGGGGGGGGGGGGGACTTGCTTCACCATTACACTTGCTTCAATTCATGAATGTCACACGTACTATATATAAATCCATGGTCACACGTTGCAGATCAGTTTCGACGAAGAGAGGAAGGTGCTTACCGGGCGTGTTGCATGCACGTAATTGTTGACGTAGAGTATGGTTGTCCACCAGTTGCTCAGACAATTATCCCGCTCATGGCCGATCTTGGCCGGCCAGAGCGGGCCGTCGGAGAGGTCGTACAAGATCCAGGCTTGGAACGCGATCACCACGGCCAGCACGGGCGTCAATCTTTAAACACACAGCAAATCAGATGACTTGCGGTTAGGAACATTTTATGCAATTGCAGGAACTCAAATGAATTTCGCTTCCGCTTCCGGTTCCAAGTTTTTTAAAAATCTCGGTTCCGGTTCCATTTTAAGTGCAAATAATTTCTAACATTGATTGACTCCGTGATTACTTATTTGAAGAATTGTAAATTGTAATTAGGGAAGTCTCCTTGAAATTAGATTTCAGAATAATATTTGTTTTATGAAAGTTAGGATGTTGCTGAACACAGATGTGGTATTATTTTTGTTGAGAGATGAATAATTTTCAAGGAATTAATTTACAAATATTGATATATTTCTTACAATGTTAAAACAGGAAAATTGACAGTGTCATCACAATTAGCTATATTGCCATGGCAACAAAGGATCCACCATGGTAACACATTGTTGGACACTTGGAAATGACATCACAATCTTGATTCTAGATACAGGCCGTTTTTCCCGCCAAAATATCCAAAGTCATTTGAATTTGATTTTTATGAATGAAAATTTTAAATATAGCTGGTGATAAGGGTGTTTATCATTGTTATTTGTGTTGATATTTACAAATTAACTAGAATAAAATTTCACGATACTTCCCTATTTCAGATTTGGAAGGCAATGAAGTGAATATTCAATTTACATTATTTAAATAAAGAACCTTTATGGGACCCAAAAATTGTAAAATGTTATTAAGGTTTTCGAATCCGGTTCCAGTCCCATAGAAGCAAAAAAAAAGTAATTCTAAAAAATAATAAAATGTAATTAGATAAAAAGGTAAAAAGGTGTTGGAAAGGTAATCGCAGTCAATTGTCAGTGTTTGAGATAATGGGAAAAAGTTACTAATAAATCAGGTAATTTTTCTAGAATTCTTACCTGTGACATTATTTCATTCACTGTGTTTGTTGGTAATAATACGGGATTGACAGCTTCGTAAAAATAACCTCACTCAATTGTAGAGGGGGTTGGATGAGAAGGGGGAGAGAAGGGGGTGATTTTACCCAATTGGATTCATGATTTTGTTTAATTTTAATTTTTGCATGATAATTTATTGTTTTAATAATAATGGGGTTTGGAACCCCCCCCCCCCCCCCCCCCGGCCACCGCTCAAGTTCCAGATACAAATGTTCAATTATGGAGCGATTTAGTGCGCAAAATTAGTGCTAAATCCCCTAGAAAGTATATTGAGGCATAAGGTGCGGGGTTTGCAAGTTCACTTTAACACCTCCCATGAAAGATAAACGTTTTAAACTTTGATTGATATTAAAATATTAAATACTTTTACATGTATTTCAGATATTAATATTAACCAATCTATATGGATAAAGTCTGCAAACACAGGAGATGGTCTAATGTGTGTAAATATTCAGCTTGATATGAGAAAGGATGTGACCTGTGCATCATACCAGCATAGGTGATAAACAAGTTTTTATCAGAATACTTTACCTCAAGTATCGATAGACTGGAAGGAACCACAGACTGGGCCTCTTCTTCATTTCATAATATTGCAACAAGTTCCAAGCTACCAGAAATCCGCTTATGATGAAGAATATTTCAACAATCAGATGGCCGTTCATAACCATGGTACCGATTGCATCCTCGTACATCTGAAACAAAATATTAGGTCCTATATCTAGAAGACATTGTGAAGAGATGAGACGTTGCTTGCTGGTGTCGTGGCATACACAATCCCTCGAAAAGTTAACAACTCTCGCGCGTGTTCGAGAGAGATTGGGTTATGATGGCCAAGACAAATTATTGCCAGTGGCGTCGGAATCCAGGGCTAGATGAAGGACAATACAGTTTATCTAATTGTTTATGAAATTAGCTTTATCGGACTTGCTATAGGAATAGACTACAGGTAATTCTTCGAGAGTTAATTCGTTTTAAATAGCGTTGTGAAAAAGAGATTTAAAAAGAAAGACAGAAGAAATGAGTATCAAATTAAATAACGAAATAAAATAAAGAAAGATACCGACTAATTTTACTTAAAAGTCTGTTGTCAAGTTAGATTTTGGTCGACTGTGAAGCCAGATAGTATTCCGATATGAATTTTTGTAGACAAGGATATATCATGTTTTAAGGATATATTTGCCACGATTTATAAAACAGTAAATTTAGTAATTGCGTAAAATCGTGTTTTCAAAACTTTATTTTAAGCCAACGTTTCGAGATCCGTGTTGTCTCTTCTTCAGGGAAGTACAATATAGTTTAAATTACAAAATATTTAAAACAGAAAAATAAAATAATGGAATTCCAAAAAATTAAAATATTATAAAAAAATATTAACAATATTCTATTAGAATAAATTCCCGTCTGAATCGCTGACCTTCTCCAAGTCGTCGGGGTTGACGAGAGGTCCTGAGGACAGCGCCTCCGTGCGATGACCCAGCACTATGAAGGCCAGGGCGATCACCCTCATGCCGGGAATGCAGCTTATGACTTCGTCGTTGCCGCTCTCCATTGACGTCATATGCGCCCAGTTACATCGCCACGAGAAGGCGTTGTACCAGCGCGCCTTGTTCTTACTGTTCCGCTTGTTCCGCCCAGTCAGCCACTCACAGACGATCAGGAATAATAAATACAGTAGTAGGACTATTCTGGAAATGTGAAACAGAATATTTTACATTAGTATGCTAAATTTTCTATCTTCGTGGTGATTTATGACGCACTGTACTGCAATTAGCGTATTGGCAACGGATGAATGATTATGAAGATGATAGGGAATGATCAAAGGCGTGAGTAGAGATGGAAATGTCCTTGGAAAAGATAAATGTTGCCTGTCCCTTCCCCCCCCCCCCTCCCCATCTGGATCGCCGATCATAACTGAAAACCTCTAGCGCATCTTTACATGAGACATGGGGGTACATGAGAGTAGAACATTCGGGAGATTGTTTCGTATGATTTATTACACCTGATAATGTCAAAAAGTGAAATATCTCTAGTACATTCTGCCATTAAGCTGAATTTCTTCAATTAGGGGTGGTTTGGGGGTGGGGGTGAGTAGCCTGAAATGTGGGCAGGGTAGCGAAGTACACGTGTGCAAAATTTTATTGAGGTCGGTCAATGATGTAGGATATGTCCGAAAGTGTCAATTAATTTTTCAATTGGGGTGGTTTTTTCAATTAGGGGTGGTTTGGGGGAGGGAGTAAGTAGCCACGATGTGCGCAGGTTCAGTTAGAATCTCCATACCAAATTTGGTTGAGATCGGTCAAAGTGTGTAGAAATGTATGAAGTTCTGACAGACAGACAGACAGACAGACAGACAGACAGACAGACAGACAGACAGACAGACAGACATTCTACTTTATTGGTATTGATTAAAAGGTCGGCTCATATAGCTAATTCAAGCAATAAAACGTTTTTAAATATATTTTAGACCCTAAAAATCTATTTTTGTGCAGTTTTGAACAGAGGGCAGGGGACCAATTCTATAACTTTAAAATTCCCGATTCGGGCAGAATCGGATTCACGGCTATATGGGTTAAAATGTCATTGAAACGGATTCTACAGAATCGGGAATTTTAAAGTTATAGAATAGGGTTATAGAATAGTTATAGAATGGTATATATAGGTACATTTACCCGAGATACAACAGCGAACTGGAAGATTCCTCCTTCTTCGTCTGACACATGCCTTCTGGGATCCTGACTCTGATGCTCAGGTCTGGCATTTGCGTCTCCAGGAATTCCAGGCCCTGCTCCAGATCCTTGGCCGAGCATCCGGACGGCACGCACAGAGCCATCTTCATGCGGTTGCGCCGCAGCTTCATCCGGTTCTCGGACACCTGGATCATGTAAACATTTCAGTTTCGGGCACCCCAGCAGGATATTTTTTAGGACCCCAATACGTTTTTAATTGACTATACTATACCGTAAACATATTTAACAATATGTGTATCCTTTTGTGTTAATATTTTAATGCATTTTGACACTATTTCCCCTCATAGAAACACGCAGGCACAGAAACATTTGGAATTTTACTATCGGTTTTGGTGCACTTTTACTCGATATCGTCGATTTGATTATCTAAATACTTCATATTACCATGATATTTCAAATATTTCATTATTATCGATTATTGATATTTTTTTCTTATTTTGGTATTCATTCGATTCATATTTTTGCCCCCCCCCCACCCCCGCGACTGCGGTGGCTGCAACCTCGCAGCCAAAATGTTATAGAATGTTACGGAGACTGCAACCTGCAGTCTCGTTTCTAGTTTTTGAACGAGATCCTGTTATTTCTGGAAAATTTTTCGAGAAAATAAGGAACACGACTGACCTCTGTTGGATTTTGTGGTACTAGGTAAATGGCGGCTATCAAGGGCGCATTTGCATAAATATAAATATTAATAAATATAATTAAAATATAAATAAACATCTTTGCTACAGTTGTTTGTTATGGCTAATAAAGTAAATTTTTAACTCAATTTCGATTCATTTTGTTTCTCTCCTTTCACTGTTCTATGGAAACAAGCAATGTAAAAACAAACAAATTAATCTGTGGACTTAGTACAGCCATCTTGCCAGAAGTGGCCCCATCACGTATCGCTTATTTGCGGGAAAAGTGGAACCAATCTTTGCATGGTCATTGGGACCAACAATTTAGGTATTTAGCAGCGACCTATTCTGTTTTACTATAGGAAAACGCTCAGTGTAAAGCGTTGATGAGCGAGCACAGATACGTGTCACATCCCCAGCCAAACGCGATACACGATACGACACATTACGAGTTTCTTTTTCTCCCATCTCCATATATTATAAACTCTAGCTGAATAACAGATCCGAATTTACTTAAATTGATCATCCCAAATTGTCATATTTTAAAAAGTATTGTATACATATTTCAACAAAATACACCTCATCAATCCGTCTCAAAAGAGATTTCAAAGTGTCAAAAAAACAAAAATCGCCCTGCGGGGCAGTGTGGTGTCCAGGGGGGTTATTCTAAATTCCCTCGTCGTCTCGTATCAATTATTGATACGAGACAAGGGAATTTAGAATACGAGACGACAAGGGAATTTAGAATAACCCCCCTGGACACCACACTGCCCCGCAGGGCGATTTTTGTTTTTTTGACAATTTGAAATCTCCTTTGAGACGGATTGATGAGGTGCATTTTGTTGAAATAAGTATACAATACTTTTATTATTGATACGAGACAAGGGAATTTAGAATACGAGACGACAAGGGAATTTAGAATAACCCCCCTGGCCCCCACGCCTCTCTCACGCTTTGTATTCCCCCCCCCCCCCGGCAGAAATCCAGCGGGCGCTCATGAGTCAAATAAATATAAAGCAGGCTGGCCTAACAAAATTAATGCATTACCTTCAGATAATGACAGGTAGGAGTTTTTCATCCTTACCACCTAATGGGTATTTGAAAACAAAACAAAACAAGTTTTTTGTTTGCTGCTTTGTTTTCTCATTTCATCAATCAGTATTAACAATCATGTTGATGGTTGTTACAAACATATTAATAATGTCCCTATGTGGTTAACCGGCCATAATAAAACAAATATTATCGAACCAGCATGTTTCCTATCATTATTCTACTTCTTCTTCTGCATCCACTTTGCAACCATTTTGCATTTTGCAATATATACCTACCAATTTTATTTTTATTTTGAAACACCTGTATAGATAGCATTTAATTTTTTCTGTAGCCCATTATTACAGTCTGTAGTGATGTAATACAAGAGGAATTTAAACTACTTGATCTGTACATACAGAACTTGAGTTGTAAAGAATGGGGCTCCACACTTCAAGCTTAGAATAGAGCGCGCAAGGTGAAATTATTCCCCGTTGCTATGGCAACAGATCATTGAAAACAAAAGAAGTTGTTTAACATTGTATAAAAAGTAAGTAATTGAAACTATTACATAAATGTAATATATTTTAAACTAATTGTTTTAAAATTTTAAAACAATTACCTTCACTCCGAACACAACTGTTTGGCATTATATTTCAAATACAAGAAGTTTAAAGAGAGCTGTCATCTATCTGTCATTTTGTACAGAAGCATGCGTGGTAGGAAAAAAGGTAAAATTGTAGCTAGCGCTCCGCAGTGAGAGCAAATGGCAGCGTGGAAGCCCCTTATTAGTCCAGTCAAATGAGAGATTTACCCCCAAAAATTTCAACATTTGGTTTTTTGGTGTCATTCTCTTCAGAAAAATGCCTTCTACAGCATATCCAAAATCCGCCAAAATCCGCGAACCGGAAGTACTTTTTAATCAATGTTTAATTTAATTTCCCATGTTAATTTCATCTTGCAAAAAAATCTTTTTTTCATGTAACTCCGATTTTGACGAAACTTGGCAGAATTGTTCACCATGTGGCTGAATACCTGTGACGTCACAACGTGAATTATAAATAATTTGACACTTGGAAGGGAAGTTTAGTCCGTATTGTCCCTCATCAGATAAGTTATAGGTAGGACACATTCTTGGCTCTCTAGGACACATCTGTTGGAACTTATCTACGCAGAAAAGAACTGCGAAAATGACATAATCTATGATTTTACTTCCTTGCACCTAAATATTATCAAATCTAGACCTGAAGTTGAAGGAAATTCTACGAGTTGCCAAGAAGAGCAAACTTTACTCGAATAAAAGGGCACATATGCAGCACAAACCTGACACAATGCTGTCAAAACATGCGCTCTTTCTTCCTCTTTCCAACGAAATGTTGAGATAATAATTATATCCACTATTATGAATGTAATGTTTAAACGAACAGCACTTGGTTTTGACAGTCTTCACACGCGTACGTATACACGAGATTTGTGTTGTTTTTATTATTAAATCACTGCAAATTAAATAATATTGACTGCAAATATTGATAAGCTCCAGTATGCAGTGAATTTCCTTCATAAATCACCTTGGATTACTCAACATGAACGATGTAAGGTATGTACTCACAGTGAACTATTTCTTTTGATCGGATGTAGAGAAATAAAGTCACGTGATATACATTGACCTTAAATGAACACAAAAAGCTCTCTGAGAGTTTTTATCTCAATCTTATCGTTTGGGAAATATGGCCCATCGAAAAGACATAATTTAGTCAGTTTTCGACGATTTCAGTCACTTTGAGTGTAATTTGATATTTTGCGAGGTCCATATTTCCCAAACGATAAGATTTAGAGAAAAACGCTCAGAGAGCTATTTGTTCCATTTAGGATAGTAAACATAGGTAAGCTCTGTCTCCATGAGCGCCCGCAGGATTTCTACCAGGGGGGGCAATGCAAGGAAAAAAAATTTCCAGGGTTAAGTGGGGTGTAGGGGGTGCGCCCCCCACCCTGCCCCGCAGGGCGTTTTTTGGATTTTGGACACTTTGAAATCGATTTTGAGACGTTATGAGGTGCATTTTGTTCAAATACCTATTCAATATTTTGTAAATTTTACACTTTGAGGTGGTTGAGGGCATGCCCCTACCATGCCCCGCAGGGCATTGTTTGTTTTTTTAACACTTTGAAATTTTTTATTTTTTTGTTTACAGATTGAAACTATACGTTACTTGACGCATTATATTCAAATTTGAGGCATTTTGGTTCGTTTTGGACATTTCCTCCAACCATGTTCTTCAAAACAAATAACGTAGATAGGTATAGCAAGTCATATTAAATATAAATTTCGATACTTAAGTCAGTATTTTATTTTTCATTCAAAAAGTTACATATATATAATAATGATTTGAAGTAACATTCTTTTCCCAATTTTTGTAGATATCCAGGAGGGGCAAGTGCCCCCCCTTGCCTCCCCCCCTGCGGGCGCCCATGTCTGTCTCTGCTCTCCACACGTCTCCAGATTGCTCTCTGTCCCCAGCAGCTCCACCGTCGCCAGACAATACTGTCCTACGATGCGCTCTGCTCCTTGCATGTCACTTACCCTGAGAGTGTTCCAGACCGAGCATCTCTGTCCCTGCTCTCCACACGTCTCCAGATTGCTCTCTGTCCCCAGCAGCTCCACCGTCGCCAGACAATACTGTCCTACGATGCGCTCTGCTCCTTGCATGTCACTTACCCTGAGAGTGTTCCAGACCGAGCATCTCTGTCCCTGCTCTCCACACGCCTCCAGCTTGCTCTCTGTCCCCAGCAGCTCCACCGTCGCCAGACAATACTGTCCTACGATGCGCTCTTCTCCTTGCATGTCACTTACCCTGAGAGTGTTCCAGACCGAGCATCTCTGTCCCTGCTCTCCACACGCCTCCAGCTTGATCTCTGTCCCCAGCAGCTCCACCGTCGCCAGACAATACTGTCCTACGATGCGCTCTGCTCCTTGCATGTCACTTACCCTGAGAGTGTTCCAGACCGAGCATCTCTGTCCCTGCTCTCCACACGTCTCCAGATTGCTCTCTGTCCCCAGCAGCTCCACCGTCGCCAGACAATACTGTCCTACGATGCGCTCTGCTCCTTGCATGTCACTTACCCTGAGAGTGTTCCAGACCGAGCATCTCTGTCCCTGCTCTCCACACGCCTCCAGCTTGCTCTCTGTCCCCAGCAGCTCCACCGTCGCCAGACAATACTGTCCTACGATGCGCTCTGCTCCTTGCATGTCACTTACCCTGAGAGTGTTCCAGACCGAGCATCTCTGTCCCTGCTCTCCACACGCCTCCAGCTTGCTCTCTGTCCCCAGCAGCTCCACCGTCGCCAGACAATACTGTCCTACGATGCGCTCTGCTCCTTGCAGTCCGTTGTCCACCGCCAAGCACTCGTCGTAGTTGCCCAGATGGTAGGACTGTCCCATGAGAATGCCCGTCGGCTTGGCAGATGCGTCCAACACTGTGGACAAGGTGCTAGTTGAGAGATTAGGGTTAAAGCCCGATTTTTGATACAGCGCCCGGTATTAGATAACCCCATAAAAAACACTCCGTGTAAAAAAACAGCCAAGTCTCTTCAACTAAAAAAAAATATTATGAAATCTAAAAATTCTGCACTGAAACGTAGTGATATCAAAAAATGAGCCAAGTCAAATCTTTATTTGAAAATTAAAAAGTACTTGGCGCATCGTGTATATAAATAGCTAAGAAGTATAGGCTAGATATAAATACATATACTTATAGTACCTATACCTACAATGCCCTAAAAAAACGATGCGCCAAGTATTTTTGAATTTTCAAATAAAGATTTGACTTGGCTCATTTTTTGATATCACTACGTTTCAGTGCAGAATTTTTAGATTTCATAATATTTTTTTTAGTTGAAGAGACTTGGCTGTTTTTTTTACACGGAGTGTTTTTTATGGGGATATCAATTATTTTTTTAGTTTATTTACACAACTTGTAAAACTTTTTGGGGCAACAATGGCTAATTTCTTTTTAAAAAATACGCCATTTCCGAATAATTTACTAAAAAAAATATTGTTTGGAGCTAAATATATACTTAAAGTGATATACCATGAAGAATTGCGAAAGCATCGTTCCAATAGGTCCAGCCGTTTTCGAGATATGGCATCACTTCCGGTTTTCAAAATGGCGGCTGAAAGCTCTTACACATTGTATTAATTTGTATATAAATACTAATATTTCATTATAAGACTTCTGAATATGTAGTTGGTTTTTATATCAAGGGAAGTGACTTTAGGCAGATTTCGCTTAACTATGACGTCATTTCCGGTTTCAGTAATTAGAAAACTTTAATTTAACTACTGTTATTTCATATAGAGGACCGTCTGAATCGATTGGCGCAAATTTCGTTCCGATCGGTTAAGCCGTTTTTGAGATATGACGTCACTTCCGGTTTCAAAATGGCGGCACAAAAAATTTATAAGGGCAAGGTATCATCAGGCAGACGAGCTGTATATGTGGTGAAAATTTCGGGTCAATCAACCCAGCCGTTTAGGCTGTGGCGGAGACCGCGGAATTTATTGGAAGATGAATCATCATCATCATCATCATTATTACTAGGAAAACGCTCGGTGTAACGCGTTGATGAGCGAGCACCAAAGAGCGCAACACCTCGAACCGAAATTCTGTCTATCTTCTTATTTGTCTATGCAATTTATGAGAGTTCTAGAGATGAGCAAGGTTAGAAGGAGTTCGGCAAGAATCGAAGACAGTAACATCATTGGGGAAGACCAGAAGAAAAATGCAATCTTTGAACCGCAATTAGAGAAAGACTGGGGAAGATTATTTCGAAAATGAACAGTACGGGGCAGGAATGAATTTGGGGAGGAAAGTTAAGAATTTGTTTATTTTGATGCGAATATACTCGAAACTATATTATAATCATAAACTCTAAGCTATAACTATAAACTACTCTATATTTGATGTCGTGGACGTTTTCGGAACCATCTTGTAATAACATGGCAGTGGTGACGGTTTGTTCCGTTGGAACGGAACAAACCGTCACCACTGCCATGTCATTACTCTATATTTCTTTTTAAAAATAAAATAGCATATTATAAAATTATTTACTAATTATTATAATTACTATTATTACTTTTGGCGCTAGTGTAGCCTTAGCAGCCTTAGAGTATCCACTCGCAGCCTTAGCTCCGGTCCATCATCCACACCCGATCCTCGTCACATGTTCAGGGGGCACAGGAGGGCAAGCTGGCCGCGAAGATCTAGCATTGAGCATGTGCCCACCACACTACTTTATGAAATGTTTTTGTGTTTCGTTTTTTTGTGGTAACTTGTTGTGGCAAAATCAATTGGAATCAATAAGATGGTTTTGCCTCAGCCGCAGACAAAGCCTAGTGGCGAACTTCAGTAAAACTTTATGGAAACATGTACTTTCTTTGAAATGATAACTAACAATTTTATTTCAGATTTTTATTTTTTAGAGCCTCCTGGAAACAAATATATTTTCAACCAAGATCTTTGTAATATCGAACCGGAATATCGTAACGCACAGAAATCATAATATACATCGTAAATTAAAATGCGATCCACTCGATCAAAATTAAATTACCTGAGTTCATTGAAACTATGAGAATAGCCATCTACACACTCTGATCCACAAAGAAAATCATATTTGAATTGCACTGGAAATAAAATGTTGATAAAATCGCTTCTGACTTTCTACTTAAATGTCAATAAGTATATACATTCTATACCGATTGAGCTGAAAACTTGTAAAATAAGAGAAAATGGTAGACTTGATGTCCATGCAAAATATGAACATAATCGAAACATTTTGATTTTCGACCAATCGGGAGATATTTTCATTGAACCAATCAAATTACAGCTCTCAAAAACTATACACGATTAAGTTAGAATGATATTAGTATGTATGCAAAATTTCAGCTCGATTGGAAGAAAATTGTGGCCTGTGCCGTCGGTCCAAACACACAAACAAACAAAAAAAAAACAGAGAAAGTGTCCAAAAGTGCAGAATGGAGACGCTCGCTACGCTCGCTCAATTATTATTATTATTATTTGAAAGCCGTACAATTACACGGTTTTCACGGCCCTCTAGCTCGCAAACGGCATAACCTATTGTTCTCAAATTTGGTATATGTGGTGGGGTGGGCCATAGCTCGAAATTAAGATATTTCGCAACAATGTGAGATTTTCCAATTTTGAGATCCAGGAGGCCGAAAATGCCACTTTGATGCTTACAGTAAAAGTGGGTTGCTCCAGGCTTTGTATGAGAGTGTGCGCGCGCCGTACGACTTGGCTGGCGTGGAGCGACCGCTCCACTAGATTTTGTAGAACTCCCACAATTGAGTGTTAAAATTAGTCGAATGTTCTTACAACTTTCATGTAACGTGACTATTACATGTGAAGGTGACATCAACAGGGTAATATAATTTGGCAGAAAAATTGTTGAATCTAGATTTCGTCTGGTGAATGGAAAATCTGCCATTTCTCAACTCTGCTCGCAACTCAAGAAACGACTCACAACAAATAATTCGTTACTCTTGGAATTTAACATCTTTGTCGCTCATATTGCTTGATATTGTACATTAATATGTGCTGAATCAAAACAAAATGTATCTTTATATGAATTACTATTGCTCAGAGAACTTGAATATACGTTATCCGTAGCCGGACCCGGGTCACAGTTATGGATTATATTGCTACTTTTTAATTATTTATTTCATTTGGTCAAATACAATTTCTAAAATTGTATTTCTTCTTTATGTTGCACCTCATACATTTTCAATGTAGGAAAAAATTATGAATAAATAATATGCTTATTGTATTTATTATAGATTCATTCGTAAACTCTATATATAACCAAGCTTCACACTTCCGATGTGGGATGATTTCAGAAATTTTCACAAGAGCTAGGGCCGACCAAATTTTAATGTATAGGCACAACACATTATTCAAAATAGTATTAGGTACCAGAACTCGCTGAAAATTATAAACACCACAAACATTTCTACAATCACAAACAACACATAAAAACAATTAGGGGACTGGTGGAGTCTCCTGGTCGTATAGCTACTGAAAAGTTTTAATTTTTGGATCGGATTTAAGTTTTTTTAAGCATTACGCAATGGAGTTCAATTTTCTGAGCAGAATTTATCTTACATTGTTGATTAAAAAAAACATGATCATTGCAAAACAACGACATTCGGTATTTTTCCCTAAAATTTCGTCACAGTTTTTTGTAAGATGAATAGTGTTCAGGTTACTGATTTAATGATGGACATAATTTCCAAGCAAGCATGCAGAACCCATAGAGAATTCTTGTCTTGTCATTCATAGCTTGATCGTGTTATTGTCAAATCAAAATAAATTAATCTTGTTTTAAAACAGTAATATCGACATTGACGTCGTTAGCCTGATGCTTTGTCATTACAACAAAGTCATCAACCAGCTGGTAACACATTGTTGTGGACTTATAAATGACATACAACCTGTGTAAATCAGACACTATCACCCCCCCCCTCCCCCCTCCCCTCCAGTCACATGAAATATTTAAATTATTTTGTTTGGGGAGAGGTGTTTGTCATTATTATTTTTGTTAACAGTAAATACGAATTCGCAACAATGTGAGATTTACCAATTTTGAGATCCAGTAGGCCGAAAATGCCATGTTGTTGCTTACAGTAAAAGTGTTTGGTCTGCTCCTCAGTTTATTAGGCATTTACGGTATGTTGAGTGACTGTGAGTGTATAGTACGACTTGGCTGGGTGGAGCGACCGCTCCACTAGATACAGGAGGATTGCATGGCCTCTTTTAGGATATTTATCATTAATTTATTAAAGAAAATTTAAAGAGACTATCTTAGACTTCCCTATAAGGACGTTTAGGGAAAATGTCTTGTATTTTTTTCGGGCGGAATGTCATACACACATCTTTCATGTCAGATTTAACTTGATACTAATCGATTGATATTCGTAGAAAGGAAAGAGTGATTGTTAAAGATTCCTCCTAGGCCAACGATAACACCATCAAAGTGTCACGCAAATACACAAACTACAAGATGGCAGCAATTAGTATGACGTCCTTGCTAACTCGCACCCCTGTATTAAACCGCCACAAGTAATTTATGATAGTTCCGAGAAAAAGCAAAAACAAGTCGATTTCTGAATTTGAAGAAAATGTCATTTAGAAAGTTGTTTCAGTGAAAACTGCAGTTTATTGATTGACAATGGTATAAGTAGCTAATGATGTATTAGGGAAGTCTCCTTAAAATTAGATTTCAGAATAATAGTTATTTTATGAAAGTTATGATGTTGCTGAACACAGATATGGTATTATTTTTGTTATGAGATTAATAGTTTTCAAGGAATTAATTTACAAAGATTGATATATTTCTTACAATTTTAAAACAGGCAAATTGACAATGACATCACAATCTGCTTTATTGCCATGGCAACAAAGGAATCACCATGGTAACACATTGTTGGAGGCTTGGAAATGACATCACAATCCTGATTCTCGTTGCCTGCTGTTTTTCCCGACAAAATATCCAATGACAATTGAATTTGATTTTTATTAATGAAAATTTTAAATTTCGCTGATGATAAGTGTGTTTGTCATTGTTATTTATGTTGATATTTACGAATTAACGGGAATAAAATTTCACTAGCCTTCCCTATTGGAATTTTTAATATTCAGGTTTCTGCGCTGTTTGGAAGTTCGAACTAAACTAGCCACAAATTCAAATTATGTCTTCCTATTGGCGCTGATCACCTCGCTGTTGAGCGCCATTAAAGTACCGAAAATCTCTATCTTCCACTACGAAATCAGTTCTATCAAGTTCTATGTATAATAATACCTTAGACCATATACAGACATGAATTTTCCTTAATGTCTTTTGCAATTTTCTATGTAAGTTTGTGGTGGTATTTTTCATCGGGAAGATTATTATTTTTAATTTCTCCATGTTGTTCGCTCTATGCCAATTTGTGCATCGATGTGTACTGCATGCGGTCGAGCTTGCTCTGCGACCCGCCCCACTAATTGAGGTGTCTGATTCGGCCTTCACTGCAAGTATTTCTCATTGAATATTAACAAATGAAAGTATGGAATATTCGGCAAAAAAATCCCATGGTCGGAATGCGGAACGCAACAAAAATTGACTGGTTCCGTTTTGAGACAAACTGCATTTCGAGTAAAATGTACAGCCAAGTGGCGATTTGGTGCGTATGGGCAGGTGGAGATTTCACTTAAAACATCGACTTGTCTTGTTCATTGACTGTAGAAACTATTACAGGTAGGATTCTGAAATGTGTACATACTATAGAAAACATGCCAAATATTAATATGTGTAAGTTTCAAACAATTTATAAAATGGGAAAAATGGGAAAAATTATTGAAGTTGTTGTTGAAGAATCAGCATAAACCGGACGAAATTAAGTGTTTGAAGGACTTACTTGAAGTTATACTGTGTGGAAGTAGGTGAATTTAAGTTTACTTATGAATTCATTAAAAGAAAACATAAGTAATCAGTAATGTTTAATAATTCTATGCGAATTTATCTTTGGTTTTTTTAGTTTATGTGTGAATGTATAACTGTCGCCCACTGACATTTTAACGGAGTTTTACATTTCCAATTATTCTTCGCTGTAAATGTAACCACAATTTATTTCCCTCTCTTCTTCCCTGGTCGGTCACGAAAACGCTCCGTCGCTCGTCCGTCTCTCTCAAGGAGCGTTTTCGTGGCCGACAAATGCTGACCACATAGTAGGAGCAAAGTTATGACAGTAAAGCTGGGTTCCCATACTTCGCATCGAATTCGCTTCCGGTTCGCTTCGCTTTCGCAAAATGGCTACCTTTTAACATAGGAAATCGTCCATATTTACATTCGCATGTTCGCGTGTTTCGGTTTCGTTAAAGTTGAGCCAATTTTAACTTTGACGAAACCGAAACGAAACCGAAACACGCGAACATGGGAATGTAAACATGGACGATTTCCTTTGTTAAAAGGTAGCCATTTTGCGAAAGCGAACCGAAAGCGAAGCGAACCGGAAGCGAATCGATGCGAAATGGGAACCCAGCTTAAGCGATGAAAATGTAGATACAGATTCCATACATGTCACCTCTGGCTTGCTTTTTCGATATTCATAACCGTTGGTCAAAATATGGCAATTCATATTTCGTATTTCGCTCTAAAACCGCTCCAAACCGACTGCTGGCGGGAAAAAAATATTTGACCGCCCCGGAGTTTTACATATCCAATTATTCTTCGCTGTAAATTCAACCACAATTTTCTTCCCTCTCCGTTTCTTTTCTTGAGACCACTCGAATATCAATAAGATACTTTACTAAATGGGGACACCTAGTATGTCAATTATGACACCATAGGAAAATAATTAGTTGTGCAAAACACTTAGATTCTAATTTTTGTTTAAACTCAAACGCGTGCTTTTTGAACGCTATTATTAACTGTTTTTAACGGCTCCATTCAAATGTATGACACTTTTTTTTCTCATAACTCAAATATTTTAAAAAATTGCACGTATTAAATATTTATTTGTTCTATATCGTGTAAAAGTTTCAGCTTCCTATCGTTTATAGTTCTGTCGGAGTAACCTTTCTAAGAGCGGGATTTTTTACGATTTTTTTGAGCGGATTTTTATTTAATTTTCGAATTAATATAATTATATAGAATCATGAAGTACGTGGGAAATTTTCAGCCAGCTAAAAATAAATGCTTAGAGGGGCAACTATTTTTAAATGCGTAATGATGTATCCATGGGGATGCAAAATTTCAGCTCGTCCGGAGGAACAATGTGCCTACACACATTGTGGATAATGGCGTCGAGCCAAACAAAGAGAAAAACAGAGAAATAGTCGAAAAGTGCCGAATGGAGGCTCGCTCAATAAAAGATCGGATGAAAAAATAAAAATTTAATAATTAATCAAATAAAAAGTAATAAAATGTTTTAAAAAAGGTAAAAATTGCTATATAATAAAATTCAGGAAACTGTCATAAAATGTATTTTAATTCATAAATAAAATAATGTATACATTAAATCAAACGAATCGACTGATTGTTTTAAATTTAATAACAATAAAAAAGGCACGAAACTAAATAATTTGGTTCTTAAAGCGTGGGTTGGGGGGGGGGGGGAGATATTTATAATTAGATATAAATTTGATTAACAAAATATTCAGTAACTTACTTTGAATCGCCCAAAGCGTGAGATTATTGACATTGGTCTTTTGTGCCATCAACTGCGCCCTGCATTGCTCATCCGTGATATGTTGAGACATCGTATCCAGAATCCTAGCCGGAACATTGTTGAAGAGTGCACTCGATGATTCAGCCGATAAGCCAGCCACAGATAACAGCATCCAGTAGAGGACCATAAACACACTTAATCCGATCATCTTTAATGATGATTTTTAGACAATGCGGTTGGAAATCATGAATGAAGAATTGCAACCGCAACACTGAAGAACGACTACAGTAAGATGCGGTGCGTTTATGATGCAAGGTCGGCTATAGGCAGCGTGTTTAGACAACAGATGGCACTGTAAAAAGTACAGACAGAGCCACCTAATCTGTGGGAAGGAAGCTTACCTTTTGGCAAGGCGTCCAAGTCGCTGCAGTTATATGTTATGTTGCTGCACATATTACGCATTATCAATTCTTAAAATTTACACATGTTTATCTAATGTTTATTCGCCTACAAAATATTAATAATAAAGTGTTCACAATTTCACTGAATCTGATCACAATATTAATTTGCGCGACTTAGTTTGATTCCGAAATATTTTGAGTACATTTGTTGACATCTGATCGGTTGCTAGGTCACGGCCAATGAGAAATAAAACAGTTGACGATCTTCCCACAAAAGTTGCTAATTTCTCTCACTCGTGGCGAACACTCGGTGCCTATAGACGCTTGATATAAGAACTTTGACTGGCAGTCACTTAGTTATTTCTCAACTGCAGCCTGAGGGGTGTAATTATTGAAGATTGTATTTAATCTGATCCTGTTTACAAATATTAATTATCATGTCAGGAGATGTAACGAATTAGTAAGGGCTTTTGTTTCTGCAACCGAATATGAGATAGGACAATTTAAGAAATATTTACAATATTGACAAAGTATTTACAATATGAAAATAGTTAATGTAGATATTTTCTTGTTTCGACATAAGCGATCAGAGACACGAGATTCATGATTAAGTTCCGGTTCGGTTTCCGGGTCCTGTTATAAAATTTTATTTTATAAAGGTTCGGTTCGGTTTAAAAAAATCTTAGTGTTAGATTTGCGTAAGATTCTGGGTTCTGATATCGGTTCTCAAGTATTGCATTCAAGCAGATAATATTTAGGGTTGGGCGAACCGGTTCGAATCCCGAACCGAACCGAACCGGCTTTAGATGTTCGAGAACCGAACCTTGAAATGAAATATCCGAACCTCCCTCGCTGCGCCAAATGAAAATTTTCCGTGGACATTTCGTTCCAGTGAAGTGTTCGTAGGCTGTGTCGCAAAGAAGCCATATAAAATTAAATTAAAATTATTAATTAACTGTAACAATTTGCAATTTTTATTTTAAAAAATTAACTCTTGTAGGTATAGCTATCTTTTTAGTACCTACATTTTATTTTTGATAAAATTAATTCAATTCATTGAATTTAGGCACTACGAGAAGGTAAGAAAATTATAATTTATTTCATTTCAGGTGATGATTTAGTGAAATTATTGAATAATAAATGTCAAGTTAAATAAAAAACTGTTTTATGTTTGAGTGAGAGGACTGTATCTGAACTTGGGGTTGTACAGAAAGACTCCAGGGGACCTATTTTCGAGATCGTTCGAGCGCTCTCATAATCGAGCGTGACGTCAAAGTGACGTCCGTCCGAAGGAAATAACATCCAATAAGCCGAATCAGTTGATTGTTTTGTTTTGTCTGACGTCAGGCGGCCGTGAATCCGTATGATATTTGACTCAAACGATCTCGAAAATTGGTTCCCAGGAAGGATTATTGAAAAGAGAAATGGCACAGAGGTGCTTTTAGTTTGGGTGACAAAATGCAAGTAGACCACATTTTTAATTATCTAGTTGGCTCTGCTTTTCAAAAAATTTCATATGCAGTAGCCTACCGTGATCCTCATATCTATTAGTGTTTTTCAACAATGGATCATAACATGAATAGATATTAGGATCACGGTACTGCATATGCAATTTTTTGAAAAGCAGAGCTAACTAGATAATTTAAAATGTGGTCTATAGGAGGTAGGAAAAGCCAAAGTCAAATAGTGAAAAGAAACAAAACAAATGTGAAGTGATCTAGTGGAGCGGTCGCTCCACCCAGCCAAGTCGTACTGTACACTCACACTCACTCAACATACCGTAAATGCCTAATAAACTGAGGAGCAGACTAACCACTTTTACTGTAAGCAACAACATGGCATTTTCGGCCTACTGGATCTTAAAATTGGAAAATCTCACATTGTTGCGATATATCTTAATTTCGAGCTATGGCCCACCCCACTATATATACCAAATTAGGGAACAATATGTTATGCCGTTTGCGAGCTAGAGGGCCGTGAAAAACGTGAAATTACACCCCTTTTAAAACCGTTCTTGATCTGATGATGATGATGATATCAGGAAACACCGCAATCACCGCCACAGCCTAAACGGCTGAGCCGATCGATCTGAAATTTTTACCACATGTGCACTTTTGGCGTCTGAGGTGCCTTTTTATAAAACCAACAGGAAGCCGCCATTTTGAAACCGGAAGTGACGTCATATCTCAAAAACGGCTAGACCGTTTGGAATTAAACCAGGGCCAAATGATTCAGACGGTCGTCTATATGGAATATCAATAGTTAAAGTAGAGATGTACTATTACCGAAACCGGAAATGACGTCATGAAAATGAAGAACTAGATTTTAATGACCTCTTCCTACAATAACTACATATTCAGAAGGCTTATAATGATACATAACATTTATAGAAATAAATTCTAGGTGGCAGTAATTTCAGTCGCCATTTTGAAAACCGGAAGTGATACCATATCTCGAAAACGGCTGGACTGATTGGAACGAAGCTTTCGCAATTCTTCATGGAATATCACTTTAAGCTTAGGTATATTCCAAACACAATTTTTCGTATTAACCAAATCGGAAATGGCGTATTTTTTAAAGTAATTAGTCATTGTTGCTCCGATGTGTGTTACAAGTTGTGTAAATAAACTAAAAAAATAAGTGATATCCCCATAAAAAAACACTCCGTGTAAAAATACCAGCCAAGTCTCTTCAACTATAAAAAATAGAAGAAATCTAAAAATTCAGCACTGAAAAGTAGTGATATCAAAAAATGAGCCAAGTCAAAACTTAATTTTAAAAACCAAAATATACTTGGCGCATCGTTTTTAAGGGCATTATATGTATATTATATATAGTACATTTGATTTTTGGCATATGCTTCTATACTATTTATATACACGATGCGCCAAGTATATTTTGGTTTTTAAAATTAAGTTTTGACTTGGCTCATTTTTTGATATCACTACTTTTCAATGCTGAATTTTTAGATTTCTTCTATTTTTTATAGTTGAAGAGACTTGGCTGGTATTTTTACACGGAGTGTTTTTTTATGGTAATTGATTACATCTAAGTGAAGTGGCTGTTACTTGGCGCAAACATATTGACCAATGTAGATCTCCCCCCCCCCCCCCCCCCCCCCACCCAACTACGTCATAAAACAAAAGTCAATTGTATGGTCACAACCAAAGAGATTATATACACAACAATTTGTACACATGACATTATTTGAATAATGTTGAATTCTTACAGAATGTAATAGTTTTACAATCTACAAATTGCCATTAATAGAATTCAGTCTTAATTAACTTCTCATAATAGAGGTAGGTACATAGAGGTAATACCTCTATGGTAGGTAGAGGCCCTACCTGGGCCTCTGAAGAAACGTTGACGAAAGTTGACAAACTATCCAGTGACTGACAGAAGACATTAAAAAGTAAAACGCTTTGGCAACATACCTGTCAAAATATAATTTGTTTCGTTGTACCACTGTAATAATTGTCTAGCATATCATCAAACATGATTTATATGAGTTTAAATATATTGATTGTACTATTTCAAGTGATATATTAAACAAGATTAAACACGTGTGAGCTATTTCTTTGATCTTTCTGAATTTCATTTGTCTGAATGAAATATTCTTATTTTCTAAGAACCCTAGAGTTACCACAAACACGATTGTTTTTCATTAGGCAACGCCCACCTTCATTGGTCAATTGTACACAGAATTTCTTGGAACGACTCAAATAGCTCAACATCTAAATTGTTATATTTTTCCCCGTTATATTTGAAATGGTTAAAACATTATGATGATTAGGACATAATATCTAGAATTTACTTTGAGGTGCAACCGACTCTTAATAATATTGCAAGCTACAAAATGGAAAGCACACACAAGGATAATGATTATTGAGCGAGCGAAGCGAGCGTCTCCATTTGGTTTTTTTGGATACTTTCTGTGTTTTTTTTATGTTTTATTTCTAGACGCCACAGGCCACATTGTTTTTCTGATCGAGCTTAAATTTTGCACACATACTAATATCAATCTAAATTAGTTTGGGATTGCTTTTGAGAGCTGCCCTCTGATTGGTTCAAATTTTAAAACTAATATCTTCTGATTGGTTGATCCGATCAATTTGAAATTTTGCCGTGTCATTAAGATCAACATTTGATTAATTCTTTCACAAAGTTTCAGCAAAATCATAATATTGGTTAAAATTTTAAAAAATATCTCCCTATTGGTCGAACATCAAAATGTTCCGATGAAGTTCAAATTTTGCATTCATTAAGACCAACATTTTCTCTTATTTTACAAGTTTTCAGCCCAATCAGTAGAGAATGTATGTTCTTTTTGGCATTTTGAACTGGTTTGAAGTAGAATGTCAGAAGAGATTATATCGAAACGGGATTTCCAGTGCAGCTTACATCCGATTTTCTTTATGGACTAAAGTGTATGGATGGCTATACTCAATTTCAATTTAAAATCATGTACTTTTATGTTGATTGAGTGGATCATATTTTAATTCAATATAGGTGTATACCGGGTGGCGCAAAAAAAATCACCCTGTTTGAGAGGTCACTATATCGAAACTATTATAGATAGGATGCTGAAATTTGTACTTATATTAGAAAACATATCAAAATTTAATATGTACAAGTTTCAAAAACATTACTATTGTGGGAAAAAAGTTACAGCTGCTCAAATTTGGTTGTCAAAAAATTGATTATACAGAGCTCCAATAGCGCGCGTCGAGAAAACTTCCAATGACCGGCTGTTTCTTCAAAACTACGTACGATATCAAGCTGAACATTTCAATAATAATAATAATTATCGTTTATTTAATTCTTTCTTTATCCAATTTACATCAGGTTAAAAGAACTTATACTAAGGCCTGAAATTATATTGATGCCGGTTGGCCGGTCCTGTCGCATCTTTTTCTTCTTCTTCCTGCTCTTCACTCTCTTCATTCTCGCTCTCTTCCTCTTGCGTCATCAGCACATCTCTCCACTTCTCTTCATCTTCCCACCATCTTCCACGCTCTACTTCTTCCCACTTCAATCCTCTTCTCTTAATGCTATCTTTAACTTGATCAATCCATCTTCCTCTAGGCCTTCCAACTCTTCGTTTTCTTCCTCCAACACTGTCCATCACTTTTCTTGGTATTCTATCTTTCCCCATTCTTTTTATATGCCCATACCATTTCAATCGCTCTCTCTTAATCTTATTATGTAAACTCTCTAACTGTAATGTTTGTCTAATGACTTTACTTCTTTGTTTGTCCATTTTTGTCAATTGCAATGTGCTTCTCAGGAACTTCATTTCAGCCGCTTCTAATCTTGCCTTTTCCCTATTGTTTAGGGTCCAGGTTACTGAAGCGTAGGTCAATATTGGAACAAAATACATCTTAAAAATCAAAATTTTGCATCGAGCGGGAATTTCTTCTTTCCAAAGGAATTTTCTAACAGATTGATAAAACCCTTCACTCAGCTGTATCCTTCTTTCAATTTCTGTTTTCAATTTTGCTTCATTAGTTAATGTGCTTCCTAGATATTTGAAATTTGAAGTTATTTTCAAAGGAACACCCCGCAACAAGATTTGCTTTGATTTATTTTTCTTCTTTGTCATGTACATCATTTCACTTTTGTCTTGACTAATCTTCATTCCATATTCTAACGTTACATCATTCCATTTATTCAGGCTTTCCTGCAATCTATCTTGATCATCGTCCCATATAAAGATGTCATCTGCGTATATCATTGTTTTCAAATCAACTTGTTGTTGTATTTGTCCTAAGACTTCGTCCAATACTATGTTGAAGAGGATTGGTGAGAGTACACTTCCTTGTCTCAATCCACTATTTACAGCAAACCAGTCAGTAAGGCCGGATGATGTTCTAACACAGCACTTACTTTGTTCATATGTACTCATTACCCTTTCAATTAGATCCTGATCAACACCCTTAGCTTTCATACATTTCCATACTTTTCCTCGAGACATTTTATCGTATGCTTTTTCTAAATCTAGAAAGATCATACTCATATCTTCTCCTTCTTCCCATCTAGTTTCCATTATTTGACGAGCCGCAAAAATGATGTCAACTGTCGATCTTCCTGGTCTGAATCCATATTGTTGCTCCTTCATCTGCGGCTCTATATGTAACTGGATTCTTCTTTCTAGAATCTTCTCATAAATTTTAGCGCAATGTGAAAGCAGACATATTCCTCTATAGTTCTTGCATAACTTTCGGTTTCCCTTTTTAAACAACGGAACTATCAAACCTTTTAACCACTCATCCGGTACTTTCTTCTCCTTCCATGCTGCATTCATTACCCTTGTTAACCATACATAGCCTTCATTTCCTCCAGCCTTTATCATTTCTACTGATACCTCATCAATTCCTGGCGCTTTCCCATTCTTCATTTTTCGTACTATTTCTTCAACTTCTAGGGCCGATATATATGTCTCTCCATGGTCTGCCTTATTGTGCTCAGTGTCTGTCATACCTAAGTAATATAAGTTCAAATTATATTAAAATATATTAAGATCGATTGTGTTAAAATTTCAATCAATTTCAATGGACGGAACGAAAATTATGGAATCTTGAAGTTGATCGTAAAGTCAGAATAATGTAGATTATTTCTAAACTTTTATTACACACGTTATAAAAATGATTATTTTCCCATTATTCTGTTTTTAAGCTCAACGTCAAGATTCCATAATTTTCGTTCCATTCATTCAAATTGATTGCAATTTTTACACAATCGATCTTAATATATTTTTATAATAATTTGACATTTTCATCTTGTTATCGTACGTAGTTTTGAAGAAACAGCGTCCCAGCCATTGGAAGTTTTCTCGACGCGCGCTATTGGAGCTCTGTATATTCAATTTTTTGACAACCAAATTTGAACAGCTTTAACTTTTTTCCTACAATAGTAATGTTTTTGAAACTTGCACATATTACATTTTGGTATGTTTTCTAATATGTGCACACATTTTAAAATCCTATCTTTAATAGTTTCGATAAAGTGACCTCTCAAACAGAGTGATTTATTTTGCGCCAGTCGGTATTATGTTTTATGTGCGTTACGAAATTCCGGATGGAGATGTTGCGCGTTTCGGTGCTCGCTCATCAACGCGTTTCACCGAGCGTTTTCCTAGTAGTTATACCTAGACACATCTCAGCGAAATGACGTGATATTATGTAGTTGCCCCGAGGCGTGATAGCTCTTTATAAGAGAGCCTGTTCCGTGCGTGCTTTGTTCATGACGTAATACTTGGACAATCACAGGAACACGACGTGGAATTCCTTTTAAAAATGTAACAAAAAATCATATATATATTTTTTTAAATTTTTTAGAATAAACCAGATTCTAAAAGTATAGAATAGCATGAATTGAATTCATGGTGGGTTTGGCAGATGATAGATAAAATGCAGATAAAATGTGATAGGGAATATGCAAAAGTTTTTTAATGCGGTTAAAAACAATATTTCAAAATAACAACACATTTGTTGGTAAAACATACTATTTTCAATCTCAAAAGTGTAAATTTTCATTCATAAATATGATATTAAAAATAAGTGTAAATCTGGCGGGAAAACGCTATCAAGGCGAGTGATGTAATTATTTTATTGTAACAATGGCAACATTATAATTGTTGGTTGATATAAATGGCATCAGTCACCGGGATGGCGTTTTCCCGCCAAAATTTACACTGATTTTCAATTTTATATTTATGAATGAAAATTTGCACTTTTTTGTGTGAAAACTGAAAATAGTGCGATTTACCAACAAATATGTTGTTATTTTGAATTATAGTTCTTAAAAAATACATACATATTCCCTTTAGGGTACTAGAGTGCCACGCCCACAAGGCACTTCCGGAGATTTTCTGGATTTCTTCTTATGGAAAATAACATGGGGACTCACTTCGATTGCGTCATTTATAAACAAAACAGAGTTAAGAAAATCCCAATACACCTCCATTAACTTCAATCTTTCATTTATAGTATTATGTCAACACATAATCACACGTATGTGTAGTGACTTTTCTACATACTTTTTCCAGCTTGTGACAACCCATACTAAAGTCGTAAAATGACAATTAATACTTGACTGATTGGGCTTAACTTAACATGTGTAAAATTTTAGATTATGTTGGTCTTGATCACCATGCAAAATTTGAACTTAATCGGAACATTTTGACTGTCGACCAATCAGAAGATATTATTTATACTTAAACCAAAGATAATTAAGCAAGAAGATGTTTCATGTAATGTTAAAATCTGTCTGTGAGAATTTGCGAAAAAAAAACAGAGTCCCATGTCTCATAATAAACCTCACCGCTAGATGTCTCTGTGTTTGTGGATCATTCTGGCAGCACTGTATTTCAAGATTTCAAGGTGCATAGACTGTTTTTAACTATCTCTACCAGCATTTTCTTAGGGCCGGTATAACCAAAGTTAATCTGAGCCGGATTAACTAAATATTGGACTAAATTGGCGGCACAGCCAATCAAATACCTCAAAATGAGTGAAACAATTGAATTTAATCCAAAAGTTAGTTAATCCAGCACATTTTAACTTTGGTTAGGGCCGGTATAACCAAAGTTAATCTGAGCCGGAGTAACTAAAAATTGGACTAAATTGGTGGCACAGCCAATCAGATATCTCAAAATGAGTGAAACAATTGAATTTAATCCAAAAGTTAGTTAATCCAGCACAATTTAACTTTGGTTATTCCGGGCCTTATTCCGGGCCTTAGGAAATATTCCATGGCCAGCTTAAATTATTAATAGCAAACAAAAGTTTCTTTGCCATGAAAACTTAGGTTTTATTTAATTTCTCTCTCAATACATAACAAAATGACATGAGATCAATTGCACTTTATTCAGCTCGAAATTGTGTATATGAAAAGTTACATTTATTTAATTAGTCAATCTAGTGGAGCGGTCGCTCCACCCAGCCAAGTCGTACTATACACTCACAGTCACTCAACATACCGTAAATGCCTAATAAACTGAGGAGCAGACCAAACACTTTTACTGTAAGCAACAACATGGCATTTTCGGCCTACTGGATCTTAAAATTGGAAAATCTCACATTGTTGTGAAATGTCTTAATTTCGAGCTATGGCCCACCCCACTACATATACCAAATTTGGGAACAATAGGTTATGCCATTTGCGCGCTAGAGGACCGAGAAAACAGTGAAATTACACCACTTTCTGATTCTGAAGATGATGATTCTGATGATATCATCAGGAAACCCTGTTGACAGCGCCACAGCCTAAACGGCTAAACCGATCGACCTGAAACTTTTACCACATATGCACTTTTGGCGTCTGATGATACCTTGCCTCTTGTGATTTTTTGTGCCGCCATTTTTAAACCGGAAGTGACGTCATAACTCAAAAACGTCTGGACCGATTAGAACGAAATTAGCGCCATTCGATTTAGATGGTCATCTATATGAAGTATCAATAAAAAAAATATTATTTTCTTATTTTCTAAACCGGAAGTGACGTCATAAATACGCAATATTTAACTTATTTCAACAAATTATACTTAAAATACGTACATAATTAACTTACATTGTAACATAGACAATACAATTTATATATTCAAGGTAGCAGTGTTCTCGGCCGCCATTCCTGAAACCGGAAGTGACGTCATATATCTAAAACGCCTGTAACGATTGCAACTGAACTAGCTCCTGCGTATTCATTCTGCTATTTATTTGAAAAATCAATTGTGAAAAATGAATAAATAAATTAATGGTACCGGAAATGGCGGCAGGAACCACTAAATGAAACCGGAAGTGACGTCATATATTACAAACGGCATGACCGATTTTACGGAAATATAGGGATTAGGAATTCAGATGGTCGTTCATGAAGGTATCAACTAGATAAAACTAGATTGTTTTCTTATTACCTATACCGGAATTCGGCCGCTATTTCAAAACCGGAAGTGACGTCATGTATCGAAAACGGCTGGATCGATTATAACGAAACTTAAGCTATTCTTCTTGGATAATCATTTTCATCTTATACCAAACGCAACTTTTCATAGTAACCAAATCGGTTGAGGCGTATTTTTTTAAAGAAATTAGTCCCTGCTCGGACATGTGCTACAAGCTGTATGAATAAACTAACAAAAGAAGTGATATCCCAGAAAAAACACTCCGTGTAAAAATACCAGCCAAGTCTCTTTAACTATAAAAAAAAATAGAAGAAATCTAAAAATTCAGCACTGAAAAGGAGTGATATCAAAAAAGGAGCCAAGTCAACGAATTTTCCAAATTTTAATCGTACCATTGAAATAAAAATATCAACCCCCGAGAAATACTTAAAAAAAGGACTTGGCGCATCGTTTTTTTAAAGACATTTTTCTATTCTTAAGCTTATGCCACTCACATACTACGTAGTTCAGAAATGCCTAGAAAAATTGGGACAAAACTTTCAAATTAAATATTGAACATTCTGTAAAATATTTTAAATTTAAATATAAGTACGCAAAGAAACATAGCATTGTCTTACAAGCAATAAATACAGAACAGTTGTGTTTGTGATTGGTAGGTACCTATAGTTTTGTGGGTACATCAACATACCTACTACAGCATTATACTTGGAACCTTCTCGCCGTGTAATTAATTGCTATTAATTAACATTTTATACCAAAAAAATTCATAAATTACATAACGTATTACTTTAGATAAAAATCTAGTCAGTAATTATTTGAGCAGCATGGCTCAGTGCACTAGTCACTTATACAAATCTCATTGACGGCCTTCTTGTAATGAGCGCTTTCACTATTTCCCTCAGTCACGATATTGAGAAGTATGATTGATTAATATGACCCTAGAAATAGTGGCAATAACGAATAGACTAGGCCGCTTCCGTTTATTCGTTATTCGTTTATCCGTTTATTTCCTCTGAATATTGACAAAATACCAAAACTGCCAGTAGGTAAGAGTACTAGTTTTATTAAAACGTAGTATGATTCGTCGATAATGAATGTGATATACTCAGGAAAATATACTTGTAGAGTTCTTCCTATACTTTTAGGATAGAAAAGTGTCTTTAAAAAAACGATGCGCCAAGTCCTTTTTTTAAGTATTTCTCGGGGGTTGATATTTTTATTTCAATGGTACGATTAAAATTTTGAAAATTCGTTGACTTGGCTCCTTTTTTGATATCACTCCTTTTCAGTGCTGAATTTTTAGATTTCTTCTATTTTTTTTTTATAGTTAAAGAGACTTGGCTGGTATTTTTACACGGAGTGTTTTTTCTGGGATTACGATTACCAGAGCCATGAAACTTGAAGCAACTTCAGAACTAGCTTGGACTACTTCAAGGTAAACTGTGAATTGTATTAGCAGTGGCGGCTCGTGACTTCATTTATTGGTGGGGCTGCTAATTTATAACGACGCTATTCACACATAGAAAATTGAAAGTCAGACAATCGCGCAACTTACCTTATTTGTACAGGAACTTTGCTCTCCCCTCTCTATGCGTTGCAAATAGGTAGTACCGAACATACCTACCTGATTATTACTTTCTTATTGAAGTTCGGTACCCAGATCGTTTGTTATTAGTTATTTGTGAATTGTTCAGACGTTTGATTTCAAGCTTTTGTTCCAAAGGTAAACTTGAAAATGAAGTCAATAGAAGAGTCAATATAATGATCAATAATAATTTGCACAGCATAACATTATACTATACACACGACACCACGTCTAGTTTTAAGCAAAGTCTTGCCATAACTGACGAAAAAATCATTTAAATTTTCTCATAAAATTCCAAGCGCTCCTGTAGTCAAAACAAACTGTCGCAATGTCATGCAGCTCGCTCGCCTACGCGCTATTGTCGAACTCCCGATCGTGCATAGAGGGCTAAGTCGGATCAGCCCCCTGGAACGATTTGTAGTCTCGAGTGAGTTTCGGGTGAGGCACGATTACACAGCACGATTTCGTCACGCTCAGCTCGAAAAGACATGGAGAATACTGCTACTAGTGTAAACGTCCTACGGGCTAGCCCCTAGCCGAGCCGAACTGAACCGAACGGCCGACACGCAGAGGCGGGAGCTTGGCGGAGAACAACGCGCGTTTATTTGAATCATATTTGACTACATCCAGTGGCCCCTGATGTTAAATAATTTCACTAATTTACGCCAATTAACAAATAATTTTGGCAAAAATGATTTCTCATACAATAACATTACTCTTTAGAAAAATATTAAATACTTAAAAAAGTGATCCTTAAATATTCTCGGTGGGCTTAACCCCACTAGCCCTTATGGACGAGCCGCCACTGTGTATAAGATAGACATTGCAACATTGTATTTGAGGGTTTTGAAGTCCAATAACATAATGGGTGAGAGACAGACATATATGAATCAGATACATCTATTGGTGAGGTTTATTATGAGACATGGGACTTTGATTTTTTTTCGCAAATTCTCACAGACAGATTTTAACATTACATGAAACACCTTCCTGCTTTAATTATCTTTGCTTAAACCAATTAGAGAATTCGACCTTCGTACTGCATTTGATTTGATATGCGCTAGTTTCACTGTAAATTGTGGACCGCTTGGCTGCTCTACAGGCCTTGGAGCAGAAGTTTAAAGAAGGCAGGGATGAAAATGTAGTAAATATTTCAAGATTATGGAATAAAATATCCCTAAAATGACAAAAACTTTTGAAAATAACTACAGATTAGACTGAAAATTTGCAAAACTACCTTAAATGTTGGTACCAATGACCATGCAAAGTTTTAAGTTGATCGGTCAATCGGTGTTCTAGTTTAAATTACAAAAATCAACGGAAAAAAAGTTTCAAATTTGAACCAATGGGGGGGGGGGGGGGGGGGGGGATTTGGCTGAAATTTATTATGATTGGGTACAATGTTGGTTGCAATGACTTTGCTAAATTTCAAATTGATTGGACCAACCAATCGAAAGATACTTTTTTTAAAAATTTGAACCAATCAGGGGATTTCAAAAAAAATTAGGGTCTGCAAATCTCATATTTGGTCTGGACATGTGTGCAAAATTTCAGCTCGATCGGATAAACGGTGCAACCTGTATACCCGTATGAAAATTTTTGATCACCATAAGCTCACCAACAGTTCACCTAAAAGGTCACCAACACATCACGAGCGTACGTCACAAACACGTCGTTTTGTTTCATAGGGCGACGAGTTTCCGACGTAACACGTCACTTTCACGTCACATTAGTTGCAAACCACATGATCACATTTGCTTACCAACTGATCACAGTCCAAACCATTTGATCACTTTTCTTAACTTTCAGATCACATTTACGTCACCAGAGCAAAACAATACATCGCCTTTTGATCACTTGTGATCACGAACTGGTCATCAATTACAAAACGTCAACAATAATTTCAAACCAAAATTAAAATTTTAAGTATTTACTACACCTTAATTAACATCCGTATGCACATTTAGACCACATATTTGTGGACAACTGGACAATTGTAACAAACATGCCAATTTAAATTATTTTGATGCGACGAAGATTCGAACCGGGTCCTCCTGGGTGACGATCAAGTGGCGTACGTTCTGAGCTACCGAGGCAGCTGTCTTTTCTTGCGCTGGAACTGCTATACCTACTTCCCATGCAAGTCAATAAATGTTTTGATTCATATTTAGCGAATGTTTTGAGTTCACCAAGAGAATCGAATGAAGGTAGTTTATAGACTCGTGTGGGAGGTCAGGAGGTCAGAAATCGAGCCCGTCTCGGCCGGAAATTTTTCACATCATAACGATATTATTTTATTCCGATTCCCTCGGACTATTTATTATTTAATAATAATAATAATTTTGCATCAGGAATATCTCTATTTTATCGGTTATCTTGGTGATCATTTTGTGGGTGATCATTTCAAAATACTGTGTGACTATTTGGTTTAAATATTCTCAGTTTTCTTTTCACAATTGACGTTTATTCCGGTATTTCTTTGAATGCAATTTTATTTTTATCTAGGATGGTAGTACCTACCTATTCTATAAGTAAAGAGGAGAGGATAAAGATGATAAAAATCAACAATGAAAGTTTTCGTAAGAAATTTCCGCAACGTCTAGATATTAGTTGTAACAAATATTGCAAATTGATAATATTAATTCGGGATGGCCATAATAAAAAGCAATTTGAAAAAATAAAATTAAACACAAGACTAACAAAATATACGTGAATCAAAAAACCTATATCTATATTTGTTAATTACACTTACATAATCAAAATTTATATGATTTAAATAATATGTCAATCAAAATATTGGTGACAAATCGGTGACGAGTTGGTGAATATGGTTTACAAAGTGACGAATTCGTGATCTATTAGTTAACAATTGTTGCAACTCACTTTTGGTTTACTATTGTAGTGTTTCTGCGACGTGTTGGTGACAATAAATCACGACGTATTTGTGACGAGTATGTGACGTTGGTTTACTCGCGACGAGTCGGTGATCAAATCGTTTGCAGTTGCTGAACTTTACATTTTAGGTTTACTTTTGGTGAGAATTTCCGACTTATGTGACCTCGAGCGTGATGTATTCGCGATGATTTGGTGATGTTGGTTTACCTGTGACGTATTCGCGACTTGTGATGAGTTGGTGACTACAGTTTTGGTGACCAATTTTGCGTGTGATGTCGTGTTTGCAGTTTGTGATCAAATGGTGATGTTCGTTTACACGATATGACGCGTTGGTGAGGTATTGGTGAACTTAAATTTTCATATGGGTACGAGCAGACGACAGACAAAAAAAACAGAGGTCCGTGCCAAAAGTGCCAAAAGGAGACGCGCGCTTCGCTCGCTCAATCAATATAGTAATCAAAAAATGTATATCTAGTGGAGCGGTCGCTCCACGCCAGCCAAGTCGTACGGCGCGCACACTCTCAAATAAAGGCTGGAGCAAACCCACTTTTACTGTAAGCATCAAAGTGGCATTTTCGGCCTACTGGATCTTAAAATTGGGAAATCTCACATTGTTGCGATATATCTTAATTTCGAGCTATGGCCCACCCTACAACATATACCAAATTTGGGAACAATAGGTTACGCCCTTTGCACGCTAGAGGGCCGTGAAAACAGTGTTTTAGGGCGGTTTTCATAATAATAATCTCAGTAGTAGTAGTCTCCTGGAATTCAAATCCGGTAACATGGCCACAGCCAAAACGGCTGAACCGATTGATCTCACATTTTTACCACGTGTGCACTTTTGGCGTCTGATTTAACCTTCACCCCATGAATTTTTTGTGCCGCCATTTTGAAACCGGAAGTGACGTCATATCTCAACAACGGCTAAACCGATTGGAACGAAAATAGCGCCAAACGATTCGGACGGTCATCTATATGGATAATCAATAGCAACAGACTAAAATTTATGTTAACGAAACCGGAAATGACGTCATGAAATTTAATTCATCGATTGGCATTTCGGCAACAAATTTGATCCAATTATTTTGATATTTATGTAACGTATGTTCTTTTGTGATATTATTTGACTTGATATAAAACCAACCGGAAGCCGCCATTTTGAAACCAGAAATGACATCATATCTTAATAACGTCTTAATAGATTTAAACGAAACCAACGCTAAACAATTTAGACGGTCAACTTTATGTATTATCATCAATAATATTTGCAGTTTCCCATACTGAAACCGGAAATGACGTCACACATTTTAAAAATCGCACAAATTTACATTTTGATGCAATAAATATACTATTTGAGACTGCTTATAATAAAATGAAATCATGTTTAAATTATAATTCAAGAGGTCAGTGATTTCAGCAGCCATTTTGAAATCGGAAGAAACGACGTAATATCTCGAAAACTGGTTGACAGATCGGTATGAAACTAGTGCCAAACGATTCGGAAGGACATCTCTATGGAATAGGAACAGTCAAACTAGAATTTTCCTATTTATGAGGCCGGAAATGACGTCATTCAAATTTATAAATCATTATAATCCCCTCCTATACAATAAATACATATTCAGAAAGCTAAAAATGATACACATCATTTATAGTTATAAATTCTATGTGGCAGTGCAGAAAGTTCAGCGGCCATTTTGGAAAACCGACGTGTTGCCATATCTCGGAACTGGGTTGACCGATTGGAATGAAACCTTTGTTTTTTTCATGAGAATAACCAAATTGTAAAGGGTAATTTTTTTTAAAGGATTTAGTAATTGTTCATGTGATATGTGTCACACGTAAGTTGTAAGAATAAACTAAAAAAAGTAGTGATATCCCCATAAAAAACACTCCGTGTAAAAATACCAGCCAAGTCTCTTCAACTTAAAAAAAATAATGAAATCTAAAAATTCTGCACTGAAAAGTAGTGATATCAAAAAATTAGCCAAGTCAAAACTTTATTTGAAAATCAAAAAATACTTGGCGCATCGTTTTTTTAGGGCATTATAGGTATACTATGTATATGTATATTTCATGTATAATTTATAATTGGCTTATACTTCCAAGCTATTTATGTACACGATGCGCCAAGTATTTTTTGATTTTCAAATAAAGTTTTGACTTGGCTAATTTTTTGATATCACTACTTTTCAGTGCAGAATTTTTAGATTTCATTATTTTTTTTAAGTTGAAGAGACTTGGCTGGTATTTTTACACGGAGTGTTTTTTATGGGTAATATACGACTGTAGATAAAATAAATCAATTTTATTGAATTTTTATAATATTTACTACTATTAAAAATTGTGTATTTGACATAATTTATACAATTTCAGTAATACAAAGAAGACAGCCTTGCCATTGACGGGGCAGTGTTCAAGTGAACGACCAATGAACGTCGTGAACGACGAAACGTCAGAAATATTCTTAACGTGAATGAACTTTATCTTGTCGAAACCTTGTTTGATGTTCAATATGATTACATTGAGAGCTAATTAAACTATTATCATAATCATACAACATCCTGTTCGTTGCAGTTCTGAAGGTATCATTTAAAAACGCAATTCTCTGTCTGCATGCGCGTACATGAAATAAGGTAACATCACGATTCTGACGTCTTCTCTTCGAATTAAATCATCACTTTTTCCTTAAGCCCCAAGCCATAGTCAGCTCCATTAAAACATCCATGTAGAACTAACAGCGCTCAAGTCTTCTTACATGGAAAAAAAATCAGCATTTGGCACAGAAGAAAATAAATAATAAAAAGAGGAAAAGTCAACAAATACCTAATAATATTTCAGAATAATTACACAGAGTTTTTTTTACTAACATATTGATGTCGAGCCAATAAACTTCCTATTGTATTGAACTTGATGCTCAAGATTTGAATTTTATGAGTGAACTGCAGATATCAGAAAATGTGTAAACTTAGAAAACGTTCTATGTACACTCGGCCAAACAAAAATTGATCGTTGATCAAATTTGATTGACTGATGAATGTTAGATTGCAACATCAGAAGTCAGTGTAAGCGATCTCCTTGTCTCACTCTAGTAGGTGACCCCACATTTCAACGATAATAACAAGCTTTGATTGGTATGAGACATGGCCAGCAGTCATTCAAATTTGATCAACGATCAATTTTTGTTTGGCCGAGTGTACCTAACCATAGTTGATAAAGTAAGGTATGCATAAAACGCACCCAAAAGAATGGAAAAAATTAAAACATTACATAATTGGCTATAGGCCGGAAGTTGATCAGTCAATCGGTTCTAGTTAAAATGTCAAAAATCACAAGAAAGAATGGGTTTAGCTGAAACTTTGTAAGATTGGGGAAAATGTCAGTCGTAATTACTTGTCAAAATTTCAAATTGATTGAACCAACCAATCGAAAGATAATTTTTTTTTAATTTGAACCAATCAGTGATTTCAAAAAAAGTAGGGTCTGCAACGCCCAGAAATGGTCCGTACATGTGTGCAAAATTTCAGCTCGATCGAAGCAAAACTGTGACTTGTATAACCTCAATAACAGAAAAAATACACACACAAAAAAAAAGAGTTCCGTGCCAAAAGCGCCAGGAGTCGCTCGCTTCGCTCGCTCAATTATTATGGTTTATGGCGATCAACAGCGAGATTATGTTTACAAGTTGGTAGCAACTACTTGGGCTGAGTGGTGCGGCAGTTCGATTAAAATATTAAATTACAGCTTCTATAGAAACCTTGCCGGTGGGTTGATCGAAATACAAGGAAGTATTCTACCAAATGATTCGCAAATAATAATTAGCTTTTCCTGCATTTGTAATAATAGAAGTTTTATAGTAAACTTGTAATAGCAACACATCTAAACAAAGTTATCATCCGAAAGAAAAGTAGTATTTTCATTTATCATAGTGAAATGGGGAGAAATACGTCCTGAATACGTTCTGAAATACGTCCCGTGGCGTGGGGACGTATTTCAGAATTATTATGTAATTCCACTGTATGTTATCACCACGGTAAAATAGCAAATTATGACGTCAATATTGTTTTAATGGTTTATTGAGCGAGCGACTCCTTTTTGCTCTTTTGGCACGTACCTCTGCTTTTTTTCTGTTACTGAGGCTATACACAAGTCACAGTTTTTCTTCGATAGAGCTGAAATTTTCCACACAATATTATGTTCGGACAATTTTTGGGCGTTGCAGACGTTTTTTTTTGAAATTCCCAGATTGGTTCAAGTTTAAAAAAAATATCTTTCGATTGGTTGCTCCGATCAATTTGAAATTTAGCAAAGTCATTGCGACCAACATTTTCCTCAATCTTACGAAGTTTCAGCCAAATCCTCCCATTGGTTAAAATTTAAACCAATCTTTCCTGTGATTTGTGAAATTTAAACTTGAACCGATTAACCGATCAACTTAAAACTTCGCATGGCCATTGGTACCAACATTTTAGGTATTTTTGCCAATTTTCAGTCTAACCTGTCTTTATTTCCTAAAGTTTTTGTCATTTTAAGGACATTTTATTCCTTCTTTAAGCTTCTACTCCAAGGCCTGTGCAGCCAAGCAGTCCACAATGTATACAGTAAAATAAAATGAAAGCATGTTTTGTGCTAGCGCATATCAAATCGCATGCAGTACGAAGGTCAAATCCTCCAATTGGTTTAAGTTTAATTGAGCGAGCGTAGCGAGCGTCACCACGGTACTCTTATGGCACTTTCTCTGTGTGTTTTTTTTTTTTTTTTTTTTTTTTTGTGGTCACAGCCCAGGTCTAACCGCTCAAGCAATCGATCTGAAATTTTGTACACATACTAACGTACTCTATGCGGTCCCTGGGATCGTTTTTAAACGGGCTCTCGTGATTGGTTCAAATTTAAAAAAATTATCTTTCGATTGGTTACTTCGATCAATTTGAAATTTAGCAAAAACATTGCAACCAACATTGTACCCAATCATAAAAAGTTTCAGCCAAATCCTCCTATTGGTTCAAATTTAAAACCATTTTTCATGTGATTTTTGACATTTAAACTAGAACCGTATGACCGATCAACTTAAAACTTCGCGTGGTCATTGGTACCAACATTTTAGATATTTTTGCCAATTTTCAGTCTAATCTGTCGTTATTTTAAAAAGTTTTGTCATTTTTAGGTCATTTTATTCCATAATCTTGAAAAATGTATACTAAATTGTCATCCCTAAGGCAAGGCCTGTAGAGCAGCCAAGCTATCCCCAATGTACAGTAAAATGAAAGCATTTTTGAGCTAGCGCATAAAATCGGATGCAGTACGAAGGCCAAATCCTCTACTTGGTTGGTTTAAGTTTAAATAATGTCTTCTGATTGGTCGACAATACAAATGTTCACATTAAGTTCAAATTTTGCATGGTGATCAAGACCAACTTAATATTAAATTTTACATATTATTGTAAGCCCAATCAAAGTATTTATTGTAATTTTACGAGTTTAGTATGGGATGTCACAAGAGATTTCTCGAGAAGGTATGTAGGTAAGACTTCACGACACAATGGATCTGTTATTCATCCAGAGTATTATGGAGATTGAAAAATTGCAGAAAAAATCGTTTTGTGCCGTGTCGTGCATCGTTACTATGGGGATGTTGCATGTTCTGTGCTCGCTCATCAACGCGTTACACTGAGCGTTTTCCTAGTTATATCTTCTGATGGTCGACAATCAAAATATTCCGATTATTCAAAGAACTTAACTTAGAACTTAGAGGATGAAGTTTTTTCATGGTGATCAAGACCAACATAATCTAAAATTGTGAGTGTATTGTGAGCATTTAAACAGAGTCTAATAACTCTATGAATGCATTACAATAAGTATTTTAATTACTCAATTAAGTTGTTATCCTTAGATTCAAGACAAGTATACTTCGAAAAAAACATGTTCTTTAAAGTTACATGCCACAGTTAAAAAACTGTGACATCAGAGCCTTCGATTTGAATAGATCGCGGGATAACATTTAATATTAAATTTTTTTTTAGACACTATGTATAATTAATTTGGCTGAAAAGCAATATTAAATTATTGTTATCTATTATCTGGGATTTAGATAATAGATAACAGATTTATTGAGCGAGCGAAGCGAGCGACTCCTTTTGGTTCATTTGGCACGGACCTCTGTTTTTTTTTTTTTTTTTTTTTTTTTTTTCTGTTACTGACGATATACAGGTCAGAGTTTTTCCTCGATCGAGCTGAAATTTTGCACACGTGTTTGGACATTCTCTGGGCGTTGCAGACCCTAATTTTTTTGAAATCTACTGATTGGTTAAAATTTAAATAAACATCTCCTGATAGGTTGAACAGTGAAAATGGTCTTCGACAAATCTGATCAAACTCATATTTTGGCTATACATGTCTAGAGTTTTTCCTCGATCGAGCTGAAATTTTGCACACATGTAGAGACAAACTTTTCTGTTTGCAGACCCAAATTTTTTTTGAAATTTAATAATTGGCTAAAATTTAAATAAACATCTCCTGATGGTAGGTTGAAAAATGAAACTGGTCTTCGATAAATCTGATCAAAATCATATTTTGGCTATACAGGTCAGAGTTTTTCTTTGATCGAGCTGAAATTTTGCACACATGTAAAACCAACCTTCTCTGTTTGCACACCATAATTTTTTTTGAAATCCATTCTTTGGTTAAAATTTAAATAAATATTTCCTGATAGGCTGAAAAATGAAAACGGTCTTCGATAATTCTGATCAAACTCATATTTTGCATGATCACTAAGACCAATATTGTCTCTTATTTTACAAAATTTCATCCCAATCAGTTAAGAACGTATGAATGTATTGACATTTGTAATATCTGTCAGTAATGAAGTATCGAAATGAATGTTTTCCAGTGCCAATTGAATTCATTCTGATTTGCTTTATGAACCAGGTGCTTAGATGCTATTTTAAAGTTTCGATGAAAAGTATATACCTACTTTTAAGTTGATATCATAATCAATTCAATATGGTTACGAAGCTATGGTTGTATATGTTTTCTGTGCGTTGTGTACGCATTTCCGGTTCGAGAATTTGCTCGTACCCGTGCTCGCTCATCAACGCGTTACACTGAGCGTTTTCCTAGTTTATCTAGTAAAGATAATAGATAAATGATGAAATATTTATCTACAAAAGATAATAGATACCTAACAGAAAGTAATCTAGATGAGTTATCTAGATGACTTTATTAAGCGAGCGTCTTCACTTGAAACTTTTAGTTTGAATCTCTGTTGATTTTTTTTGTTTTTTTGTTTATTTGTGCATCTGGCGTCTCATGCCAAACGAAGTAATGGATCAGGCCAATTATTTCATAAAACTTATATTACTATTATCTTTATAGTCAAAATGATTTTCAGCAAGATCGCTCCATTGGTTTCATTGGAAATTGAATTTATGCTGTTTAGGTAATATTACCACTGCAGCGAAATCTTCTATGTGAAAGTTTATAAAATACCTATTGGACCATGATCACTGCAATTGTCTGTAGTAGTACCAGAGTGAATGGAAAACACAGCCTTGTATACTTAAGATGAATAGTGTATCCACTGAACGCATTTAACATTGGGCCGAATGTAGATGATTTTGGGCGGCGAGTTTGATTGTCTCTCGATCGCAGCGCTAGTCTGCGCTGCGGTCAAAGTTTCAACTAGGACATTTTATTCTAATTTCTCATTTAAAATGCCATTTTAGGAACATATTTTGAATTATTATTATATTATTATTTAAATAAAACAACTCTGGTTTAATAAATGCAATAACAAAGGGTAAATAAGATAATAAAAACTTAACACTATGTAGTTCTCCCATATGCCGCCAGGATCGCGTCGTTCTTGAGACAGTTCAAGGTCATATTTTATTCTCAAAAAATGTTACACGTTTTCGCGTTCAGTGGAAACACTATTCATTTTATGTATACAAGGCTGTGTTTTCCATTCACTCTGGTAGTACTATACCTGGAGTTAGTGACATTTTGTTTTCAAAATTGACATTTCGTGTTTGAGATGCAATCACTGATCTCAAGGTACGATGCAATGCATTGAATGTAAGGTTTTGTGATAATCTTTCCAGTCTCTGAAGAAAATCTGAACTCTTCTGTGATCCTGCAAGTGATTGTGGTAATTATAGACGAGACATCCGCACAGCTTTGATCATGAAGTACAATTAAACTTCTGTGTGTCATCTTCCTTCATATATCAAACAAATAAAAGATAACATGGGAGGAGGAATATAACATCCTTAGACTGCATTCTCTGGGGTTTTCCTTCATTTACCTGATCAGGTTCTTAGCCGTGACGGGCATTTCGTCTATAATTATTAATTACCGTTATTATTCAGGGATTATTTATACGGAATTTCGGGTAGGTAGATCATGCTTAGATGTTCTGTACATCCGTGCTCGCTTATCAACGCGTTACACCAACGCGTCAACGCGGAAAAACACTTGTCACGACACAATGGATCTGATATTCATCCAGAGTATTTAGGGGAGATTGAAAGTTGCAGAGAAAATCGTCTTATTTGAGCCGTGTCGTGTATCATGACTGGGGATGTTGCATGTTCTGTGCTCGCTCATAAACGTGCTACACTGAGCGTTTTCCTAGTAATTTTCTACCTGTAAATAGATTCCTTGAGACGTCACGACCTGCCGATCATCCCTGTTTCCTGCCTGTCAACTCAGGGCAACTCAATGAAATGGACCAATGGCCGCCGTCAAGACAGTGCCGAAGTGTGTATAACGAGGGCCTCGGTATTGCTCAGCGCTACGTTTGCTTTTAGATGGAACTAATAAACTCGTATGAATTTTTGGTTAATTTAAGTACTTTTATATGCTGATTATTAGGAATAAACTAATAAATTATGTTTTGACAATGAACGTATACATTTTTCAAAAAGACAATCACTGCCCACTGGTCCATCCATGGACCTTGACAGGGAGCATGCGCATTAAACATCGGGCATGCGCATTGACACTTGTGAGTCCAGCAGATACATCTGTTGACGGATTTATACACTGAAAGTTATTTTTAATTAACATTGGTTCTTCTTCCAGTGCTATGGCAGTGAAGGGGGGGGGGGGGGGGGGGGAGAGCTATATCGAGTAGGTGGTGCTTGAAACCTTTTTAGCCTATACTAATAACATATTATCATTTCTGAGTTCAGGCCCAACTCAACTTTCATAACAAACATTCTTAAATGCCGCACCTTGGAAGTAGAAGGGCCGAAGTCCAATTTCTCGATTTTTTTCACAATTTTGCAATTATGCAGTGGTGGCGCCAGAAAAAATACGCTGGCGTGGCAGAACAGGTCAAAGCTGATAACTGGCATATAAAATATATGTCGGTTATTATTTTGACGGGGGGGGGGAGGGGGGAGGTGGGCAAGAAAGTTTGTGGTGGGCACTTGGCTCCCCCCCCCCCCCCCCGTAGCGCCATACTAATACTAGGAAAACGCTCTGTGTAACGCGTTGATAAGCGAGCACGGATACGTGCAAAACCTCGAACCATAATTCCTTAAAAGCCGGCAATAATATACCTAAAACAACTGAAATCTAGAAGCACGATCCACTAAATTATATAAAAAATAGCTGAATTTGCTTCTCATTGCAAGTTATTGCAACAGTTATTGCAAGTTATTGCAACATGATACACACTCATGTGTATTTATTTCAGTATTTAGGTACACTCGGCCAAACATAAATTGATCGTTGATCAAATTTGAATGACTGCTGGTCATGTCCCATACCAATCAAATCTTGTTATTATCGTTGAAATGTGGGGTCACCTACTAGAGTGAGACAAGGAGATCGCTTGGACTGACTTTGGATGGTGCAATCTAACATTTATCAGTCAATCAAATTTGATCAACGATCAATTTATGTTTGGCCGAGTGTACGTAGGTATTATGGAATTATTATAAATAAAATACAGAGATTCAAACCACAAAATAGGCCATTATCTAAGTGCTAATATGAGCAAACATAATTTAAGAAACATTATCCAAACAGTTACTTGCCGTTCCGTATAAAAGAGCTTATTTCTTCTAGCACATTGCTTACCTAACACAAACCTAACACAATGTATCTGATACAAATGAAATAAATATTTCATAAACATAATTTCAATTATCAACCAACCAATCTATTTCTACAATCAAGCAGACATTTCATCGGTCTACAAATAATTTGCTCAGCCTTTGAAAAGATTGGAAGTAAGACTGCATGTTAAAACTCTCATAAACAATAAATACCTATACCAATTAACTACATCTTCAAAAATAATAGAATAAACCCTAAGTATAACCTCGCATGTATTGCTTTAAATATTATCTAACTGCAAAGAAATAAAATTGTTACGTATTCAAACAATAATAGATAGACAGCTGCTTGCTTCCGAGTTGTTTTGAATGGAGCGCATCAGGCGGCCGCAACGGACTCCTCGAACCTACAATGCTATTTATATGGGAAAACGCGATTTTTTTATTTGTGAACGGATCTTTCTCAAAAACTATACAGGTCTAAGTTAGTATGAGATGAAGGTGTGTGCAAAATTTCAGATCGATACGTTGACCGGTGCGGCCTGGGTTGAACCAGCAAAAAAAAACAAAACAAACACACACACAGAGAAAGTGCCGCAAGAGTCAAGTGGAGACGCTCGCTCCGCTCGCTTAATCATATAAGGGAACCACGAGAGCATGTCCATAAAAAAAAACACTTTTTCAAAAATATATTATTACCTATATTATTATTATTATTATTTATTTTCAAAACACCAAAAAGTATACAGTGTTTTGCTGGTAGTGGAAATAGGACAATCCCCATAGCACAAGTGCCCCACTACTAGCTTTAGTGGGTAGTGGGTAGACTAACAATTACATGTATCACCAATTTTCAATTAGATCGTGTCATATTTAATAAAGTTGTGGTTCTATTATGATAACAAATGAAAAATGGAATGCAAATTGGTATACATTTTAAAATATTATTTAATAAAAAAGGAAACAGCGTAGGTATTTCTTTCAATTATGTGTTACAAACGTCACAAGACCCCTAAGTCTAGGTCTAAGTCTAATCTATGTGTTTAGGGGACGTTCCCCTAAACAAACTCTATCAAAGTTAAATAATTGCGTCTTACAAAATTGCTAGTCTTACCATTGAAATATGATTGGATGAAGGCAGAGTAGTGTGTAAATTCACCTCAAGAATGATTGAAATGGGATTCGAGCAGAGATGAGATGATTATTAATTACTATAGACTATCCTTGCTTCAGGCCTTCTATCCTGAGCTACAGAATTTGCTAGTATGAATATTTACACGTTCTTCTCTAAATTGAATTGTAATAATATTATAGTTAATTTTCTTTCATGTTTCGGAACAGGATATTATTATAGCTATTGTGGCTATAATAGCATCTATTAAACAAGCTATTATACTGGCTGAAAAGTTAATGGAACTACTTTCAGTGAATTATTCATTTTCAGTTTCTGTTTATTTTTCATACGTACTAAGTTATTACAATGTGGACATGAAAAACACAAAGTTAGATCATAAACCTCTCTTCAATAGAATCGCAGTATAACTTTGCATTTTTATCGACAATTTCGTTCTACTCAGTTGGATCCCCATACAAATAACTCAGTATAAAATTCCCAGCCAAGTCTCCTCAAACTAAGAAAGAATAGTGAATAAAAAAAAGCTCTGAAAAGGGGTGATATCAAAAAATGGGCCAAGACAACAAGTTTATTCAAAATTAATTTTTAAAAATAAAATAAATACTTTAATAAGGGTTGCTTTTTTCTTTAAGAAAGTGATCATTATGTTCGATCAGTGATTCTTCGGATGTAGGGATGGAAGTTGGAATAAACTGTGTGAACGATTTTCCAATTCCATTCTGATGGAATTCGGTCACGGCCATAAGGATTAACATTGTATGGAATTGAATTCTAGTGGAATTGGGAATTTAAAAGTTCTAGAATAGGGCCCCTGGACAATATTATCTCTGCTAGTAGTACAAGAGAGGAACTGAAAAAAATGCCAAAAGTCGTACAAATTGTAACATTTTTTGTTTTATAATACTCAGAAAAATGTGATTATTAACATACTAAAAGTCTTCGAAGATCGGACCATGGGGTATGAGCTTAAATTGACCTTAATTAAAATAATTATGCTCATTATTTTTTTTGCTACTAAATATTAACATTGTCCTGATTTTTTATTTGCCTACTATATGGCTGCAAACTCACGGGGCGTTTTTTTCCACGCCAGATGCGGCGTGGAAAAAAACGCGACGTTTTTCTTGGTCGAACACACGGGGCATGAAAAAACACGTGACGTTTTTCGTTTGTCGCGTCTGGCCGGCGTGGAAAAAAACGTCGAGTGTAAAAACCGCCTCGTCTCTTCGCTCCCATAAGACTCAATGCTACCTATCTTCTCGGCGTCTCGCCGGCGTTCGAACGCTTCGGCTGGGCGTGCAAAAAAACGCCCCGTGTGTTTGCAGCCTAATACAACTTGTTATGTCCTATTACTTGACAAAATTATTTAAACATCCATACTTTAAAGCAATTGACTAAAAATTATTTAATAATTAAAAATCGACTTGGTTTGATGTTATCGTGTATGATCTAGGCTGTGGTGTACAAAAATTTACATTTTCGGCTTTTTCTTTTTGCATTGTACTCACAGACCCTTGGTTATTTACAGGAAAAAAGTCGCCGACGATTGAACAACTCATATGACCTGTAATTGACCCTAATTAATTGAATACATAACACTATAACATTATATTTCTTTCATTCCATAGTAACATAATAATATGTTATAGCTCATTCATCACTATAACCGAATTCTATTGGTGTTGAAAAAATTGTGTTGCAATTTGTCCGACTCAAAACAATTCCTCTCTTGAACTAGAGGTATATTTACCTTGAGCCTAGGGCAAGATAGGTTAAATATGGGCCTGGGGTTCATTCGACATAATTCATTAATATTTATACCTAAAAGAAAACACTTTAGTCTCTTGTTCACTGTGCGTGTATCAATCCAATTGAAAAATAATAAGGTTCTTATATAAACAAGAAAACAATTTATATGTTTTTGTTCAATGTGCGTGTATGAATCCTTCAAAATAGCTTATAATAAAGAGTGTATACCTATGTAAACATGTAAAAATAGCTAAAAAGCTAAATAAAGAATTACTACAACTACTACTACAACTACTACCAATTGAAAAATAATAAATGTTCAAAAATTACAGACTGTTGAGGAAGCGTAATTTTATATTATTTTCTTCTCACTACAAGTATCAGTGGTGGAACACCAATGTGATATGCCACACAACTTGGTTGGAGATACCAACTCAAAGATGGGCTTGTCCGTTTGGAGCAAATTGAGAGAGAGAAATTGTTTCATGAGTGGGTGTAACTTTGATAGGATGTTCACACAGTCTGATTGTATATTAGAAGCAATTTTTTATATTTTTGTTCATGCTTTGAATTAGGCGCTGGATATTCACCAAAACCGCGCAAAACTGTGATATTTCCGACACGATTGGAGACCAACCCGCGAACCAATTGTTCTCAAATTAATTTTACAAGTGTGTTGTTCAAGGATGAAGTTATAGGGTTGTTACTTGGCACATTTTTAAAATAAATTTTTATTTCAGCGAGAAAGACAAATAGATTTTTTTTCACGATAAAATCAACTAATAATTAACGAAACAAACAAAATGCGTACTGGCCTTATAAGTTTGTCTTACTAATCATAATTAACATTCAATCTTATGCAAAAAAAAGTGTCTGCAAAAGCAGCAATATCGCTCGCAAAATAGCAAAGACCTTTTTAACGTTGATGATAATTAATATGTTTTATGTACCATCTTTATGTACTGAAAACGCTCATATTTCCATTGCAACTCTACATACATATGAACTCTGAAACAATTGAATCAATGTGCAGTGTGTTTACTAATTTTCGATCAAACTCTTCAGATAGGTAGCGATTTAAAACTCATCAAATGTCAATAAGTCTGTAATTACTTCACTAATAATTTGGGTTTAAAATGTGCAAAAATTTAGATAATGTTGGTTTTTTGTATGTTTTTTTGTTTATACCGCTATACGCGTTGAAATTTTTCTTCGATCGAGCTGAAATTTTGCATACAATGCATCTCTGGAATTTGCAGACCCTATTGTATCTTTTAAATCTGTTAATTGGTTCAAATTAAACAAAAATCTTCCGATTGCTTGGTTCGATCATAATTTGAAATTTTGCCAAGTCATTGCGGAACATTTAGAATTTCGACCAATCAGAAGATCGTATTTAAACTTGAACCGTTTGGAGGATTTAGCTGACACTTTGTAAGATTTGAAACAATGTAGCTCGCAATGACTTGGCAAAATATTGTATGCAAAATTTCAGCTCGATCGAAGAAAAACTACAACCTGTATAGCAGTATAAACAAAACAAAACATACAGAAAACAGTATCCTTGCCCAAAAAAACCAAAAGGAGTCGCTCGCTCAAGTATTTGCCATTCTGCTCAATTATTGTTTATAATGGCCCTGACAGAACGGAACACACCTTTTAAATACAGCTCGCAAATTAATTCAGAACTTTTGCTTGATAATGTTGAACACAACCTTGTGTGTCAATCTGATTGATATGCTTGAGGCAGATAGCTGATAGTTCATGGCTTCGAACCCCATTAGTTCAATCAACTTCATTGTGGTTCTTATTAATTACCACCTTGTCTAATTTCCTTTCCGTACTTTACAATCACTGTACACTTTAAAAAAATTAAATATATTTGATTTGATATCTTTTTTTTGATTTATTTTAAATCAAATACCAATCACAATTAATGAGTATATCAAAATGGATGAATACACCTAAAGGTGTATTGGTCCATGATATCTCCATAGATAAAATTAAAAAAGGTTTAATTTTTTTCAGTGAGTTGTAAAATCGTATAAGTCCATCAGGTGCTCAAACACCCTTCCAATTATGTTTGATAATTATTTAAACTAAGAAAACGCTCTGAGTAACGCGTTGATGAGCGAGCACTGATACGCGCAATACCTCGAACCGAAATTCAGTTTATAGAAAATGTCCTTAAAAGCCAATAATTCTTGAATTTCGTCACAGAATTGTATGAAAATCTCCAACAATTCCAAAAATATTGGTCCCAATAACCACGCAAAGTTTTAAGTTGATCGATTGAACCTTTATGATTGAACGATTCCTTGTTAATTTACAAAAATCACAGGATCTCGTTCAAAAAATATTTAAACGGTCATATCAGTTTCATATTAATATACGTTTGAAAGTTTCTGCTCTAACAACCTTGAAGTGAAGATCCGAAGATGCCGTGAATTGTGAAATTCGAGAAATATGACAGCCAACACGCAAAATATCCGTAAACTGTCAATAACTGTTGAATTTAAACACAGTTTAGTCTGAAAATTGTCAAAAATACATATAATGTTGGACCCGATGACCATGCAAATTTTTAAGTTGATCGGTCAAACGGTTCTGGTTTAAATTTCAAAAAGCACATGAAATATTTTTTTAAATTTTAACCAATGGAACGATTTGGCTGAAAATTTGTCAAATAAGAGACAATGTTGGTCTTAATGACCATGCAAAATATAAGGTTGATCACATTTGTCGAAGATCATTTTCATTTTTCAGCCTATCAGGAGATGTTTATTTAAATTTTAACCAATCAATGAATTTCCAAAAAAATTGGGGTCAGCAAACAGAGAAGGTTGTCTCTACATGTGTGCAAAATTTCAGGTCGATCGGTGAAACTGTGCGATTTCTATTGCTCCATTTAGCAGACAAAAACAAAAAACAAAAAATAAAAAAAAAAAAAAAAAACAGAGGTCCGTGTCAAAAGAGTCAAAAGGAGACGCTCGCTTCGCTCGCTCAATTATATTAAAGTTCGTGAATCTTAATATAAATTATGTATGTAAATAATGTAATGTATAATGTAATGTAATGTAATGTATAATAAATAATAATATGTAGTAGTATAATATTATGTGAACATAATCAGAAGTCATGAAATGAAACTACTTATTTTGAAGTAAGTGGACATAATACTTCAAAAGCAGAAGCACATTCATTAACAATCAATGCACTTATTTATGTAAAAACTTTAAATTCCAGAGAAATGTATAATTTTCTTGTCATTTCACTAAACCCTATCATAATTATCATAATCTATCAATTTGGTAAAGACGGGCCCAAAAGTGCATAGTAGAGCAAATGGTTAATCGCTGAGTTTCGAGCGTTTGCCTAGTATACATTTCAACTAACTAAGAGTAGATAATTAACAAACAATTAATAATTAGATAATTAGATAAACAGCAAAACGCTGTATATTTTTTGGTGTTTTGAAAATAAATAATAATAATAAATATAATAATTATATGGGAGTGGAAATTATAAACGTTATTATTTAAACCTAATAAATAAGTGAGAGTTCTCCAATACTTCACACATTCGATCCGCATACATGTTTATTGTTTATCTTGTATAGCGTCATTGGCATGCGTTTTAGGAATCAAATTTTAAACACGTTATGATATTGTTGTTGATAGTTGTGCTGTGTATGCATGTTTAAAGGTTCAAAATATGTAAAAGATAAGATAATAAAAATTGCAATGTTCTTCAAGGTTATGTTTCAAATGTACTGGATCCTGTATGAGATGGAAATTAATTAATAACCGGAACAGCCTTTGACCATCTACGAGGAACAGTGTGTAGAACAATTTCATTATTCTACGCGTCCAAAACCTGTTTGGAAGAAGCATCATTACAATGTCATCATATTCAAGAGTTAAAAGGCCGGAAGAACCTTTCAATGAGTCTTGAGGTGAGCTCAAAAACCAGTTTCTTAAACACATCTTTATAACAATAGATTATACAGAGTGAACATGGCAGAGATAATACAGTACCTGGTTTTCGCCTTGACTTGCTACATGATTATGCTAAATTCTGTCTTCATCCAATCATAGTTTTGAATGAACTTGTTGAATTTGCCCATTTTTTGATATCCCCACAATGCAGCGTTAATTTTTTTATTTAATTAGGCCCGGAATAACCAAAGTTAAATTGTGCTGGATTAACTAACTTTTGGATTAAATTCAATTGTTTCACTCTTTTTGAGGTATCAGATTGGCTGTGCCGCCAATTTAGTCCAATATTTAGTTAATCCGGCTCAGATTAACTTTGGTTATACCGGCCCTTATTATTATTTATTTATGGAGACTTTGTCCGGTATGTTTACGTGGAGTGCTTTATGATATTGCACAATTGCATATTGGAGTGCATATTTACCGAATGGCGCAATTTGGAGAGACTTATTGTGTTTCTAAGTTTCGTCAAAATCAAAGAGGTTATACATGACAATTATTCCCTATTACCAATAAAAATATCTATATTCAAGAAAATAGAACTATTGGGTGTGGATTAAAATCAGGTTTCTCATAGCTGCAGGCATAACATATGAAGGGTATATAGGGAGAACGCTATGAGTCAATTTTTTGAAACAAATGAGTATACGGTGTAATCTTGCAGTGATTTTTATGAGTTTTCAGAATATACGCTCGGTTTTTAGACAATATTGCCCCAAAGTCTTAAAAAACGCAAGTGAAATATCTGTCTGGACGATATTATAGCCTATTTCAACATAGAACTTCGGTTATCTCAATTTCATCTGAATGTGACTTATAGCCTTCCTTCCCTGTGCCCTTCATTTTGAAAAAAGGGAATTGCAGAAGAATAGAAAGACTTTTTGCTTGGTGGCCGGGACCTGGGGAGAACCCTGTGGCGAATAAAAAAAATCATCCATACAAATCAATTCCTGTAAACAAAGTGGCCAAATCTCCTCGATTATGAATGTACATAAACCTTCACAAAAGGATATCAAAATGTAGCCAAAATTGAAGTTAATTTAAAATCTATTTTTAAAAATTATTAAATACCTGTTAAGCGTATTTTGTGAAAAAAAATATAATGGCCATGAATTTGAAAAGGTATATTAAATATTTGTGCAAAGAATTTTTGTATTATTAGATTATTTTTCGTGTAGACTCGTTGGCCCCTATTTGATGTCACCATACTTTTCAGTGACAATACAAGTATTTACGAACTGAAAACGTTCAGTTTGCTTTATGCTGATTATACTATAAGAAAATAGTAAGAAAATAGTCTGTTTCAGAATCCATAACATGTGAAAAGCTAAACGCCAGGGGAGACTACAGCTCCTTTAAAGTACGACTGTGTTCGACGCTGCTCAAAACGCTCAGTGATCCTGAGTTCTGGCCTGCGGGCGTCGCTATCAAAAAATTTTTTCAACAGCGTGCGAAGCCTTCCTCAGTAACGTAATTAATCTTTTCCACTTAAATATTCGCAGTCTGGAAAACAAAACTGAAGAGTTGGAATTATTTGTTGACTCTTTGACTACTAAGGTTGACATTCTCTGTTTGACTGAGACTTGGCTAGGCCGCGGTCAAGAAGATTCTATTGTTATCAATGATTTTATTTTGGCTTCCCACTACTCAAGAGATGTGAAGAGAGGAGGAGGGGTTGGCATTTACGTGCGGAGTGAAGCTCATCTCTCTTTTGAGGTATATGACATTGTGTGTGTTGAAGGTGTCTTCGAAGCCTGCGCTATCAAAATTTTAGATGAAACACCTGTTCTCATTATTGCGATTTACCGACCCCCGGACTCCGGGAATGTAAACTGTTTCCTCGCTATGTTGGACAGTGCCTTGGACAAAGCCTGCAGCCCAGGAAAGCGTCTACTGCTATGTGGGGACTGGAACTTTAATCTTCAACGGCCAGAGATGAGGTATTTGATTGAGAACGTTCTTGAGGCCTATGACTGCCGAATTTTAGATTTTGGTGCGACAAGGGTCCATGGTAGTTACCAGTCTACCCTGGATGTTATTGTTTCAAATTCTGAGTCAGTTGACTTCCTCAAAAACATTGATCCTTGTCTATCCGACCACATGGGACAACTGGCTTCCTTCACCATCGTCAATGATACAATGCACATCGCTCAAAATCCTCCTCAAGTGACTAGTATGAAGAGGCGTTTCCATGACGAAGCGATCCAAGACTTCATTGCCGATTTGGGGACTGCGGACTGGACGAATGTCTTCCAAGAAGGAACTGTTGATAATAAATTCGACTCATTTCTTCGTAATTTCATTCTTCTCTTCGAGAAACACTTCCTCAAGAAGCTCAAGTCGAGCAAGAACCATGGAGCTAGAACGAAGGGTTGGGTCACGCCTGCAATTAAAGAAGCCTGTGAATGGAAGAGAAGGTTGAGTCATCTTGTGAAATGGGGAACTGTAGACAAATCTCTACTCATACAGTTGAAGAAGGAGCTTAGGACAGAAATAACCAGCGCTAAGAGAAATTACCACTCCAAGATTATTGACAATGCTGGTAACAAGAGCGCTGCGACCTGGAAACTAGTCAAAACTTTGACAAATGGTAATATAAGACCACCAACGCCTATCACTCTTCTGGAAGGCGAGAATGTGCTCTCTAGACCTAATGAAGTGGCAAATCATCTTAATAATTATTTTCTTTCGGTGGGTGCGGATACAATAGACTTTTCTGTTGACTCAACTGAAGAATGCATGCGTCTACTGAGAAGCGCAATACCGGAGACGGTGTCTGTGCTTGGGCCCCCCTTGGTCACAGAAACCCATGTTCTTGATATCCTTAGAAGCTTCAAACCTAAACACTCGGCAGGGTAGGACGAGGTCCCTATGTTTCTTCTTCGTAAATGTGGACCCTGGTTATCAATTCCACTAGCCCATATACTAAACTGTTCATTCCAGACTGGTGTATTTCCTGATAAGTTGAAGAGGGCAGTAGTTAAACCTATTCATAAGAAGGGTGACAAAACCTTAAAAGCCAACTATCGCCCGATTTCGCTACTCACATCATTCTCTAAAATAATCGAAAGGATCATGCATCGGCATCTATATGATCATCTGGACAAACACGGTTCTCTATCCAAGGACCAACATGGCTTCAGAGCAGGATTCAGCACGTCATCGGCTATATTTCAACTAGTAAATAAGATAACAGCTGCCCTGGAGAAGAAGAATAAAGTTGGAGCTATCTTCTGCGATATGTCTAAAGCGTTCGATACTTTGGACCATGGACTACTCCTGCAAAAGATGAAGCACTATGGCGTGTCGGGAGTTACTGGGGCTTGGTTTGAATCATACTTGTCCAACCGTTATCAGCGTGTTAAGCTAGGTGAATTTGGGATATCGTGCTGGCAAACTATGACCTGTGGGGTACCGCAGGGTTCTATCCTGGGACCACTCCTGTTTTCTATACTGGTCAATGACCTAGCACCAAGCATCACTACGATATGCCCTATCCGTAGCACTATCCAGTACGCGGACGACACTAGCGCCATAGTTGAGATGTCTAATTCTACTGATCTCGACAAGGAGTTAACATCAACCATCAAGGACCTAGCCAACTGGTTCTGCCCCAACAAATTGAAGCTCAACGAAGAGAAGACAAACGTCATGGCTTTCTCCCCTCGTGGTAGTGTCAACCTCGAAACATTTAACACAGTAACACATACTAAATTCTTGGGTGTTCTGATCGATCATAATCTTAATTGGAAGGCGCACATTTGTAGTCTGGTGTGTAAACTTGCTCGAGTCAGATTCGCAATTAAGTCCCTGTCCCGTCAATGCAACCTCAATACCTTGAAGACTGTCTACTTTGCTCAGGCGCAGTCTCTCCTGTCGTATGGCATTATTTTCTGGGGGTTATCTACTGATAGTAGCAGAGTTTTCAAAGCCCAGAAAAGAATTATTCGCTGTATGCCCTACCACCAACACTCGGAAATCCAGCTTCACCCTCAGCGGCAATCGTGCCGGCCAAGATTCAAAGTATTTAACATCCTACCGCTCCCCTCCCTTTACATTCTGGCGATGTGCGTCTTCACGAGGAACAATCTGCATCTCTTCTCCGACGGCGAGCTCCTTCCCCATCGCACAAGACAAGCCTCGGAACTGCGGCACGAATTCTGCCGACTCAGAATTTCGTCTGTCGGCGTTTTGCAGAATGGCAGGAGGCTGTACAATGCACTCCCAGGGAAGATCAAAGACATCAAGGACGACACTCACTTCAAGTCGAAAGTTAAAACTTTTCTACTAGACAACTCATTCTACTCGATCGATGAGTTCTTATCTAATAGAAGGACTCCCTATTAATTTTAACCTGTTTTTTCACTTTGTTTTTAACTATGATTTTATTTGATTCCAGGACAAGTACGGAACAACCGTTTTTGTACACTACTCTTAATAATTGATGCAGCTCTGCTTCCTATCACTCTTGTAACTTAATTATAAATGTACTTATGGTTGTATTTTGTAATACTATTCTTATTATAATATTATGTTTATTTCACTTTATAAAATTGACAATGTTCATACAAGTATTATACTCTGTAATAACTGACAATAAATAAATAAATAAATAAATAAAAAACGCAGTTGTAACGCGTTGATGAGCGAGTGCCGGCTATGCACAACATTTCCAATCGAACACGATCCATTCAATAAGATAGCTTACTACATTACAGATTTTCATTGCAACTTTCCATGTAAACACTCTGGAATCATTGAATAACAGATCAAATACCATTAAAATGGTACTTTTCCATCAATAGGTAAGTCTGTCTGTAAATTCTTGACCGGACAATTTTGAAAACCGATAAGTCGGTTTCACATAAAGCGCGTTTCGCGTTTTGCGTTTTGCATTTTTTTTTATTGACTCATCAAAACCACCGAAAATTTCGCCGCACGCGTTTTATTTTTAAGCTGCCCCATCTCGATTGTAGGCAGGTATTTTCAGTACCGCGCGTGGCGAAAATGACGTCACTATACGTAAACTATAAAATAAACTATAAAAAATACTATAAAATAAGACTATAATGATAATAATTACTTACCAGTGCATATAATTCCATCTAATAATATCAAATAACACACACATTGTTACTAACAAGAATAACAAATTTATATCAACATTCTGTTTTCGACGGCCTCTTCTACGTTATAAAAAAAGACAAAACGCGAAAACGCCAAAACGCGAAACGCGTGTTATGTGAAACCGGTCACATACTTTTTTTAATTTAACCAACCAGAAAATGTTTTACAAAAGCTGTACACGTAGCATATTCATGGTCTTTACATCGGTGGAAAATTTAAGCTCGATCGGAAAAACGGTATCTTTGATCGTTCCTCAATAAGACCTTAATGCCTTTCTGCTATTCGGTCATGATCGTAATAGAGGAAAGTAACTCGACCTTGGTATTTTCTTGACAATCGTCAGTTAAACATCTTGATCAGTAAGGGCCTGTCTTTCAATAGTCTGCTAAACCAGTAGTTTTAAGTAAAAGTTTTAATCAGTCATTTCAGGATTGTCATTGGTTGTTGCCAGGGCAATAAAGTCCTTATTGACTGTTTAAGCAAGGTACCTATTGAAAGACCGGCCCTAAATGAATCACGAATTTTACAGAAACCTTGGCCATCGCCAAGAATATGTTTTCAAGTTAGACACGTCTAAAATGATAGATAAAATTATGTTTAATGTGTTCCTGATTTCAAAAATATGTGTTTCATATTGCCTGAAAAAGATTTTTTCTAAATTTTTGATGAATTCAGTCCTTTTTTTTGCTATTTTAAGGGCTTGTTGCATTTTTGAATTTTCAGCAGGGACTGGAACCCAAATGAATAACGGTTCCGGTTCCGGTACCGGTTCCAAGTTTTTCAAAATATCGGTTCCGGTTCCGGTTCTTGGAAAAAATTAAATAACGGTTCCGGTTCCGGTTCCATTTTGGTTCCGTAAGGGTTCCAAACGGTTCCGTCAAATTCAGACAATAAGTAATTTAAATAATTTTTTTAAAACGACTTTTGGGAACTCACATAGGCTCAGAATGTCTAATATTAGTTTGTGACTCAATGATCATTTATTTGTTGAAAGGAAATGAAGTAAAAATTCAATGAAATTAATCATTTGAAGAATCGTTATGGAACCGTTATGGAACCAAAATAATGTTTAATATTAATAAAAGTTCCGGTTCCGGTTCCACCTAAAAAAATATGGGATCCGATTCCAGTTCCGGTTCCTATAAAAATAACGGTTCTTTCCGGTTCCGGATCCGTTTCCGGTTCCAGCCACTGATTTTCAGACATAAAATCAAACTTGCTATCCACACATCGCACAGCTAAGTACAAGTCTTCTTTTAAATACTCTACGTTTACAACAAAATTCCGGAAGCCATAAAGTCATTATTATAATTATAATTATCTTTATTAAAACATATTTGCATACAGTGTACACTGTGTCACAAGGACTCGTAGTGTTTAAGAGTAGCCTCAAAATCATCTCTTACAACAAGAATAGTAGAAATCACACAATAAACCTTCATTGTACTAGTAAATCGCTCAATATCAAATTCATACAGTATGTTTTCAACATGAGGTCAAGGATGTTTTCGGAACCATTTTGATGCAAGGCAGTTGTGCAGATTATTCCGTTTCGCTTAAGATTTTTACTACTTGAAACTTAGTTATTACAACAAAAAATATTGTATCATGTCACTCAAATTAGCTTCTTACTATCATTATGTCATCACTTAATTTAGTCGATAAATGCTATATTTATTATTAGAAAACATACTATAAATCATTAATCACAATAGTATGGTTACCTACATGGAAGTTTAGAAAATGTGAATATTTATTTATGCATAATATGTGAATATTTATAAAAAATCTAAATGTCGCCTTTGATGTAAAAGAAATCAATAAAGATCAATTGAATTGAATTGAATTGAATTTAGGTATCTCATCTCCTTATCTCATATCGTAAACATATATTAAACTTTTAAAGTTATAATGTGCGTTTACTGAATTAATTTATCTAATGTAATGATCAGTCATTCAAAGCGGTGGTTCATCGCTTGGGTCGATACTATTATGATATTTTAAAATTATGTTAGTCTGAAGACAAATTTAGTCATGGTCATAACGTAACCTACTGGAAAGGCAATCATTTTTTGTCAACATAATTGAGAACATTTAGTATATTTTGACTGGCTGTGAAAATGTGATATGTTTACTACGTATGAGATATTATCTCATACGTATGTGCCACTCTGTGTTTCGTTATAGTTTATTGGGTTTATTGTTTAAGTTTATTGTATTGTGTATTGATCCTTTATTCTAATCGATAATGTAGGATAAACACAATGTACTTACATGACGATGACCATTCTTTATAAGTCAACAGGAAACAATAAAAATACAAAGGAAAGAAAATGCGTCTCTCAATCATCCAATCATCTCCCAATCATCATCATAATCATTCATCAGTCGCCGTTAACCTAAGTTGACGAACACGTTTAAGAGTCTACGATACTTGATGAAATCCATGTTTCATGAAGCACAAAAAGGCGGCCCCTACTTTTTTCTAAACGGCTTTACCGATTGTCTTCAAAATTTCACAGATTATAGATAAATAATAAATCTGTGCCTCTAGTGCGCCAAAAGTGTTATTTTTTGTTTAGTATTTTCAGGGCAGAGGTGCCAAAAGGACCCGTATAATGCTCATATTGGCACCTCCTCAACACGAGTAAAAACATTTTTTTTTAATTTTTTTGGAGCACTAGAGGCACAGATTTACTCTTTATCTCTGTGCTGTAAAAATTTGGAGACAATCGGTCAAGCCATGAAGAAAAAAGTAGGGGCCGCCTTTTTATGCTTTTGTGGGTTTCATCAGGCTCTCAAGGTTTCATTATTTGAATTATTCTGAGTTTCTAATGCAGATGGGTATGTAACCCGCATCACACGATGGAATTTCGTAAATATCACGTACTATACTAAATATCAACAATTTCGACTGCGAGAAATGAGACGTGACGGACGTGCTAATTGCTCCCAGATGTTTTCACTATTCACTGACTTGGATCTTGATTGTCATGCATCATTCAATGCTCAATTGATTCAAATCAATGCTTAGATGCACATTAATTTTTAATTATTAATACATTATAATTAACGAATTAATTGATTATTTAATTAGTATTGTAAGGCTTTGGAGTAATATATTTTTTATGTACACACTCAAAACCTTGCTTATCTATTCACTGTTTTGTTTAAAGCGCAAGTAAAAGACTTTTCATGCCCAGACGCGGCATTTTGCACGCCGTCGAGACGCCGAGCAGATATGTAACGCAGTTATTTAGTCTAAGTAGGTACCATTGAGTCTTATGGGAGCGAACACACGGGCCGAGCAAAAGATGCGCGCGTCTTTTGATCGTCCCGTGCGCGTGTAAAACTCCACAGGGCGAAAAACCGCACGACAGAGCAAGAAAAATCGCCCCGTGTGATTGCAGCCTTACGCTGCAAAATCAAAATGATTTTTCATCATGTCACCTTTTTGACCAGGGGTCGACAGGTGATGCATAAAAAGTACATACATCAAAACATTTTTAGTAAGGTTCGGCACGAGTTGAAATCGACGATTTGTTACAGATAAAGAAATTAATTTATTTTCAACTCAAGAGACCAGAGTCATCGGAATTCTATTTCTCTCGAGTAGCAAGAATGAACCCAATTTAGACAAATTGTGTAATGTGTTTATGCAGATTTGGATTTTATTTTACAACACTGCGTAAGAGTTAGTGAGATTCAGTGTTCCAGAGTGGTCAGGTCGTCCAGCAGAAATGTAAATTCGCAGTCTATATTGTGTTTACTCTGGTACAGTGACGATTGTTTTGTGAATGTTTTGTGTCCTTGAGGTATTATAAGGATGGGCGGTAATAAGGGGAAACGTAAAGGTAAGAAGAAGAGGCATGTCCATGGCAACCTCATTGTTGGATGGTAAAATGTCATCACGCGATAGGAATACCGTTTTCCCCGCCAAAATGTCCACTGAATAAAATTTCACACCTACTTATGTATGAAAACTTGCATTTTTGAGTGCAAAAAGTTTGTTTCGTCAACATAGATGTTGAATTATTTTAAAATCTTATTTTTAATAAATTCAGTGAAAAACTTCGAATTACATGAGCCATCAATTATTAAAAGTGCTTATTAGTAATTAATTATATCGACAGCTTATAAAAATTATGTTCGCGTTTAGCCGTTTACACAGTAAATTTAGTGAACACTTACTTCTGGATAAAAGCTGTAGGTACGTAAAGCCCATGGCCTCCTTTCTTATCCAGTTTTTATCCATAACATTACTTCCGAATCCGTTGTTTGGTTGATCTTAGAAATTACTGCTAAAACAATCAGCAACAATCAAACAATATTGCGAGCACATGCGAGCAATAAATTACATTGTTTTCATTTTGTTGGTCAACTTACCTATCTTTGATTGGAACGCAAAGTCTCTCATATATCATACAAGGCAACACAATTATACTTTAAATTCGTAATTAAAGATAATTTGATATCAATAAATTTGATAATCGCAAATAATAAAAACTATATATTTGTAAGCAGCATTGAAAAAAAATCACCTAGCATATTAAAATAGTCGAATTAAAATATGTATTACACTCGATGAATTAATCAATAATGCATTATTTTTGTATTTTCCTCCTTATGGACCATATTCTCGGAAGTTTAAAAGGCAACAGTCATTCACGACTCACAAGTGGTGTTGTTTACAGAACTGGAGGCGATTTATGACATTGTTTAGATTTCATGTCTAGCTCGACCAAGCTCGACTGTTTGTTTGTATACGTGACATGAGAATATTACTATTTTATATATGTTATACACGGCAAAAGCCATTATCATCGTTTCTAAATTTTCTGCGAGTCCTGTCGACTCTTAACCACCGCATGTACTTGTAGTTTTAATGCTCTATGTTGCGTATTTGGTGTTGATTCGCATACATCTTTCACACATTGTTGACTGATATTTCCACTCACGAATATTAGATCCGGATTATATCCCCTTTTCCATCTGCCGCTGTTAAAAGATGGTGGTAGTTTTGGATCATGCAGCAGTGTCAACCCTGCATTTTCAGCCCATGTTTCCACTTTTAACCCATTGTCATCCGTAGTGAGGTACCCCCAATTGGTACTGTGGCTATTAAAATCCCCAAGAACAAATCTTATCTTTTGGCTGAAATAATTGCAAGGAGGTTGGAAGTCGAATGGGGTCCTGGGCGGTTTATATACTGATGTTACTGTGCATCCCTTAAGTTCAATTGTCAATATTTCGATATCTAGCACCCGTATAGAATGAGCGGTAAGAACTGAAACATCTGGTTTCACAAATATTGCACTTCCATAATGTTCATGAGGCAACTCAATAACTACCTTCATTCCTGGTACTTTTGGCCGACGATGAAAATCACCTCGATGCGTTTCTTGTAAACAGATCACATCACACTCTTTATCGCTGCACATTTTAGCTATCAATTCCCCTTTATTTGTCGAAAAACCTTCAACATTAAAAGGACTGAATGAATGGAATGTTGTGGTGTGGAGTTTGTTTACATTATCTCGGACTATTTATGAGCGAGCGAACGTGACCCGAAGCCAGCCTGGGTATCACGAAACTGTCAAGATGACGAATGATTGTAAAGAGCTCATTTTACACTGATATCTATAATTTTGAGTTGGTCTCTCCGTGAACGGAGGTCTTAAAGCCAGGAGTTTTTAGCATTTTTGTTATTTTCTCGCTTTTACGTCAAGAATAGTTGAAAATATGCCGGATACAAAATATTCCCGTGCGACTGCTCGTATTGATGCTCCATCAGTTCTCATTTATAAATCAAATCCATTTGAAGAGTTTGTTTTACATTTATTGTGAAAAAACAAACCATCTCCCCCCCCCCCCCCCCCCCCGCTCAACCGACAAGTGTAAGGAAGAAATCAACAAAAAGCGACACAGTTTACGCCAGACTTACTATGATTTAATTTAAAATCATTTCCTTTCTTTTAATTTACAACTAGTCGAAACGGCTGTCACTCTTACCAACATTCAGCAACGCACTGTGTCAGGAATTTCTGTTTCAACAATTTCCTCATAGGAAGGAAGCATCAATTGATTGAGTTAAAACTTTCAGGGGTGGTTGGAAAATGAAATGTGATTTCCTTACAAACTACCCCTTGTTGAGATCTTTTTTCACCCTCGAGTACTTTTAAAACTGGTGCCAGCTCCAATTTAAACAATGTGGCATGCCGCCCCATCCCCCCCCCACCCCATTCCTTCGAGAACATATTTCTGTACACTCTGGACCAAAAAGCTAAATCAGATCAATTACTATTCGATACACATGACCTTGCAATTTTAAACTTGATTGGAACATTTTGATTTTCAGTCAACAGACTTTTCTTAAATGTAACCAATTAAAGCACTTTATTAAAATTAGAAAATTTATACACCGTAAAAAAGGGCGGGATTTTTTTACAAATGCATGCAAAATTTAAACTTGGTCTGTTTCATTATAATCGCCAACAAACAGAACATAAAAGTATTAAATAATTCATGATTAAAAATTAAAAGTAAGAACTTTGTACCAACGTTGTAACGATATTGTTGTATCCTATATCTATGGTAACAATAATATTCGTTACTTTCAATCGGACGCTTCAAATTTCCACTGACAAATCCTTTAATATTTTTAATTTTTTTTAAACATTTATAAGTAAGCCACATTTCATTGAAAGATACAGAAATTATTCCTGAATATTCGACTAGTTGAATCGATTCATTGCAACTCTGGTTGTAACTAAAAGAAGATTCATATTGGTGCTGCGATCTTCTGGATCATCTTCTTGAACGTGACATCGAGATGCTGTGCAATGGACCAGAATCTGACGTCACCAAGTGCATCATTACACACAGGAGTACTGAGTTCGAGTCCTGTAGCCAGGTATAGTGATCATGGTGTCGCGTGATTGTTCAAGTTCAACAGATCGAGAAGCTGATCGCTTCCCAGTCTTGCTCATAATCAATCATATTGGTGATTGTGTGATACATTGGCAAATCTGATTGTGTATGGATCTCTAGTGTATGCCATTTCAAATTAAGGTGATACAAGCGCTCGCCGTTTTAGCAAATTGAGAGAGAGAAAATTGTGTCATAAGTGGGTGTAACTTTGATAAGATGTTCACATGATAGGTCTGATTGTATTTTAGTAGCACTCTTTCATTTTTTATTCGTTCCTTGTTAATTAGACGCCGGTTATTCAACAAAACCGCGCAAAACGATTAAATTTCCGATACGATTGGAGACCAGATCGGTGAACCAATTGATCTCAATTTTTATCGTGATTAGATACAAGATAAACTTAGGGTTATCACTTGGCACATTTTTGAAATTTAATTTTTTACGGCACCCAGAGTGACAAGAAAACAGCAAATTTTTCACCAAAAATCCACTAATTATTACTAATTAACGAAACATAAAATTAAAAATGTACCAAGGGATAACACTAAGTTTTGTCTTTCATCTAATCATGATTAAAATTTCAAATCATTTGGTCAACCCGTTTCGTCTCCAATCGTATCCAAAAAAGTGTCTACAAAAAGCAGCAAAATCGCTCGCGCTTACACCACCTTAAAGCACTTGGTTAAAATAAGAAAATTTATACACCGTAAAAAAGGACGTGATTTTTACAAATGCATGCAAAATTGAAACTTGGTCTGTTTCATTATATTGATTGCCACAATGGAACATAAAATCGTCAAATAATTGATTATTAAAAACTAAAAGTAAGAACTTTGTACGTTGTTGTAACGATATTATTGTATCCTATAATATCTATGGTAACAAAAAAATTCATTACTTTCAATATCGGACGCTTCAAATTTCCTCTGATAAATCCTTACACATTTTTTAAAAACATTTATAAGTACCTAAGCCACATTTCATAGAGATATAGACATTATTCTTGAATATTAGACTTGTTGGATCGATTCATTGCAACTCTGGTTGCAACTAAAAGAAGATTCATATTGGTGCTGCGATCTTCTGGATCATCTTCTTGAACGTGACATCGAGATGCTGTGCAATGGACCAGAATCTGACGTCACCAAGTACATCATTACACACAGGAGTACTGAGTTCGAGTCCTGTAGCCAGGTATAGTGATCATGGTGTCGCGTGATTGTTCAAGTTCAACAGATCGAGAAGCTGATCGCTTCCCAGTCTTGCTCATAATCAATCATATTGGTGATTGTGTGATACATTGTAAAGTTTGATTGTGTATGATAGGATCTCTAGTGTATGTCATTTCAAATTATGTGTACAATTTTAAATATCATAACTGAATCGGTAGTTTGTTATATGATGGCATACCTTCGAAAGGTACTTCAAAATGATAAATACATTTCCTGTACAATTCCCAGGAATTTGTTGAGTCATTCCTCCTTCCTCTAAGTATACTGATATATTTCTAATCATTTAAATCTGCGCTATAAATTGATATTATTTCTGACATGTACATTCTGGGGAATTGTATTTTGCTGAAAAACAGTTTCATGGCGAGCAATCAAAATAGAGCCTCGTACTTTGAGAGACAAATTCGCACCGTTATTAATATCCCCCCCCCCCCCCCCCCCCTCAATTCACAGATCAACCCACAGTTTTATTGCTTCGAGTTTTCTCTGACTTCTGGAGACACACGGAGTACAGAACTGCATGGCGCATAGTGACCAAGTCATGTGATTGTTTACACTGAATTCAATCTCATGTTTAGCTGAATATTGAGAGATATTCTTATCTTTGGGTCGGGTACAATATCAAGTATTTAGTTCACCAGCTATCCCCCCTCCCCCGCTCCGCTAAACAAAGAAAATCCTTTGCATACAAAGGAAAACAGACACATTTTCTATACAAATTGAAGTAGTAAATTAGTCGTTTTCACTTTTCATCATTTCTTGGTCAAATTTGCATCATACAGGTTGAATTCAGAACAATGGAGTAATCATTGTTTACAACAGAGAAAATGTAATAATTGTATTTGATACCAAAAATGCCAAAATGAACACCATATTCTTGTATTGTAACCATAGCAATATTATTAGAAGACGAACTAAAACCTAAAACAGATTCGTTGTGATTCGGAACAGTTTATACAGAACATCGAGCAAGTCCCTGGTCCATGGTTTGTCCAAACATTTGACTCGAAAGATAAAACGAAGAGGACACTTGTTGGGAGAGTCAGATTCCATTTAAGAGTCTGCAGTTCGACACCAGTTCAGTCCCAGAGTACAGGACGTCAATCCGTTAGTATTTCAAATATCTCTATCGTATACTAAGTTATGGTACCTACGATTAGATTATTACCAGAGTTTTTGAAATGATCAAAAAAGCTTTCCCCTCCTACGAGTATCGTAATAAGTTCAACATGACTTGGAAGTGATCAATGAATGGATGATTAAGAATGAAATGAGCTTGAATGTGAAGAAGTGCGTAGTTGTGAGTTATACGCGAGCCAGAAAAAGTAATCCTGCCAAATATTCCATTGCTGAGCAGACACTGCAAGTGATGAATGGCTACAAATACCTTGGAGTCTGGATTGATGAAACTTTGGAGTGGAAAGACCATATAAGTCTAGTTGCCAGTAAAGCCCTTAAAAACATAAATTTTGTCTATAGAAACTTGATGGGAGCAAGCATAGCTACGAAAAACATGGCATATAAGACACTCTTGAGACCTCTTCTGGAATATGGAGGTGCCATATGGGACCCTTACCGAGAAAATGCAGTTAGGTCACTAGAAAATATTCAAAAAATTGCGGCTAGAAGGGTGACTGGTAGAGTAAAGAAGTGGAAGAAGGAACGGAATGAGAGAGGTGTTTTGAATGTTGTTTGGGAAAGTCCCAATGAAATGATGAAGGAATTGGAATGGGAAACTTTAGAAAGCAGAAGGAAGACTGCAAGGTTATGCAATATGTTTAAAATGAGAAATGGCAATATTGGATGGTCTGAATGTGCTGGAAAGTTAGAAGAAAAACGTCAAGGAAGAACAACCTCAAGTCACATGATAAAAGAACTTTTTGCACGAACCGATTGCGGTAAATTTTCATTTTTGGCCAGAACCGTTCGTGACTGGAACAAATTGCAACACTTTGATATGACTGACATATCTGTAAAAGAGTTTCGACATATGGTGACATCTAAGAACGAGGAGGACGGTGATGAAGGAAGTGAAGACAACAAGAATTAGAAGGACCTTGAGAGCTGGCTCTATTATTTATTATACCATATTATTAATTTTCATTGTACTGTTGTTCCTTACCACCTTGTGGATACCCACTACTTGTAAGATGTGTACAAAATAAATCTAAAAAAAAAAAAAAAAAAAATCTAAAATAAGAAAAAAAATAAAAAATAAATATATATAATAAAAAAAATTACAAAAACTGCGAATTGCTCCTAATGTGGATGATTACGAAACTTTCAACCAATCGAAACTAAAAGAACAAAATGATATGAAAAATTTGACAAAATTCATATAAAAACAGCGGAATTGTTCCTCGAGTTCCAATGAAATAACTTATCGTCACCGTAACTTCACTAAATTTGTCTTTGAAATACGGAATTGTGGGTTCGTAGATTGCGTTTCCCTCTCACTTCTTAAATTAAACGAGTTATGCATGCTCGACGCAAGCGCTCGGCCGTTGAAGCAAATTGAGAGAGAACATTTGTTTCTTAAGTGGGTGTAACTTTGATAGGATGTTCACATGATCAGTCTGATTGTATATGAGTAGCATTTTTTAATTTTTGCTTCGTGCCAACTTACAGAGCACGCAACGCCTGAAAAGTCATGTGATAGTTATACACTGAGTTGTAAGCGTGGCCTTGAAAAGTTTTTAAGCTATTTTTACTATATCTTTTACCAATATTATAGTTAATAAAAAAAGGCTTTGTACGAGTCTTCAGAACTGTTCAATGAAAATAATTTCATGGTTTAAATGGTAATTATTCTTTTTATTTCGTTCTACAGACGTTTAGTGCCATATTTTTACTAATTTTCAGGCACTAAACGTCTATAAGACAAGACAATATAAAACTAATAAATCATTCCAAGCTATGAAATTATTTTCATTGAACTGTTTTGAAGACTCGTACAAAGCCTTATTTTATTAAAAATTACATTGGTAAAGGATATTGATAAAAATCGATTAAAAAACTTTTCAAGGCCACGCTCACTCTCAGTCATCTTAAATCTCATGTTTAGATAAATATTGAGAGAGATTCTTATCTTTGGGTCGGGTAGATTGTAAAGTATTTAGTTCACCAGCTATCCCGCTCCACCCCACAAAGAAAATCTTTTGCTTACAACGGAAAACCGACACATTTTCTATAAATTGACGTTGGGATTAGTCGTTTTCACTTTTCAACATTTCTTGGTCAAACTTGCATCATACAAGTTGAATCCAGAATTCGGAGGACAATGGGGTAATCATTTTGTACAACAGAGAAAATGTAATAGTTGTATTTGATACCAAAAATGCCAAAATGAACACCATATTCTTGTATTGTAACCATAGCAATACTATTGGAAGACGAACTAAAACCTAAAACAGATTCGTTGTGATTCGGCACAGTTATAAGGAACATCGACATGTCGCTGGTCCATGGTTTGTCCAAACATTTGACTCGAGTGATAAAACGAAGACGGACAGAATATGTTGGAGAGTCAAATTTCATTTAAGAGTCTGCAGTTCGACACCAGCAGTGCGATTGTGTAACTCTCATTGTGAGATGTACATGAACATCTTTCACTTCTAGCCAATAGCGAAACAAATAGATTAGATTAGATTATTGTGGTTTAACGGCGCGTCAACGACGAGGTTATATTGCGCACATTAATTTTTGCATTTTTGCATTTAACTTTGTTGATATAAGTGGTGGACATGGGGAGGGGTTGACCTAACGGGCCCGATCCGGGGGAGTCCAACACTGGTGGGGAGGCCAGGCAGGAATGGGGACGGACCGGGGGGTGTGAGGATTCGGGCCGGCGGAACCCGATTTCAGGGGGATCACCATCTCGAGGGGGAAGGCCGGCCCGAGGGGAGGGGAGGGGACCGCAAATTCAAGGGAGGACATGGTTAGGCCGACCCTGGCTGCTCTTTGTCCGGACCTCACCACTGACCTGTCCGGCATGGGTAACCCTTACACATGAGCATATGCTCGCCGGCGTAGCTGCAATGGATCATTGGCCAACGCAAACCCCACCACCGCGCTAAGGTGGCAGCCATCGGTGGGGAAACAAATAGAAGCTAATAGAAGTCAGTCCCTTTCCGCTATTGGCTAGAAGTGAAAGATGTTCATGCACTTCTCACAATGAGAGTTACACAATCGCACTGCAGTTCAGTCCCAGAGTACAGGACGTCAATCCGGTAGTATTTCAAATATCTCTATCGTACTATAAGGTATGGCACCTACGATTAGATTATTACCAGAATTTTTAGAGGATACAAAATATTAATTCCCCTCCTACGAGTATCGTATTACTAAGCTATAAATAACTAAAGAAATCAAAAAAATAAAAACACTACGAAATGAGCCTAATGTAGATGACTACGAGACTTTCTTAGCCAATCAAAACTAACAGAACAAAATAGTATTTGAAACATTTTTCAAATTCATATAAAAACAGATAAATTGTTCCTTGAGTGCCAATGAAAGGACTTACAGTCTTAACAGTAAATTTGTCTTTAAATACGGAATTGTGGGTTCGTAGATTGCGTTCCCTCTCACTTTTTAAATAACAAATGAAAAGCACCAAACAATAGGAAGTACTTACGTGCTATATGCAAAAGCAATAGCTAGGTTTATTTTAAAAGTCTCTATTGACTCGTTCCATGCCAAAGCGGCCCAACAATTTACGTCACCTTCTTTAATGTTGGTCAAACTTGGTAGAATTGTTTATAAACCTAAATAATCACATACGTATTTTTTTGTTTTGCCATATCTCTAACGGTGTTGGAGAGACGCACCCCGAAAAAACCAACTTTTAGTAGGGGTTGATTTACATAATGTATCGTAACTTTGGATCCGTTTGAGATAATTGATTGATCTATTTTAATTATTAGAGCTAATTAAATGAGCTTTTTAACTAGATATTTAAAATTAAAAAAATATTTTTACAGGGGTGGCCAAACTAAATGTTTACAATAAACACCCTCATCCCCCAAAGAGAGGCCACTTTTAAAAATCTGAAAAAAATATATGATATCGGCAAAATATAGTACTAAAATATCGCGCAAGTCGAATTATAGGCCTACTTCTACTTTAGGCGCAGTAAACAAAAGTTTAAGGCAATGTTGAGAAATGTGCACTATTTTCCTGTGTGATGGGACTTGTATTTTTCACTAACGATGGAACGCGACTTTGATTCCTCTTTATAAAATAAATATTCGATATTTGTTGTTAATTGTCCCTCCGATCCGACATATTACCCTATTAAAGCAAAAATGCATGAACTAGATCGCAGTTCTTCTTCTTCTTACACCATTGATTCTCAAATTCATTGTCTAATTAGAAGTAGGTACATTATTACAATATTGTATTTGCAGTTAGTAGGTAAATTAAGACTTCGTAGCATTTGACTGTATAAGGTTTCAGAGTATTTGTGAGTATGCAAAATTCAATAATAAATCCAAGACAGGGATGACCAAACCAATGTTTGCAGTCTTTATCCCTTACCCTGCCCTACAAGAGATCACTTTCAAAAATAAAATAATAAACTAATGTAGGTATGTTGCTAGTAGTTAATATGAACACAGGCTTAGCAACGTTATTAAGCGAGCGGAGCGAGCGTCTCTACTTGACTCTTGCGGCACTTTCTCTGTGTGTGTGTTTTTTTTTGTCGCTTCAACCCAGGTCGCACCGGTCAACGCATCGATCTGAAATTTTGCACACACCTTCATCTCATACTAACTTAGACCTGTATAGTTTTTGAGAAAGATCCGTCCATAAATAAAAAAAAATCGTGTTTTCCCATATAAATAGCATTGTAGGTTCGAGGAGTCCGTTGCGGCCGCCCGATGCGCTCCATTCAAAACAAACTCGGAAGCAGTCAGCTGTCTATAGATTATTGTTAGAATACGTTTTACGGTTAAATAGGTATAGTTATAGCAATACCTGCGAGGTTATAGTTTTTATTTTATTTTAACCGATAGTATAGGTATTTATTGTTTATAAAAGTTTTAACATGCAGTCTTACTTTCAATCCTTTCAAATGCTAAGCAAATTTTTTGTAGACCGGCGAAATGTCTGCTTGATTGTAGAAATAGATTGGTTGGTTGGTTGATATATGAAATTACGTTTATGAATTATTTTATTTATTCAGTCAATACGTTATATTTATTGAGCGAGCGAAGCGAGCGTCTCCATTTGGCTCTTTTGGCACGGACCTCTGTTTTTTTTTTTGTTTGTTTTTTTTTTTTTCTGTTACTGACGATATACAGGTCAGAGTTTTTCTTCGATCGAGCTGAAATTTTGCACACATGTACGTAACATTTCTGATTGTTGCAGACCCTAATTTTTTTGAAATCCATTGATTGGTTCAAATTTAAAAAAAATTAACTTTCGATTGGTTGTTTTGATCAAATTGAAATTTTGACAAGTCATTACCCCCAACATTGTACCCAATCAAACAAAGTTTCAGCCAAATCCTCCCATTGGTTAAAATTTAAAACCATCTTTCCTGTATTTTTAGAAATTTAAACTATAACCGATTGAACGATCAACTTATAACTTCGCATGATGGTTGGGTCCAACATTATCTGCATTTTTGACAATTTTCATACTAATCTGTGTTTAAATCCAAACGTTATTGACATTTTACGGACTATTAGCGTGTTGGCTGTCAAATTCACGGCGACTTCGACTCTTCAGTTCAAGGCAAGGTAGTTAGAGCAGAAACTTTCAAACGCAAATGAAACTGATAATGACCGTTCAACAGTCGATCTGATATTGTGTAGACACACTTATATCATATGAGTGGTCTCAGGTATATTTTTTGAAGGAGATCCTGTGATTTTTGAAAATTAACACGGAACAGTTCAATCATAAAGGTTCAATTGATCAACTTAAAGCTTTGCATGGTTATTTGGACCAATATTTTAGGAATGTTTTGAGATTTCTATACAAATCTGTGGCGAAATTTTAGAATTATTGGCTTTTAATGACATTTTCGATAGACAGAATTTCGGTTCGAGGTGTTGCGCGTATCCGTGCTCGCTCATCAACGCGTTACTCAGATTCATTGGTTAAAATTTAAATAAATATCTCCTGATAGGCTGAAAAATGAAAACGGTCTTCGATAATTCTGATCAAACTCATATTTTGCATGATCATTAAGACCAATATTGTCTCTTATTTTACAAAATTTCATCCCAATCAGTTAAGAACGTATGAAGTTATTTACATTTTTAATATCTGTCAGTAATGAAGTATCGAAATGAATGTTTTCCAGTGCCAATTGAAAATTGATTCTGATTTGCTTTATGAACCAGGTGCTTAGATGCTATTTTAAAGTTTCGATGAAAAGCATACACTTTTAAGTTGATATCATAATCAATTCCATATGGATATATGTTTTCTGTGCGTTGTGTACGCATTTCCGGTTCGAGAATTTGCACGTACCCGTGCTCGCTCATCAACGCGTTACACTGAGCGTTTTCCTAGTAGTTACAATACAATGTGTTGGGTAATAGGAAATTGCTCTATTGTATGGAACGGCAAGTAACTGTTTGAATACTATTTCTTAAATTATGTCATGTTGCCTATTTTGTGAGTTTCAATCTCTGTATTTATCTGTATTGTTTAATTATCTGTTTTGTTTCTGTAATTATTATTTGGAATAAATCCCTTTGATACACACCTAAATACTCCAAAAAATACACATGAGTGTGTGTCTGTTACTAACTTGCAATGAGACACAAATGCAGTTATTTTTTATATAATTTAGTGAATCATGCTTCTAGCCTTCAGTATATTATTGCCGTGTTTTAAGGAATTATGGTTCGAGGTGTCGCACGTATCCGTGCTCGCTTATCAACGCGTTACACAGAGCGTTTTCCTAGTATATTCATATGGAAGTTAGTTAATTTTTCAATAAAGGCCCGCGTTTTTGTGCGCTTTCAATTATTCTTTTTCAATCAATCTTAATTATAAACGATTTTACATTATCTGTTAGAGATATACAGATTATACAGATACATTCTATGTAAAATCGTTTATAATTAAGAATGATTCCTGCTGAAAGCGTACAAAGCCGCAGGCCTAATTTATTGAAACATTAACATAGAATTCAACATGATGACGAACTTTTCTCAATTCCCAGTACCTGACCAAACTTGCTGAGCTTATGTTCATATTAATTACGCGTAACGTACATTATTTTTTCATTTTTGAAAGCGGTATCTTGTTGGGTGGTGGTGAGGGGTAAAGACGACAAACTTTGGTTTGGTCACCCCTGTCTTGGATGTATTATTCAATATTTGCATACTGACAAATACTCTGAAACTTTATACAGTCAAATGCTGTGAAGAATTATTTTACCTACTAACTGCAAATACAATATTGCAATAATAAGTACTTCGAGGACACTAACAACACAATTAACACGGAGGGACAATTAACAACAAATATCGAATATTTATTTTATAAAGAGGATTCAAAGTCGCATTCGGTCGTTAGTGAAAAATACAAGTCCCATCACACAGGAAAATAGTGCACATTTCTCAACATTACCTCAAACTTTTGTTTACTGCGCCTAAAGTAGAAGTAGGCCTAGAATGCGACTTACGCGATATTTTAGTACTATGTATTGCCGTTATCATATATTTTTTTCAAATTTTTAAAAGTGGCCTCTCTTTAGGGGGTGGGGGTAAATAAAGTCAAAATTTGGTTTGGTCACCCCTGTTAAAATATTTTTAAAAGTGCAATATCTAGTTAACAAGGTCATGCTATGAGCTCCAATTACTAAAATAAAACAATCGATTATCTCAAACGGATCAAAAGTTATGATAGATTATGTAAATCAACCCCAACAAAAAGTTGGTTTCTTTAGGGGAGCGTCGCTCGAACACGGTTAGAGATATGGCGAAACAAAAAAAATACATGTGTGTTTATTTATGTATGTGAACATTTATACCAAGTTTTACCAAAATTAAAGATGGTGATGTAAATTTTTCACTTTTTTGGTCGCGTTTGTATGGAATTAGCCTATTGTCTTTTGATGCTTCACATTTATCATTTTGAAGATTTCTTTCAAGCAAAATTCAGTCACAATGTTAGAAGTATAGCTTTGGAAACAGTAACATGGGTGCAATTTTATCACAAATACAGTTTCTTACAAAATCTGTAGCTTAGCCCTTATTCTCCCATTTAAAGTGGATATTTGAAACATATTTCAAAATCATATAAAACAGATAAATTGTTCCTTGAGTGCCAATGAAGGTTGAAGGTTGCATTTCAAACTGTTGTATCTGCCATCTGGTCATTGTTACAACAAAGAAGGTCGCGGCAAAGTATAAGAATGTCGAGCATACAATGATCACCATGTAACTATAACAACGAAATCGGAAATAAAATATCGCAGTCAATGTTTGAAGCGATATGAAAAAGCGGTTGTATGATATGATTTGAACATCTGTACAGAAGCCATCTCGCCTCAGCTACACATTGGACACAGAATGATGGAGATGAATTGCAGACACAAGTGAAGACAATCTGAGATTCAAGAGTCCACACTTCGACACCAGTTCAGTGTCTAGATTAGTGACGTCAATCCGGTATTTCAAAATATCTTAATCGAACTAAAAGGAAATGTTCACAGATTCTTCTGCAGTCACTTCACTTGATGGGACCAATGAGACTGCACCACTTTTAACCAATTTCCATCACAGGGTGAACCAGTGGAATAACAGTTTCGCCCCGACGAGAACGTCAAACAAATTTACTCGCTCGAGCTCATGCTTCTGCCCAAACAAAGTTCTTGGCAGACTTGCTTTCTTATTGAATTGAAGATAATATTTTAGATATATTGAATTGTGTTTTATTGAAGTGCATGCCCAAAAACACTATTAAATTTTAACAAACAGTGAATGAAATAACAGGAAATAACCAAGTGTTTCTCCATTGCTCCAGATATGATCCTGGTTGACTGCTGCTTCAGGACAGCGGGTTCGAATCCCTGCAGTGTGTCCCGCCTCTCATCCTCGATGGTCGTCACATCCTGGTGTTTCTCGTCTTCCAGATGTTGTCCCATCTTGTTACTTCGCGGTACCGTAAGCTGTCTGATAGTATTGCAGTGAACTACGCTGTTGTTTGAACCGTAGCTACGGCCGGGGACAGACAAAGATCTCCCCAATGTCACAGCTTGTCACAAAACCAACTCCCCCCTCCCCCCTCTGTAATTACGTCACAAATTGTGGATCGCCCCCCCCCCCCCCCCCCCCCAATAGGATAGAGTACCATATTTTTTTATTTCAAAAATAAAAAAATATAGAAATTTGAGTTTGGAAGTGTGACGTAACATAACTATACTTACACACCCTCCCCCCTTGTGCTTATGTCACAAATAGTGAATCCCCCTCTCCACCAAAATCGCGAACGTAGTTTATGGACTGCACCTTAGTGAACAACGCTGTTGTTTAAACCGTAGCTCTTCGACTACACGATGAACACGATGTCAGTGGAGTGTGTTGATAATACGGTGGCGCAGAGTCTGGTCACTAGTGATCAGCGCTGTTGTTTGAACCGTAGCTTTTCGACTGCACGATGAACACGATGTCAGTGGAGTGTGTTGATAATACGGTGCCACAGTGTAGTCACTTGGCCTCTTCCCTTGTGACTATGTCACAAATCGTGACCCCCCCTTGAACAACGCTGTTGTTAGAACCGTAGCTCTTCGACTACACGATGAACACGATGTCAGTGGAGTGTGTTGATAATACGGTGGCGCAGAGTCTGGTCACTAGTGATCAGCGCTGTTGTTTGAACCGTAGCTTTTCGACTGCACGATGAACACGATGTCAGTGGAGTGTGTTGATAATACGGTGCAACAGTGTAGTCACTTGGCCTCTTCCCTTGTGACTATGTCACAAATCGTGACCCCCCCTTGAACAACGCTGTTGTTAGAACCGTAGCTCTTCGACTACACGATGAACACGATGTCAGTGGAGTGTGTTGATAATACGGTGGCGCAGAGTCTGGTCACTAGTGATCAGCGCTGTTGTTTGAACCGTAGCTTTTCGACTGCACGATGAACACGATGTCAGTGGAGTGTGTTGATAATACGGTGCCACAGTGTAGTCACTTGGCCTCTTCCCTTGTGACTATGTCACAAATCGTGACCCCCCCTTGAACAACGCTGTTGTTAGAACCGTAGCTCTTCGACTACACGATGAACACGATGTCAGTGGAGTGTGTTGATAATACGGTGGCGCAGAGTCTGGTCACTAGTGATCAGCGCTGTTGTTTGAACCGTAGCTTTTCGACTGCACGATGAACACGATGTCAGTGGAGTGTGTTGATAATACGGTGCCACAGTGTAGTCACTTGGCCTCTTCCCTTGTGACTATGTCACAAATCGTGACCCCCCCTTGAACAACGCTGTTGTTTAAACCGTAGCTCTTCGACTACACGATGAACACGATGTCAGTGGAGTGTGTTGATAATACGGTGGCGCAGAGTCTGGTCACTAGTGATCAGCGCTGTTGTTTGAACCGTAGCTTTTCGACTGCACGATGAACACGATGTCAGTGGAGTGTGTTGATAATACGGTGCCACAGTGTAGTCACTTGGCCTCTTCCCTTGTGACTATGTCACAAATCGTGACCCCCCCTTGAACAACGCTGTTGTTAGAACCGTAGCTCTTCGACTACACGATGAACACGATGTCAGTGGAGTGTGTTGATAATACGGTGGGCAGAGTCTGGTCACTAGTGATCAGCGCTGTTGTTTGAACCGTAGCTTTTCGACTGCACGATGAACACGATGTCAGTGGAGTGTGTTGATAATACGGTGCCACAGTGTAGTCACTTGGCCTCTTCCCTTGTGACTTTTTCACAAATTGTGACCCCCCCCCCCCCCTGAACAACGCTGTTGTTAGAACCGTAGCTCTTTGACTACACGATGAACACGATGTCAGTGGAGTGTGTTGATAATACGGTGCCACAGTGTAGTCACTTGACCTTCTTCCCTTGTGACTATGTCACAAATCGTGACCCCCCCTTGAACAACGCTGTTGTTTGAACCGTAGCTCTTCGACTGCACGATGAACACGATGTCAGTGGAGTGTGTTGATAATACGGTGCCACAGTGTAGTCACTTGACCTTCTTCCCTTGTGACTATGTCACAAATCGTGACCCCCCCTTGAACAACGCTGTTGTTTGAACCGTAGCTCTTCGACTGCACGATGAACACGATGTCAGTGGAGTGTGTTGATAATACGGTGCCACAGTGTAGTCACTTGGCCTTCTTCCCTTGTGACTATGTCACAAATCGTGACCCCCCCTTGAACAACGCTGTTGTTAGAACCGTAGCTCTTCGACTACACGATGAACACGATGTCAGTGGAGTGTGTTGATAATACGGTGGCGCAGAGTCTGGTCACTAGTGATCAGCGCTGTTGTTTGAACCGTAGCTTTTCGACTGCACGATGAACACGATGTCAGTGGAGTGTGTTGATAATACGGTGCCACAGTGTAGTCACTTGGCCTCTTCCCTTGTGACTTTGTCACAAATCGTGACCCCCCCTTGAACAACGCTGTTATTAGAACCGTAGCTCTTCGACTACACGATGAACACGATGTCAGTGGAGTGTGTTGATAATACGGTGGCGCAGGTCTACAGCTCTGTTGTTTGAACCGTAGCTTTTCGACTGCACGATGAACACGATGTCAGTGGAGTGTGTTGAAAATACGGTGCCACAGTGTAGTCACTTAGCCTTCTTCCCTTGTGACTTTGTCACAAATTGTGACCCTCCCCCCCCCCCCCTGAACAACGCTGTTGTTAGAACCGTAGCTCTTCGACTACACGATGAACACGATGTCAGTGGAGTGTGTTGATAATACGGTGGCGCAGTGTAGTCACTTGACCTTCTTCCCTTGTGAATATGTCACAAATCGTGACCCCCCCTTGAACAACGCTGTTGTTTGAACCGTAGCTCTTCGACTACACGATGAACACGATGTCAGTGGAGTGTGTTGATAATACGGTGGCGCAGAGTCTGGTCACTTGATCAGCGCTGTTGTTTGAACCGTAGCTTTTCGACTGCACGATGAACACGATGTCAGTGGAGTGTGTTGATAATACGGTGCCACAGTGTAGTCACTTGGCCTTCTTCCCTTGTGACTATGTCACAAATCGTGACCCCCCCCCCTGAACAACGCTGTTGTTAGAACCGTAGCTCTTCGACTACACGATGAACACGATGTCAGTGGAGTGTGTTGATAATACGGTGGCGCAGAGTCTGGTCACTAGTGATCAGCGCTGTTGTTTGAACCGTAGCTTTTCGACTGCACGATGAACACGATGTCAGTGGAGTGTGTTGATAATACGGTGCCATAGTGTAGTCACTTGGCCTCTTCCCTTGTGACTTTGTCACAAATCGTGACCCCCCCTTGAACAACGCTGTTATTAGAACCGTAGCTCTTCGACTACACGATGAACACGATGTCAGTGGAGTGTGTTGATAATACGGTGGCGCAGGTCTACAGCTCTGTTGTTTGAACCGTAGCTTTTCGACTGCACGATGAACACGATGTCAGTGGAGTGTGTTGATAATACGGTGCCACAGTGTAGTCACTTAGCCTTCTTCCCTTGTGACTTTGTCTCAAATTGTGACCCTCCCCCCCCCCCCCTGAACAACGCTGTTGTTAGAACCGTAGCTCTTCGACTACACGATGAACACGATGTCAGTGGAGTGTGTTGATAATACGGTGGCGCAGGTCTACAGCTCTGTTGTTTGAACCGTAGCTTTTCGACTGCACGATGAACACGATGTCAGTGGAGTGTGTTGAAAATACGGTGCCACAGTGTAGTCACTTAGCCTTCTTCCCTTGTGACTTTGTCACAAATTGTGACCCTCCCCCCCCCCCCCTGAACAACGCTGTTGTTAGAACCGTAGCTCTTCGACTACACGATGAACACGATGTCAGTGGAGTGTGTTGATAATACGGTGCCACAGTGTAGTCACTTGACCTTCTTCCCTTGTGAATATGTCACAAATCGTGACCCCCCCTTGAACAACGCTGTTGTTTGAACCGTAGCTCTTCGACTACACGATGAACACGATGTCAGTGGAGTGTGTTGATAATACGGTGGCGCAGAGTCTGGTGACTTGATCAGCGCTGTTGTTTGAACCGTAGCTTTTCGACTGCACGATGAACACGATGTCAGTGGAGTGTGTTGATAATACGGTGCCACAGTGTAGTCACTTGGCCTTCTTCCCTTGTGACTATGTCACAAATCGTGACCCCCCCCCCCCCCCTGAACAACGCTGTTGTTAGAACCGTAGCTCTTCGACTACACGATGAACACGATGTCAGTGGAGTGTGTTGATAATACGGTGGCGCAGAGTCTGGTCACTAGTGATCAGCGCTGTTGTTTGAACCGTAGCTTTTCGACTGCACGATGAACACGATGTCAGTGGAGTGTGTTGATAATACGGTGCCACAGTGTAGTCACTTGGCCTTCTTCTCTTGTGACTATGTCACAAATCGTGACCCCCCCCCTGAACAACGCTGTTGTTAGAACCGTAGCTCTTCGACTACACGATGAACACGATGTCAGTGGAGTGTGTTGATAATACGGTGGCGCAGGTCTACAGCTCTGTTGTTTGAACCGTAGCTTTTCGACTGCACGATGAACACGATGTCAGTGGAGTGTGTTGATAATACGGTGCCACAGTGAAGTCACTTAGCCTTCTTCCCTTGTGACTTTGTCACAAATTGTGACCCTCCCCCTCCCTGAACAACGCCGTTGTTAGAACCGTAGCTCTTCGACTACACGATGAACACGATGTCAGTGGAGTGTGTTGATAATACGGTGGCGCAGTGTAGTCACTTGACCTTCTTTCCTTGTGACTATGTCACAAATCGTGACCCCCCCTTGAACAACGCTGTTGTTAGAACCGTAGCTTTTCGACTACACGATGAACACGATGTCAGTGGAGTGTGTTGATAATACGGTGGGGCAGAGTCTGGTCACTAGTGATCAGCGCTGTTGTTTGAACCGTAGCTTTTCGACTGCACGATGAACACGATGTCAGTGGAGTGTGTTGATAATACGGTGCCACAGTGTAGTCACTTGGCCTCTTCCCTTGTGACTATGTCACAAATCGTGACCCCCCCTTGAACAACGCTGTTGTTAGAACCGTAGCTCTTCGACTACACGATGAACACGATGTCAGTGGAGTGTGTTGATAATACGGTGGCGCAGAGTCGGTCACTAGTGATCAGCGCTGTTGTTTGAACCGTAGCTTTTCGACTGCACGATGAACACGATGTCAGTGGAGTGTGTTGATAATACGGTGCCACAGTGTAGTCACTTGGCCTCTTCCCTTGTGACTATGTCACAAATCGTGACCCCCCCTTGAACAACGCTGTTGTTAGAACCGTAGCTCTTCGACTACACGATGAACACGATGTCAGTGGAGTGTGTTGATAATACGGTGGCGCAGAGTCTGGTCACTAGTGATCAGCGCTGTTGTTTGAACCGTAGCTTTTCGACTGCACGATGAACACGATGTCAGTGGAGTGTGTTGATAATACGGTGCCACAGTGTAGTCACTTGGCCTTCTTCCCTTGTGACTATGTCACAAATCGTGACCCCCCCCCCCCCCCTGAACAACGCTGTTGTTAGAACCGTAGCTCTTCGACTGCACGATGAACACGATGTCAGTGGAGTGTGTTGATAATACGGTGCCACAGTGTAGTCACTTGACCTTCTTCCCTTTTGTCACAAATCGTGAACACCCCCCCCCCCCCCCCCCCTCCCTTCCCACCCCCCTGAACAACGCTGTTGTTAGAACCGTAGCTTTTTGACTGCACGATGTAAATGCAGCTCTTCATGAAAGTGTTGTTCTTTATTTTGATAAATAGAACAAGATATTTAATGCCGCTTTTTTAGTGAATTTTGTTTTAGTGTCTTGCTGGCTGTACTGGTGTTGATACACACACGCTGTTTCCCGGGTTTCGATATTTTTGCAGATCAACTACTTACCTTCCAATACGTTCACAGGTAATTATGTTATGGAACTTTTCAATATCATACTTTTGGGCATGCACTTCATCATGTATATAATTTCTCTCTTTGTTAATTTTCTTTTTATTTCGAAAAGATTTCCCACGGACATGACTTCTCTTCACTGCTTCAATTTTCTCATAGCTTATTGTACAACAGATTCATACGCTTGATATAAACGTGTTTATTGATGTATCTGTTTCATACACATTGTTGAAGTGAAGGAGGCTGTATTTCCTGAAAGGCGTCTTTGCTGTTCTTTTCGACGTCAAGCGTCTGGGCGTCGAGCAACGTCGTCAGCGTGTCAAGCTGAAAAATTACTTTAAACGATACAAATAATGCAGCTTAGATGATTTATGAAATTGTATATAATTGATGATAATAAAATGAATTTGTCTCCAATTTTCCTGTCTTCACTTTCAATTGATGGTTTCCAATATTTTAGTCATGACTATAAGCTCCCAACAAGAGTTGCCGTTTGTCAACTAAGCGTCGTTCTTTCTTAGTATATAAAAAACAGTGATCATTACGCTTCAATCTAGCATAAATCATGTCACAACATCCCTGATTTTCTTATTCTTCCTCCTTACGCTGCTCAACCAAACGCAAATCACAGCTATCATTTCCAATCTAGGGGAGTCTTATGGGAGCGAACACACAGGACGAGCAAAAGACTCGTGTAAAACTCCCCAGGGCGAAAAACCGCGTGACAGAGCGGGAAAAAACGCGCCGTGTGCCGTACGCTGCAAAATCAAAATGATTTTACATCATTAGACTAGGGTCACCTTTTTGACCAGGGTTCGACATGTGATTCATAAAACAAAACATTTTTGGTAAGGTTCAGCACGAGTTGAAATCTACGATTTGACGTAGCCAAAGAAATTAAGTTTTGTAAAACTTGAGAACATTTTGTAAATTCAACCTCATAATGGAGCAAATTTGGGCATTTTTGCATGGCCATATCAACATTTTTGTATTTCTGGGGGTGATATCTGGGGGTGTCAAGATGAACAGTGGGGGGTCATTGACCCCCACTTTCCCCCTACGCGCCCGGGAGAAAACTAGAACTAATGGCCAGACACTGACTGGGCCATTTTCACTTTATAATTATTTAAAATGAAAACGTGAAAATGTTCATAACTTGTCATAGAATCAATCAAATCTAAAGTCATCGTTGTCCTTGTGGTTGTCCTTGTGCACTTGGGCCCGGTCTTTCAATACTTTGCTAAAGTCTCCATTAGCTCGTAACAGTTAGTTAGTGGTCATTCTAGAAATGTCATTGGTTGTTGCCATGGCAATATATTCCTAATTGACTGTATAAAAGTTAGCAAGGCATTGAAAGACCGGCCCTTAGTCAGCAAACTTAGACCAATGCCGATTTAATTTTCATCTGTTGAGCATTGAGCGAGCACCGACGTACAGCACCAATTATTTTTATTGCTTCTTGTCTGATATTGCCATTGCCATCATCGTTGGACAGAGAACTAATACAGATTCATTGATGCAGTGAATGCAAATAAGCAAATGCCTTTTTGAAAATAAAAACATATTTGATTGTTAAAACACCCTATTTTCGCACTCCAAAGAGTAAATTTTCATTCATAAATATTACATTTAAATTTACTGAACATTTTGGCGGGAAAACGGTATTCATGTCGAATTATGTCATATTTTTTATAACCATGTCCATGGCAACCTCATTGTTGGATGGTAAAAATGTCATCACGCGATAGCCTGCCGTTTTCCCGCCAAAGAAATTTGCAAAAAATGTGATCCAGGCTACCACACATACCGTATAACCGTATTTTGTAATAAACAGTATCATAATTTATCCAAAATCTAATTGTCTGACAGTTATTCTCAAGAAACGTTGTTTTGGTTGATCTTAGAAATTACTGCTAAAACAATCAGCAACATTCAACAATCATCAACAATCAAACAATATTGCGAGCACATGCGAGCAATAAATTACATTGTTTTCATCACGTAACACATGTGCCTCGCCGGTAGCGAGGTAGCGAGGCACATGTGTTACGGGGCTTGCCCTATACTCGCTACCGGTAAGTGTACCTCTGTATGTATGTACATTTTAAAATAAATAATAATAAAATAATATTGTTGGTCAACTTACCTATCTTTGATTGGAACGCAAAGTTTCTCATGTATCATGTACATGGCAACACTAATTTGATAGATCGCAAAAAATACAAACTAAAAATTGTAAGCAGCATTGAAATAAAAATCACCTAGCATATAAATAGTCGAATTAAAATATGTATTACACTCGATGAACTTATCAATAATGCATGTCGCGGCCGTGGTGTTAGCAAGGCAACAATTGCGACTGAGAGGATGAAACTGATAGCTTGGAAGTGGACTGTATAGTGAGTAGTGGTTTACCTTTACTGGCGTCGCGACGTCGGCGTCTGCAACGATGTCGGTCGAAGTCTTGGTTCCTCTGGGATGTAAAGCCAGGGTGGATGGACACTGCAGTGAGGTAAATCGGGAATTGTATGGAAAATGATGTAGGAACTATTGTAGATAGTACGAACAAATTAAACTGGGTAATATCTTGGAGACTCGGCTTCGATGCCTGACCAGTGATAACTTAAACGTACGAGAATAACTAAACACGCGCTTCGCTTGGCTCGATGCAAGCGGGCTAGACGAGAAAAACGAAACAACGACCTACTTCGGTAAGGTTACGTTGCGAACTGATAACCATGCGGCCGGAAGGAAAAACCAACCCTTGTTGCATGGAGAAAACATACCTAGGGTGCATACCGATTTATTATCAGGTCGCCCAGTTTCCCTATCCTTTTAACATTGTGACGTAACACCTGGGCGTGACCTTGAGTCGAATCGTGGTCGAATGAATGAAAATAGAGTAATCACAACGCCCGACCTCTTGAGCTTGAGCATTATGGGTACTGGTTTCAGCTCGTTTGTTGACGCGGCAAGTTTGATTTAACCCGTAAATCCTATGGTGACGTCATCGCCCAACCAGCTTCTATTTTGGACCTCACCCCTAGTTGCACGGAGCAAGTGCCTCCGTCATCAGCAAGGCGGGAAAGACAAATGGCCCAAACAATGCATTATTTTTCTATTTCCCTCCCTGGAGGCCAATTCTTGAGTTTTCATGTTTTGAAACCATGTGTGGTTTCATTGTTTAAAACGTAAAAAAGTTGAAGGCTAAGCAATAGTTGTCAACTTTTTTACGTTTTAAACAATGAAACCACACATGGTTTCAAAACACGAAAACTCAAGAATTGGCCTCCTGGACCATATTCTCGATTCACGACTCACAAGTGGTGTTGTTTACAGAACTGAAGCCGATTTATGTGTTGTTTAGATTTCAGGCAAACTCCACCAAGCTCGACTGTTTGTTTGTATACGTGACATTAGAATATTACTATTTTATATATGTTATACAGAGCAAAAGCCATTATCATCGTTTCTAAATTTTCTGCGAGTCCTGTCGACTCTTAAAAAACCCGCTCAACCAATTATTGTTGAAAAAATCGGGTATTTTCCAACCATGATTTAATCATGATTCAAAATAATGTATGTAGACTTCTTACTGTAACTTTGTACCTATACATATTTTTAATATAAAAAGGTTTGGGTGCTTTCATCCTATTCTTGTTCTCTCTTCTTCAAATTGGCACCAAAAATAAATTGGACATAATAATCAGACAATGTTACGGAGTATGTATCAAAGTCTGAAAGCATTCTTTTTGCCATGACAATTATGAAAAATGTGTAAAACATTATTTTCTCATAAAATACCTAATTGAATTGAATTTTCGCCTTGTCTTCATAATTACTCGCCCAAATCCATATTATCCACAAGATGTTGTGTTCGTAAATTCGATTTTTAGTAGAATATCGTGTACCTAGGTATGTAGTAAAATAAGACATTTTTTCCTATAGGGCATTGGCCAAACTTTCTCCCGCTTGCATTCAATTTCGTTCCATAAAGAGTCCCGTAGTGAGAAAATAGAAAGGTAGGAAAATAGTGAGGTGAGAAACATGTAATATTTTACGTCCAGTTTGGGCACACAAATTCAATTTTCGGTCAAATTATTTGATCAAACATTGATCCAATTTTTGAAAGAAAGTGTCTTTTCTATTGGCAAAAATATTTGATCAAATCTTTTGGCAGACCATAATATTTTCATAAAAGTCGGTTGTTTATATGATTTCAACGGGGGGGAAGGGGGGGGGGCTTCGTGCCGGCAGCAAAAATCAAATATCTTAAATATCTTTCAAACTGATAAATCCAATAACTATTTTTCAAATTTTAAATAATTTGAAGCTATAGCGAAATTTAAGAAAAAT